>JBBPBS010000968.1:9323312-9348325 GCA_037974835.1 Cicer judaicum
AATTGAAAAAAAAAAAAAAAAGAGAGAAAAAGGTTTTAGATATATATAATACTATAGATATTCCAAAGAATTTTATCTCTAGTTGATAGACATAAATTTTCGCTAAATATGAACTATCGGCCATTAAATAACTTGTGCAACATTTACCATATATAAAATCAAGTGATTGTATAAGAAAAAGTCTACCTACACTCGTTACTTTTTGAAAATTGTAGTATTACTAACAATTACTGTTATTAACGAATTTTTTAAATTTCTTTTTGAATATAATTAAAGAATATTATAAAAGTTATAAAAATAATAAACTCATTAATTAGTTAGATATTCTCTTGTATAAGAAAATTATGGGATGAGTTGTTGCTTTTCATGACAACTTAAGGGATGAGTGTCTCTCAGTAGATTTGGTGTTTTGAGTAATGTCAAACAGATCAAAAAATAAGACTATTAAAACAATTGTTTTATGGTCTATATAAAAAAAATACTTTATTAAAATATCTTAAAAAATATACTTTATTAAAAAAATTCATTGACCAAGGTTTTTCATGCATCCTATAAATATTCTATCAAACACTTTTGAACACGAAAATACTTTCATTCATTCATCGTATATTCAAGCGCTAAAGATTATAACATATTGAATTTGTTTCTTGTTCGAGTCGTGTATGTACTTGTGTTTTGAAGCAAAAAACAACAACGAGAGTATATTGATTGTTGAAGTGTTTATTCTTAATACAATTAATTGTGGGGATATTAACATATTGCATATCAAAGGGTTCATGAATGTTATCTTTTAAGAGTTTCTAGAAGATTTTATGTTAAATAGCATTTAGAAAGTAGAGTTGTGTGTTCCTTTATGTAACAATTCGTGAATAATTTTGTAAACGCTCAAAAATCAATAATAAAAGAAGTTACTCTTATTTGATTGAATGAAAATAAAATACACTCTATTTCAGATGATGAGGTTGAAAAATATTTATACATTGTCTTAAATATTTAATTAGTAATTAATTGGAATAGTTTATACTTAATAATAATAATAATAATAATAATAATAATGAAATAATTTTTATAAAAATAGTAAGCGACAATTTCAAAGAAATAGTTAGATTAATTAACTATTTAATGATATATTGTTAGAAGAAAGTAATAATAAATGTTGTCTTGAAATTTTAAAGTAACAAATAATTCACGAGAGATAAATATGTCAAACATCATATTATAATGAGACAAAAGGAATATTCCCAGATCTGGTTTATATGGTATTGTTTTTATAGCTAAATTATTAGCTTATGCAAACTATAAACAACACGCAAGCAATTAAAACTTAAAAGGAAGGAAAAGAGGAGAAAACTATAACAATATCAATAGCTTGGGTGAAATGTTTAAACAAAAATAGGAAAAGTGAAATAAGTTCAAAACCAAAAGAAAAGGAGACAAAGATACATAATTGAAGGAAGCAAGCAATACAGTGTATCAATCAAAGTAATGCATTAATGCTATACGTTGAAAATTGACTTGATGTTATCTACTTATATCTCTAGTTATTCACGGCTTCTAAGTACTCGTAAACATAAATATAAAATGAAAGTTATTATCTTGACAGTACCAGAAAATAATATTACCTAAAAGAGTATAATTAAAAAAAAATTAATATTGTATTAAAATTATTATTTATTTTATGACAATTTTTTTGTAAATAGATAATTTATTTTAGGTTAAATAGTACATATGGTCTTTTAACTTAATTTCAGTTAACATTTTATTCTTTTATCATTTTTTTTCTTTCTATTTAGTCCTTTATTTTAATTTTAAGTGATTATTTGATTTTTTTTTTAAATATCAACAATGTTATCCTTTTTTTTAAAAAAAAAAAATTAAAAAATTCTCAAACAGAACCCATAAAACTAATTATATTCTTCAATATAATACAAGTTTCATTAAATTCATAACTCAAATCTTCAAATAAACTCATATTTTCATTCTTTATTTGATGTTGTTAGAGATGAAAATATGAGTTTATTTAAAGATTTAAGTTATGAATTTGATGAAGTTTGCATTATATTGAGGATGACAATTAATTTTATGGATTTTGTTTGAAATTTTTTTATGAATTTTTACTAAAAAAACTATAACATTGTTGACATTTTAAAACATAAAATATCAAATTGTCACTTAAAAATTAAACTAAATGACCAAATCAAAACAAGAAAGAAAAGATAAAAGACTAAAACGTTATCTGAAATTAAGTCAAGGGATCACATGTGCTCTTTAGCTTTTATTTTCAAACGCAGAGAATATCATCTTACGTTCACAGTCAATTATGTGAGTGTCAGACATTTGATTTACAGTTCAATACAATATTTGTTGCAACTTGGATTCTCACTTTTTCGTGATTACGAAAGTGGTGGAAGGAATTCCAAATCACTTCAATGAGAAAATAGTAAAAATTCAATGTGAAAAATCTAACAATGAAAAATAGATGCGTAAACTTTTGACATGTATTTATTATTAAAAATATATACTTTTATATTTCTTTTAAAGAGATATGTTAGATTTCAACTAGGAAGCCTATGTAAACAGATAGGGTTTAAAGTTGATCTTTCCAACCCAACCCCAATTTCCCATAAACATCTTTACCCACTTTCAATCTCTATTGGAATTGAAAATTGAGTATCAATCCATGCCCTAATAGGGTTGGATTTTCCTTTCCCATCAAATTTAAGGCAAATATTTGGGAGGATATACTCCCGAATACCAGTTAAGTTAACATATTTAGTGATAAACCTTCATCAGTCATTATTTTTAGAGTCATTTTGAGTTAAGTGTTTAGTTTATTTCTTTCAATCTAATGTTTGTTTTAGAGTTATTTTGAATACATGTTTTTTCAATAAAATAAGTTGTTTATGCTTATTATTTTCATGATTAACCAACTATTTTGTGTTATTTTGTTTTGTTCCATTAGTTTAACGCAATACTGAAGTTTGGTGAAAAAGCAACATGACTCAAGTACCGTATTTTAATTATTAATGAAGTTGTAGATGTCCAAATGGAGTCAAATTAGTTGCAAATCAAAGCTAACATCCATATCTACAACTTTCATTGAAGCACTAAAACTCAATATGGACTCTAAAAAAGTGAAAAGTACAAGTCAAATAAGAGGGATAACAATTTTGGAAAAATAAAGATGTTTATTTAACACTGCAAAGCATTGCGTCTAAGGCAGTGCATTGCACATAACCATGAGATACAGTGCATTTGATGCCACAGTTTTCTATCCATAGCAGAGTTATAGACACGTTTTGGAAGATAGAAACTTGAAGATTACATTCTTGTGTAATTTCATATTTCTCTATAGAGACAATTTAATTTACCACTTTGTTACTTGGATGATTTGATGCAGTTGCAAAAGAAATGTAATCTAGACACATAAACTAGTAAAAGACAATATCTCATGCTTGAATTACACTAACATAGTGTAATTCCAACGTAGCTTAGAAAAGAAATGTTGAAACCACAACACACAACAAAAACTCGATAAATTAATTATTTCTTGTGGAATCTAAACTCATAATTTATCAATTACCAATAATAATATTAACAAAAGAGTAAAAAGCTATAAATCGTCGTAAAGACACTTTGAATAGTTATATTTTTATATCACGTCATATAAAATATGTCACATAATAATTTTTAGTTAAAAAATTATAATAAGAGCCAAAATTATTAAATTTTAAAATAAAGAGATTAAATTTTATAAAATTGGTGAAAATAGAAAACTAAAACTGTAATTAAGTCTATCTTATAGATATTTGTATAAAAATATAATTATATTATTTTTATTTAGCAAAATTAAGGAAATTATAAAATAATATCTCTATATGCATACAAAAATGAAAATAACTAAAATCTACAAATTATAATTATTCAAAGTGACTTTAAAATTGTTTCATATTTTGTCATTTTGAACACCATAAATAATATAATCCATTCATAAAAAAATATAAACAAAAGAATTTATATATATATATTGATCATTATTTGAATTATTATATACTTTTTATTTATATTTTATTTCATGTAAAATACTTCTCTATTTGGACCAACGATATATAACTATTTTTTTTTTAAAGGTCAGATCAAATATTTATTGAGACAAAATCTCTCAAATGATTTTAATGATAACAAAATTGTTTAAAAGATTATGATTATGGTTAACAATTAATATGTGCTTTTGAGTGAATTCATATTAGAAAAAAGATTACTCATCATTAAGATAAAGAGGAGAAAATATGACTCACTCCATCATGTCTTCAAAACTGGAGGATAGATATACAAGAGGTTGAACCCTTAAGAAGATGAACCATCAAGGTTGCCAAAAATTCAACATCACTGAAACAATGATTTCTAGTCATAAAGAGAAGATAAATCAGTGTCAAATAATGAATGAAGAAAATAATTTAAATGAAGAGGTCATGGGCCATAGTTTATATGTTCGAGGATGGACGGTAAGAGGATGGCTCTATAGTCCACTTCATCCTCACATGATGAAAATGACCCAACACATCAATATACAGAAAGGCAGTAGCTAACAAGACAAAAATATAGTCTTACATGTCTTGAATAACAAAAAAGAAAAAGGACAACTCATGTCCAACTTTCCAGGAGAATAGAACCTCATGTACGAGGATAGACTGCGTCAGTCCAAAGGACAGTTGGATGGAATTTATGTAATTATGATTAATGACCTTGGACTTTTTCATTAAGTCCTCAATAGTCATAAACTGTTTGACACATGGAAAGAGCATCACAAGATCTCTATAAAAGGAAAGGAGCTCTTCATCTTGAAACACACAACAACTCTGCATAAAAAGAGCAATTATAAAAGCTATCAAGAGCAATTTTCATCCTTTCTTTATACTTTATTTAGTCTTACACTATATCCTTGAAATATCCTTTAGAAAGTTTTAAGTAAAGAGAATCATCATACTCATATCACTTTGTAATTTCCAAGTGAGTTACACTTGGAAATAGTTCAAAATCTGTAAGAAATAAAGTTGTAAACTTGACGAGGCTAAAGAATACACGAAGTGTAACTAACGTATGTGAGAGGTTAATCTGTTTGATCCTTAGTAAAAAACTCACAAGTGTATGAGAATTGGACGTAACATTCATTGGGTGAACCAGTATAAAGTTGTGTGTGTCATCCTCTATACTTTCTCTTTTATTTATTCAACTTATATTTAAAGTCTCAAATTTTTATCAATTGATTCTCATCCTCTCAGAGAGGATAGTGATTTAACACGCTAGAAAATTTTAAAACAATAGTATCCCTATTTTACCCACACCCATTTTAGTGATATTTTAGCTACAACAATTGGCATCAGAGCAAGCTTCTCTAGAAAATTACATCTAACTGTGTAAGAGATAAAGATCAAAAGAAAAAATGTCAAAAGGTGAGTATATCCCTAAAGGAGGATCATCCAACAGACCTCCCTATTTTGATGGCACAGATTACTACCATTGGAAAGGCAAGATGAGATTGTTTCT
Organism: Cicer judaicum; assembly: GCA_037974835.1. NCBI lineage: Eukaryota > Viridiplantae > Streptophyta > Magnoliopsida > Fabales > Fabaceae > Cicer > Cicer judaicum. Next base: position 9,328,860 of record JBBPBS010000968.1, read on the forward strand.
CATATCACAAGATAACAACATATGGTATGTGGTTGAAAACGAGGACGACATCATTATAATCAACAACACTTATGCAACCTCTAACAAAATACCTCGAGCACAGTGGACAACTGATGAAAATGCTAAGGTACTCCTAAACCCTAAAGCTCATTTATTTATAACGTGTGCTTTGAGAAAGGAAGACAATGATAGAGTTGAAGAATGCAAAAATGCTAAGGAACTATAGGACACTTTGAAGATCGATCATGAAGGATCAAGTCACGCAAAAGAAGCTACGATTAACATGGGAGTAAGAGAATTCAACTGCTTGAAATGATGAAATGTCCTCAAGGCTAAAAATCATACTAAACAATTTGAGGTCTCTTGGAAAGGTATACGCTGTTCAAGAGAGGATAAGAAAAATTCTAAGGAGTCTACCAAAAGAATGGAGATCAATGGTGACTACCATCACATAAGCAAAATACTTGGCTAACATGAAATTACAAGATCTGGTTGGAAATCTAAGAGCTCATGAACCATTGTTGTTGGCAGATAAACTAAGTAAAAAAAGGAAAAATGTTGGCTCTAAAATCAAGCCAAATAGAAAGTCCATCCTCCAAAAGGACTGAAGATGTCACAAATAAGAAAGCTCATAGTATCCTTTATCTGAGAAAGAGGATGAACTTGCTCTGATTTCAAGAAGAATTTAGAGGATGATAAATCGTAGAGGACAAAAAAAAAGATCTCCTAAAAAAGAAAAAACTTACAAAAGTCAAATAACTTGTTTTGGATGCAACAAAATGGGTCACTACAAAACTGAGTGTCCTCTAAACAAAAGGAACTCAAGAAGATTTCCCTACAATAATAAATCTATGATGATTACTTGGGATGATAGTGACGGGTCATCTTCTGAGCGGGAAAATGAAGAAGAGGCTAACCTTTGTCTCATGGAAAAATCAGATACTGAAAAGGTTTCCATCACAGAATTATGTCCTACTTGTGAAAAATTAGAAATAGAATTTGACAATCTTTTGTATGACTCAAACACTTTATCTCATAAAAAGTTGTCTGAGCAAAAAACAATTTTGAACAAAAAGAATGTCAAAACTCATCCTCCAAAAGAGGATATAGAAAATAAAATATTGAAAATAAAAGTTGAATAACTAAAAAATGATATTACCAACTTTGTTAAATCCACTGAAACATTCCAAAAGATAATGGGATGTCAATCTGGAATCTTTGACAAAGCATGTATTGGATTTAAAAGTTCTCAAAAACAAATGAAATATTTTTTCTTACCTTAAAAACAAGAGGATATGTCAAAATGCATTTTTTGCAAAAAACATGGACATAATTTCAAAAATTATCTTGCTAAGGAAAAGGATGACAACTTAAAGAGCGGATGTTCATTCTGTGGTAAACATGGCCATCATGACTCTATTTATTATCATAAAAGAAAAATCCTTACAAGAGGAAAAACTAATCAACAAAGACCCAATTCTATATGGGTACCTAAGTTACTTTTAAACTCTAACATAGGTATACATCCTCTGATCAACAAAAGAAATTCATTGTTCTTGGACAATGGCTGCTCAAGGCATATGACAGGAGATAAACGCTGCTTTATTTCTTTGGAAATAAAGGATGGAGGATTAGTCATTTTTGGAAACAATGATAAAGCTCAAATAAAAGGAACATGTATTATTGGTAAAATATGTGGATGATTTTAAACATAACTTACTAAATATTAGTCAACTATGTGATAGTGGATTTGAAGTTATTTTTAAACGTACACTATGTGAGGTTAAACATTCATCATTGGGAAGAATTTTCTTCTCCAATATTAGGAAAAAGAATTTATATGAGTTATATATGGATGATTTACCTACTCAATCTTATTTTGTATGTATTGAAAAATATAAATGAATATAAAACAAACGAACTGGTCATACAAGCTTGAACACTATTCCCAAATTATCAAAATTAGAATTTGTTAAAGGTCTTCCAAAAATTAATTTTGAGAAAGACAAAGTATGCGAAACTTGTGCCAAAGAAAAACAAGTTAAAATTAGCTTTCACTCTAAAAATATTATTTCAACAGATCATCCTCTTGAACTTCTTCATATTGACCTCTTTGGTCCTATCAAAACTCCAAGTCTTAGTGGAAAAAGATATGAATTTGTAATGTTGGTGATTTTTCACGTTTTACATGAGTTTTATTTTTAAAACGTAAAGATGAAGCCTTTGAGACATTTCACCACTTTTGCAAAAAGATTCAAAATGAAAAAGGATAAAAAATTGTCTCTATGAGAAGTGACACGGAGGTGAATTCGAAAATGAATCCTTTAAAAACCTTTTTGATGAAAATGGAATTTCTCACAATTTTTCTTGCCCAATAACTCCTCAACAAAATGGAGTTGTTGAAAGGAAAAATAGAACTTTACAAGATATGGCTAGAACTATCTTAAATGAAAACAACATTGAAAAATACTTTTTGGCCGAAGCTATTAACGCAGCTGTTTATGTTTCAAATCATGCATTCTTCAGAAAAGTTTTAAACAAAACTCCATATGAGCTATGGAAAGGCAAAAAACTAAATATTTCCTATTTTCATATATTTGGATGTTAAAGGTGTCTTTTTGGGATACTCCACATTGTCAAAAGGTTATAGAATATATAATCTTAGGACTCAATTGTGGAGGAATCCATGCATGTTGTTTTTGATGAGTTTGATGACATGTGTTTAGAAAATATGGATAAATCTAAAGAAGAAGAAAATTCATCCTCTAGAATACAAAGTCCAAACGAAGAGGATGATTTTGATCCAACCTCTCAATAGCCTCCAAGAGGATGGAAGATGATAATGCATCGTCCTCCTAGTCTAATCATTGGGAATACTGTCGATGGTGTTAGGACTAGACAATCTCTAAAAGAAAATACAATCAACATGGTCATGATATCACAAGTTGAACCCAAAACGATTGATCAAGCAATTTGTGACAAATTATGGGTTGGATGAAATAAAGTTTGGGATCTTGTGCCCCATCATCCTCTGGAAAAATCCATTATTGGAGCTAAATGGATCTTTAGAAACAAACTGAATGAGGATGGACATGTCATTAGAAATAAAGTAAGACTAGTAGCATAAGGTTACAACCAACAACAAGGAATTAATTATGATGAAACATTCACACCGGTAGCAAGACTTGAAGCAATTAGAATCCTCCTAACATATTCCACTCATAAAGGTATTAAACTATTTCAAATGGATGTCAAAAGTTACTTTTTGAATGGTTTTTTTAAATGAGGAGGTATATGTTGACCAACCTCCTGGCTTTGTGAACGAAAATAAGCTTAATCATGTGTTCAAACTCTCAAAAGCTCCCTATGGATTAAAACAAGCTCCTCGAGCTTGGTACAAGAGGTTGAGTTCTTTTCTAAAAGAAAATGGATTTGTAAGAGGACATATCGATACCATACTCTTCAAGAAAACTCTTAAAGATAATCTTTTAATTGTACAAATATATGTAGATGATATAATATTTGGGTCCACATATAAAAGGATGTGTGAAGATTTCTCTAACCTCATGCAAAGCGAGTTTGAGATGATCATGATGGAATAATTCAAATTCTTTTTTGGTTTACAAAGTATACAATTGAGAACCGGCATCTTCATCTCTCAAGAAAAATACACCAAAGATCTACTTAAAAAATATAACATGAGTTCAACAAAAATTATGGGAAATCCTATGCACCTATCCTCTATGCTACACAAAGATAATGAAGGAACTCCAATATTTGAAAAAGAGTAGGGATGATTGGATCCTTGTTATACTTAACAACTAGTAGACCTGACATAGTCTTTGCAATTGCTGTTTGTGCAAGGTTGCAATCCTCCCCTAAAGAATCTCATCTTACTGCAGTAAAGATGATCTTTAGACATCTTGTTGGCACAACCAATCTTGGAATCTGATATCAAAAAAGCTAAAATATTGACTTTTTAGCTTATTGTGATGCTGACTATGCTAGAGACAAAGTTGAAAGGAAGAGCACAAGTGGAGCTTGCCAATTTCTTGGTAAAACTCTCATAAGTTAGTCATGCAAAAAACAATGTACCATTGATTTATCAACAACAGAGGTTGAATACGTATCAACTGCATAATGTTGCTCACAATTACAATAGATAAAGAACCAGCTAGAGGATTACTCTCTAAGGTACGCAAAATTCTCATCCTCTGTGATAATGCAAGTGCTATTAATCTTTCAAAAAATCCCATACAACATTCTATATCTAAGAATTTTGAAATCAAACATTATTTTATAAGAGATCATGTTCAAAAAGGGGACATATAATTAATTTTCATTGATACTCAAAATCAGTTGTCTGATGTTTTTACCAAACCTCTATAGGAGGATCGATTCAAAAATATCTTGGAGGAACTCTCCATCATTAATTTGTCCAAAGTTATTTAAATAAAAAATTTTATTTTTGAATAATTCTTTTTAGGATCATTTCTTAAAATCGAGAAATGTCCTCCTCTAACACAAGAGGATGAGCAAAATCTGATGATGTTTGGTCAACCTCAATATCATTGTTTTTATTTTATTTCTTATATTATGCTTATTGGTCCAATTATTCCTACTGAAAGATCAAATCTGGTCTTTAAAATGAATCTAAGAATCAGAGGTTAGTAAAACACCAGAAGACATGTTTTTTTTAATGAAACTTCCTCTTGTCACATCAAACAAAGTCTGCACACGCTCCACCTCTCCCATTGGCCAGGCTATTGGCGCTGCCTCCATGACCTCCATCACGTATTTAATGAGCAGACAATTACTCATGATTGTTACAACCATGCTTGTAGCCTGCCTAATCTACCATGATTTCTCTATATTCAACGAATTCCTCTTCCTCTTCCTCTAACGGTTATAATTTTTCAAACTCCAACCTCCCATTACTTAACTCTTCTTCCTCCTTCTGAAACTGTTACAACATTCAAAATCCAACTTCGTACTCCTTATACCTATATTCTTCATTCTTTTCTTTCTCCAAATACACTAATGGCTGGTACCAAACTCCCTGCGAAGTACAAACTATCCAACCAAGATTCAAAAAATATTTACCAAGCATTAAGTCTGATAGTCAAGAAGAGGATCACACTAAAGCAACTCTTCCTTAAGAACCTTCAAATATAACTCATCCTCTTCTGCAATCTAGAACCATTACATTGCCACCTCCTAATCTCAAATAAAAAAAAAAAAAACCTTATCATCCAACACCTCATCCTCCGTACCCATCAGAAGATCCTCCATAATTATGTTTGGGGTCGTTTCTTCAAGAAAAACACTTCCACAAGACAACATTGTTCATGTTGTCGACTCTGATGACTTTGAGCAAACCATTTCTACGGAGTCTATTCCTCAAACATCCTCTAAAAAATCTAATTCCAAAGCCTCTACTCCAAAAAAATCTCAAACACGGTCAACCAAAAAACGATGCTCTTCCCCTTCCAAGAAATCTACCAACATCCCACTATTTGACTCTCGAGCATTGGAGACACTTTTTTTCGAAATGGAAAACTAAGTATGTGGTCAATGGCAAAATCATTTACCTTGATGATTTGAAACAACGAGGTTTCAATATGGAAGAAGTCTTTGATCAGCTTGGCTGGACTTCTTTCCTACACATCAATGAACCCTAATATCATCGTCCTGTTAGAGCCTTTTATGCTACCTCAATTGGATCCAAATGAAGTATCGGTTTTAGCATTGTGCTCAAAATGGTTGATATGGAAATCAACCTCACCACATTGTGTCAAATTTTAGATATTTGTGATAGAGCATATTGCTTCTCTGAAACTTGGTATTCTCAATATAATATCACACGAACCTCTGTCCTCCAAAACTCAATGATCAAACGTCTTAAACGTTTAGTGGCTTCAAATGTTCTCCCTTTGTGTTGTATCCTCCACAATGGACAGCTCACATACAAGTTCCTAGGAGGCTTGTACTTCCTATACGAGGATGGACAAAGTCAGTCTAAGGACAGTTGGATGGAAATTTTGTAACTATGATGAATGACCTTGGACTTTTTGATTGATGACCCCAACAGTCATAAAGCAATTGACCCATGGAAAGAGCATCACAAAATCTATATAAAAGGGAGAGAGCTCTTCATTATCAATACATAACAACATTGCATAAAAAGAGCAAGATTCATAAAGCGATCTAGAGCAATTTCCATCTTCTCTTTATACTTTCTATAGTCTTTCACTAGATCTTTGAAATGTCTTTTTATAAAGTGTTAAGGAAAGAGAAACATCATATTCATATCACTTGTATTTTCTATGTTAGTTATACTTGGAAATAGTTGAAACTTGTAAGAAATAAGGTTGTAAGGTTGGTGAGGCTAAAGAATACACAAAGTATAATTAACCTTTGTGAGAGGTTAATCAGTTTGATCATTAGTAAAAAACTCACAAGTGTCTGAGTACTGGATGTAGCCTTCATTGGGTGAACCAGTATAAAAGTTGTGTGTGTCATTCTCTATACTTTCTATTTCATATATTCAATTCAAATTTAAAGGCTTAAATTTCTATTCTCGGATTCTCACCCTCTCAGAGAGGATAGTGATTCAAAACACGTGAGAATTTTTTTTTTAAATAACTATCTTTATTTAACCATCCCTTATAGTGATATTTTAGGTACAACAGTTTATAGTCATAAAGAGAAGATAAATCAGTGTCAAAGAATTTATGAAAAAGCAATTTAAATGAAAAGGTCAAGGGCCAGAGTTTATATGTACGATGATGGACTGTAAGAGGATGGGTCTATAGTTCACTTTATCCTCACATAATGAAAATGAACCAACACATCAACATACACAAAGGTAGAGTAGCTAATAAGACAAAAATATTGTCTTACATGTCTTGAAGAATGAAAAAGGAAAAGGACAACTCATGTCCAAGTTTCCAGGACGATTGAACCTCATGTATGAGGATGGACTGCATCAATTCAAAGGACAACTAGATGGCATTTATGTAATTATGATTAATGACCTTGGACTTTTTGAATAAATCCCCAACGATCATAAAGTGTTTGACACATGGAAAGAGTATCACAAGATCTCTATAAAAGGAAGGGAGCTCTTCATCATCAAACGCACAACAACTCTACATAAATAGAGCAATTCGAAAAGATATTAAGAGCAATTTTCATGTTCTCTTTATAATTTCTATAGTCTTACACTATGTCCTTGAAATATCATTTAGAAAGTGTTAAGTAAAGAGAATCATCATACTCATATCACATTGTAATCTCCAAGTGAGTTACACTTGAAAATAGTTTGAAACTTGAAAAAAATAAAGTTATAAGCTTGGTGAGGCTAAAGAATATACGAAGTGTAACTAACATCTGCGAGAGGTTAATCTGTTTGATCCTTAGTAAAAAACTCTGAAATGTGTGAAGACTAGATGTATATTTCATTGGGTGAACCAATATAAAGTTGTGTGTGTCATCCTCTCTATACTTTCTCTTTTATTTATTCAGCTCATATTTAAAGTATCAAATTTCTATCAATTGATTCTTGTCCTCTCAAAGAGGATAGTGCTTTAAAATACGCTAGAAAATTTTAAAACAACAATATTCCTATTAATCCCCCTCCTCCTTTTAGTGATATTTTAGCTACAATGATATTTAATAATTGAACACTTAGTACATTTAAATCTTCACAAAAAAAAAATAATAATTCAATTATTTTTAGTGAGGCAAACACTAAACTTTAATAATAAAATTAGGTGAGGCAGATACCCCGAATTCCTTCACTGTACATTTATCCTTGATATTAAGAGAGATCTAATATGTAACTTCTGGAAAATGGATCATAGATTCTTAAAATTAACTTCATACGCATATTAGTTTAATTTCTATTGCTAATATATATTTTTTTCAAACTATTAACAACATATATAGGATCTATTGTGTAGTAACTGAATAAGCTTAAAAAACACATGAAATGAGACTTTGAATTGTGGTTTATAATTTTAAACTTTTTTTAACTGTTAACTCAAATTGAATTATTTGATTCGAATGATTTGAGTTAGGTGAAAATATTGTTGATAAGAATTTTAATATGAAAATATTGTCGAATGATTTGAGATAGGTTAAAAACATTATGTGAAAATATTTTTATACTAGTTCACAATCAATTGTTGCTACATTTAATCATCTTCTTACTAAATCCAGTATTAACTAATAACATACATGTATTTTTAATTCAAACTCTATCGATTTTGAGGAATTTTAGCTTAATGTCAAAATTTTGAGTATTTTCTACTATGTCTCTTCAGACTCTAAGTATTCAATTAGTCTTTCGAATCTCTCCAACCCACTAAATATTCTCTAAGTCTCTTGATCAGGCTCGTAACCCATACTTTTAAAAATGACTTATTCACTATCACCCTTCAAGGAGATAGTTTATGCCACTATTGTGCTTTTATAAATGGTGTAGGCAGTATGCTTTTATAAATGGTGTTTGTGCCTACGACACAAGTAATTCATAACTCTTTATGTGAAGATAAGAAATACAATTACAATTCATCAATCTGAGTTTCTCTTATAAAGAAGAACTTCATTTTCTTCTAATTACTCTCAATGAGAGGTTACACAATTTGTATCTTGCAGCTTGTTTTTGCCTAGTTGTTTGTGCCTAAGTTTCTCTTGTGGCTTGTATTTCGGATATTTCTCTATCGAACGAAGTACCACTATTTTTCATCAACTTCAAAGTGATGTTGAGGTGGGTCTAAATAGTGCTTGACAATAAAGATATTGAGAAGATCCGTTATAAATTTATAGTTATTGTCGCTGTGAAAAAATGTCATTTGAATAATGACATAAAGTTGATGGTTACTTTTTCATGTTGTCATGTCCAAAAAGTGGAGTCTTTGTATGATCTTTGATCTTTGAACTCTATCTTCGCCTCTAGTGAGTTTTCAAATATGATTTAAGCTAAAGTAGATAATGTATTTGCCTAGTTGAAATTATTAGATGATATCCCTAGGTTGATTATATGATATCTTCGTCTTGTACCATATGATATTTTTTATTTAAGAAAACAATGATTTTATAATTCTTTGAATTTGATCAAACAATCTTGATCTTGTAAGTGCAACTAATTTACTTTTTATTACTCATAGTTTGATATACCATCAAACGATGAGTATAAAAAAATCTTTTTTTTTCATTATTTTTTATCAATCAATTATACATTTAGACACTTAAATAAACATTAAAAAAATAAATATTTTTCTTGTTTCGTTATCATTAAAATATAATAAATTATATTATATCAAAAGCAATTTAATTCTCATCATATACGAGTCTATAAAATCCACCGTTAAACAATAATTATTAGTTAATTATTATTATAAATTTTAAAAAGGATAGCTATTGATTGATTGTTTAGTTTCCACCATTTATTTTAACATTTGTCTTAGTCAACAATATTGCACACGGTACCAATTATTCTTCTATCTTTTTTAAACTATTATTACATGAATGTCCCTCTTCTTTCTAAACTTATTTTGAGGTGATTTGATAAGGGTTCAAATCAAGGTTATAAACTTCCAAAATTTCTGGTACAAATTGATTGTTAATTGTTGTCATATTGAACGACAACACTTTCACTGCATTTGTAAACAACAACTAGGTTCTAAGGAAATTAGGATGTGACTCATCAATGAACCGTGCTTTTGATTTATGATTAATCGCACTGATGATTGATGAATAACCAAAATTCCAATCAGTACAGACTAATCACGTGTTCGTCGCACCTATGTTTTTGCATAGAACACGTAAGTATAAATAAAACAAAAACGCTTTTCTTTCTTCTAGTTTGGATTGGAAACCATCCCTTTCAAAATTTTGGGAATTTCGGTCGGGGCCAACCACATATGTTTTTGAGATTTTATTTTATTTTTTTATATTTTTCAATATAAAAAAAATTATTTACGAAAATATCACTTTTTTTTAATTATGTACCATTCATTATAGATTGTATTTTGTGATAGGTGAGAAATCGGTGGTGACAAACCGACTTCTTAGGAATATTTTTATTTTTAATGTAAAAGGGTGGAAAATCGATGGTGGAAACCGATTCTCACCATGTTTTTTCTCTAAAAAGGACATTATTTTATTTTATTAATTATTTTTTATGTTATTTAATATTTTATTTTATGTTTCATATAGTTTTAATTAATAATTTACTTAATTAAATTATATTTTAATTAATTTAACTCATTGTTAAGCCTTCCACCACGACCACATTCGCGGAGTTTGTTTTTAGGTTTTTTTAGATCTAAGATTCTCTAATATCTTTGATTTTTCTTTCGAGATTTCAAAATATATTTCCTTCTGAGGTATTTTTATTGTTGTACTGAGTTTAATTTTTGTACTATCACAATTTACAATGGCTATATGATTAGTGTTCCCTTTGAGCTTGTTTTTCAAATTGATTTTTTTTTACGAGGGTGTAGAAGGGGGAGAAAAAAAGAGCAAGGTTTTGGGATATTCATGGCAGATATGAGATTTCTTTTTTGAGTTAAAGAATAAATAAATTTGTAGGTCGAAGATGGATGAATATGGAATTGAACAATTCAAGATGATAATAAACTCTTCCCATGAGGAATTAGGATTATAATAAATACATTTTAATTAAAAAAAAAACTGACTTTTCTTAAAGTTATTTAATAAAATTTATTTAAATTTAAATATATATATATATATATATATTTAATAACAAAATTACAAGCCACTTGATCTATTTTTTAGACAAAATAAGACTTCAAATTTACATGAGGTCAAAATATATCATATGATGAAACATTTTATACGATGAAGTGTCAGTTAGGATAACACTTCATCACTATTAGCTTATCAACTTTATGGTAGTCCAACATTGACTAACTGAATTTTAACTAAGAATATTTAATACTATACAAATTTAATGTATGAATTTATCCAATATTTATATTCTCAAGACTCAAATTGATGGTTTACTTGATCAATAATTAAGTGTACATAATATCCTAACTACCTTTTCTAATTTTTTATTTGAGAGAAGAATTTTTTATGAAGAAAAATATGAAATTTGAATATCTATCACATGTACAAGAGATGTTTTCACATACACATAATTGAGAAATTGGATTACTTCAATTGAACAAAGTGTGTGATTGGTTTAAGAGAAATGGGAAAATAGAGAGCGAGGTGAGAGTGAATTAAGGAAGAAAAAGTACACATCTCTTGGTTGGTTTGGAAGAAAGATAGAAAAAAAAGATAATAAGTCGATATTTCCACTTTTATAATTACCCCAAAATAGAGAAGAAAGGGAGGAGAAATGCACTTGTGTTACTAATTTTCCATTTATGCATTTTTTTTCTTAACTAACACTACTTTTAAAGATATTCTTATACTTTTAAAAATAATAATTTCTTTCTTTTCTTATTCTCCGCTATTTCTTTTCTCTTAAATAACAACTTTTTTTGTTGTTGAAATTTAAAACTAAATTGGACCTCATTAAAATCTACTTGAACCAAAGAATCCTTTTCGAAAAAAAGTTCAAGTAGAGAAAAAGTACAACCAAAAGAAACTATACATCAGTTATAGAGTTATTGCCAGAGGTATACATATTACCTATATTACTCTCCTATGTGGCCCATGATAAAAGAAAAAAAAGGTAAATTTTCAACCCAAACATTATTGGGCCTACTTATTTATGGCTAGCCTAGCCAGATTATGTGTGGCCTAGTGTCTCTCTCTTGAGCCAATTTTCTACTTGCCATCCTATTTGTACCTCTTACTTTCCAAGACAAGTAAAAAGACTATTTCACTTTTTTTTACTATAAATAAAAATCTATTTTATTTTTACTTTAAAATTTACAAATATTTCTAAAGTTCTGAAATGAATAAAAAAAAGTTTCTAAACTTTCAAAAAATGTGAAAATTTTGAAATAGAAAACTTTTAAATAATATGAAACATTCAAAATAGAAAATTTAAGAATTTTTGAAAGTCTCCATAAAATGAAACCATCAAAATAGAAAATTTTAAAATTTTCAGAGTATTCAAACCTTCGGATATTTCAAATATTGTAAACTTTAGAGTTTAGAGGTGGAAGATATAAAATAAATTAACATATATCATACCAAAAATTAAAAAATTGAAATTTTCAAAAATTTCAAATTTTTTAAAACCTTTGAAAGTTTAAAAAATTTAATTTTTGAAAGTTTTTGTTTCAAATTTTTTGTTTTTGAAACCTTTGTTTTTACATGTGAAAATGTTACAAATATTTAAAATATTCGAAGATTTGAAAATTCCAAAAATCTAAAAAATTTCTATTTTAGAGGTTATATTTCATATCAAAAATTCTAAAATTTTTTAGGAATTTTCTATTTAAGATGTTTCTTTTCACATAACCATTCGAAAATTCTAAAATTTTCCATTTCAAATGTTTCATGTTGTTCGAAAATTTCTTATTTTAAATTTCTCACATTATTCGAAAGTTTTTTAAACAACCTGCAAATTTCATTTCAGAATTTTTGACATACTTGAAAAATTTAAAGTAAAAAAAAAAATCAAATTATTATATATAATAAAAAAGGTAAAACAGTCTTTTCATATTTATTGGTAAGCTCTCTTGAGCCTCTTTAATGTTTGATTCGTAGAAGATTAAACTATCATCAACGTAAAATAAAAGAAATTAAAGAAAAAGTGTAAGATCTCTAGAGCCTATTTAGAAGCAATCTGAAGAAAACTTCCGCACAAATAATATAAAGTTAAGGGAAATAAGGTCTCTCTGTTTAATCCTTTCTAAATTTTTATTAAAAAGAAAATTGTTTTTGAAAAGTTAATAAACTATTGTTAGTTGCATTTCTCCCTTTGATCATTTCCTAAGGCGTAAAATTAAACTCGTTTTCAATTTTCAAGAGTTTTTTTGAATGCATGATTTTAATTTTATTATTGATTTAAATTATTTTATTTAAACTTTTGTCCTTTATTACTCCATCAAATAATTGAGCTTTTTTAATAACCGCATAAGAATTGTGGGTTTTTATTAAAATATTTCTTTTTTAAAATTTTAATATTAAAATGTCTTACTTTCAAAAAATAATATTACAATGTTCTATTTTTTAGTCTCAGTTGCTCATTACAACCTGCAAATGCGATTTACTGAAGCAAAAAATTTCTACATTACTTGATGATCGCATCCCGGAGATGCGACCTCCTACTAATTTTTTTTTTTTTTGCTTGTTGAATTTTGTTATTAGGTATAGTATATTTATTATTATTAAATATTTTAAAAATAATTATAACATTAAAAAATACAAACAAATTTTTATAAATAATAAAAATAATTAATCTAATAATACTATATAATTTTTAATAATTATAATAATAAAAAGAATAATAATAATAATAATTAAAATAATAATAATAATAATAATAATAAAAAGAAAATTCTATTAATAAAATAAAAATACATTAAATTAAAAGGATGCTAGAACATGATGCTATCATATGTGAACAAGGCATCACACCACTTGTTAGAAAGATTTACACTGAAATTACCAATTGGTCTCCTTTTTTTTGGAACTACTATCTCGTGGACCATGAAAGTATGGTTGCTTCGATCAAAACTATCGACTCTATGACTATTTGATTTACGTATTTCTGATTTCATAAAAGTCATGCATGTTTCTGTGTATACCTGACCAGAAGCTAAAATTGTTACGTGTTGTTTTGCCATGGTTGGAAATAGTGTACCTGTTTTATAATATGTTGATCGCACCAAAGTAGTGATGGGAAGGTTGCGCGATTCTTTTAATATTGCGTTCATTGTAACACCCCGATTTTCAAAGTGAGGGTGTATATTTTTTTTTCCAAAAGAAATTAAAATAAAAAAAGAAATAAATAAGGTAACACCTTTGGATAAATAATTAAGTCATTATAATTTACAAGCAGCAAAAAGGTTTCTCAAAATATGAATCCAGAATATTTACAGAACAAAAAGTGGTACAGTCTTTCAGTTTAAAATAAACACAATACAAAAGAAAGACATATGCTCCCTCTATGTCAACCTAATCTGATCATTCTACCAAAGACTATACACCCTGAGTGATCTCCACGCGCCCCGTGAAATCCTCCTAACATAGCTCCAGTCAAGCATTCTCATCTACATTCCCATCCGTAGGGTACTAACCGGTAGGACCGCCCTGATTCTCATATGAGGGCAACGCCCAGATTTTCACAATAGTTGTAAAGGGTCACCAACAGAAATTAATAGTTAACACATAACATTTAAGTTTTTAAATGCACAAAATAACCTTTCAACTTAGCATGCACTTAAAAGGGTTTTCCATATGCTAAAAGTTCATATAATACTTGCCAAATAAAAGTGAAATCAAAATAAAGTTCTCAATCCATCAAGTAATACCTAACTGGCCAAAACATTGATACATCAATTGAGCAATCGATTATCTAACTCAAAATAAGAATTTACACTGAGCCAATCAATTTCCAAATCGATTTCCTGAAGGTTTTTAGTGAAATTTGAACTTTGAGCTTAATTCAATCGATTGAATGAATAACTGAGCCCCTATATTAAAGTCAATCGATTTCCAAATCGATTTTGTCAGTTTTGCTGAGTTCCTGTATGGCCAAATCGATTTTGTCAAATTAGCTGAGCTCTTGTAACTCATCAAATCGATTGGAAAATCGATTTTATGCATGGCCTTTCACCAAATCGATTTTGTCATATTGGCTGAGCTCCTGTAACTCATCTAATCGATTGACAATTCGATTTTATGAATGGCTTTTCACCAAATCGATTTGGGAATCGATTTCCCTAAAGGTCTTTCTAAAACTTCATAAACTAACTCAATCACATTCATACACAACTCCAAATCTTAACACTTAGCAATTCCCACACAATAACCACAACAAGTTGGGTTTTGAAATAGTTTTACAATCCATCACACTTGCACACGATAATCAATACATTACCCTAAGCAATTCCAACACAATTACCACAACAACCTGAGTTTCGAAATAGTTTTACAATCAGTCACACTTACATACAATATCAATACATAACACTTAATCATAACTTGATTCAAACACGACTCGTGTGCCAAGCACCCTAATGCAATGCGTATATGCCAAAATGCATAGACTCGGAATTCCAAACAAAAACCCTCCTCGAAGGGCCGTAAATCATAATTGTACCGCCTATCGCAGGCCAAAGTACCAATTACCGAGGTGCCACCTATCAATGGTCAGCACGATCTACTAAAAAACGTAAATCGTAAACGTTTCACCTATCACAGGTCAGTACTGTTTACCGAGGTGCCACCTATCACGGGTCAGCACAACTTACCAAAAAGTAAACCGTAAACGTACCACCTATCACGGGTCAGTACTGTTTACCGAGATGCCACCTATCACGAGTCAGCACAATTTACCAAAATGAAATGCATGAGCATACACTGACTCCATCCACAACAATCGTTAAATAAATGCAGATATTAAAAGATTCCCCATTTTTAATACTCATTTAACTTAACCGATTTTCACACCAAACATTAAGCAAACAGACATATTAAGAGATTCTCCATTCATAATATTCTTTTAACTTAAGCGATTTTCAAAACAACATTAAGTAACCAAGACATTAAGAGATTTCCCATTCTTAATATCCAGTTAACTTAAATGATTTCCAAAACAACATTAAGTAACCAAGACATTAAGAGATTCCCCATCCTTAATATCCAGTTAAATTAAACGATTTTCACAAACACACATTAAGTAAACAAGACATTAAGAGATTCCCCATTTTTAATACTTGTTTAACTTAATGGTTTTCAAATTCCACACAAAACAACTCAAACATATTATCAAATTCAATCCACGATTCACACCAAAACATAACCATTCATTTCTCCACAAAATCGTTTTCACGACAACATTAAGTAAACGCAGACATTAAGAGAATCCCCATTCTTAATACTCGTTTAACTCTAATGGTTTTCAAATTTCACGCAGAACAACTCAAACATTTTATCAACTCCAATCATAAACATATCAAATTTCATCAGTATTAATTAAGAACGCGTCAAATACGACGAACACAGATCAACACAACATACCACTTAAACACATCAAATTTCATTTACTCAAAACATACACAAATGAGTTAAATTCATTTTCCCCAAATCAATACTTTAACCCTAACAAAATTCTTTTCCACACAACCATAGATAAGTCCCTAAATGCAAACTAAAAGTTTGGAAGGAGCCATTACCTTCACGTTAGCTTTAACATGCGATTACGGCACCGTGAGTAAATCCGGTAAATTTTCCGCTCGCTACGCCACTTCCAAAGTTGGTTCCCTAGCATCGTAACGTGGTAGTGAGCAACTTTCCCTTCTATCTCTTTGTGAAACAAAGCTTAGATCTAGGTGAAACGGGAAGATTTGTGTTTGATGATTTTTGAAATCTCTAACTCTGTTTTCGAATTCGAGAAGGAGGAAGGAGTTGAGAACTTGATCTTTCTCACCCACTAGCCTTGGGTTTCAATTTTCGTACTCAAAGGAAGCAAGAAAAATGAAAATGGAGGAAGGGGGAAATGGTTCACGCAAGGGAGAGGAAGAAGAAGAAGTTTCTGGTTTTTTTTCCTTTCTCTTTCTTTCCTTTCTTTCTCTTTCCTTTTCTTTTTCTTCTCTTTCTCTTTCCTTTCCTTTTCCCTCCAAACAAATATATATATATATATATATATATATATATATATATATATTATATATATTATATATATTTTAATTACTTTTAACAAATATCTCAAAATATCTAGATATTTGTTAAATTACCATTTCACTCATAACGCATTAAATTCTTCGTAAAAGATTCACCGTAGTTAATTTAATTTATTCATCGACGAGTAATTCTAATCGGGCATCAACATATCTTTTTGATCATATAAACTCCAAAATATTTATCGACGAGTAATTTTAATCGGGCATTAAAATATCTTTTTGGTCATTTAAACTCCCAAAATATTAATAACTTGGCTAACAAGCCCCTGAGTTTAATACCAAAATCCACTAAAATGCATAAAGTATAATTTAAAATTATGGGTCTTACATTCATCGACTCCACAAGGTTGGTGGTCATCTGACCCTAACGGCTACCTCCATCAAATACTTGAATCCAATCTTGTCGCGGCATATTGTCTAACCATTTCAAAGCTTTTGGGTTTACGATGCCAATTTCTCTGTGGTAGTATCGATATGTAGACTCATTGATTGAGTAACCTATATTGAAACAGTAGACAATGCATTATTACACTAATTATAAAAACTTCATAATTTAATTTTGCATTAACGATAAGAAGTAAGAATTAAATTATTACCCGTAGAAATAACCTTTTTCTTGAAAGCATTATCCTTAAATTCCCTTGCAAAATTTCGTGAAATATATCGAACGCAGAACACATGCTTCGACGGAGGATGTTGCCACCCATTATTCAGATTATTATAAGCACTTTTGATATATTCGTGTCTATATGAAATCAAACAAATGTTGGCATGTGGAGTGACGTGTGATCTCAAATTTCTCAAAAAAAAAACTCCAAGCCTCTTTTGTCTCACCTTCCACAAGAGCATAAGCAATGTGAAAGATGTTTGTCAAGAATATTTAGGAGTTATCCCACCTGAGGGAGCAACAAAAGGTAATTTTATTAAATTAAAATGACTTAAAGATACTTTTGACAATGTTGGTGAAAACGCATCCGAAGAAGAAAAATAAGCATCATGTCGAGCATATATATTATGTATGATTGGAGGATTGTTGATGCCATACAAATTCAATAATCGTGTACATCTAAAATATCTTTCAATCTTTGGCGATTTAAATAATGCATTCCATTATAGTTGGGGTTCGGTAGTTTTAGCAACACTCTATAGAGAATTATGCCTTGCTACGAAACCCGATCTAATGTCGATGGGAGGATGTGCATTGTTGTTGCAAAATTGGGCATAGTATCGTTTGACTTGTGTTGCTCCGGATGCACCCAGCATGGATATTTTTACTTGCACAAAGGTAACTATTGCACATAAACTTTATATATTTTTAATTTTTAAAAATTTATTATTTACCGTATTACTAATTTTATTATATATTTCTTTTTTATATATTCGACAGATTTAATTCCTGGGGTCTAAATTTCAATAGAGTTCCTCACAATGACATAGAAGGATACCAGAATACTATCAATCATATGATGGTTCAGGAAGTAATATATTCATTCATTCTCATGTAGTTACACTTTACATTTTTTTATATCTCTTAATATTTACTTTATTCTATTTTTTTAACATTCAGTTTCGTTGGAGACCGTATCTCGGGTTCCAACACGAGGTACCCGAACAAGAGATCAACACTTGGACTGCATGTACCTATCTGCACTGTTATAATATCGTCGAAAAACATCATGCAGATAGAGTTGCACTTAAATTCGGTTTTCATCAACAGATTCCGCAACCTCCAGAAGATATGACGCTCTACCATGAGGCGTGACATCGATGATAATTGGAGTGTGGTTTGGAAAGATGAGGTCTACGTTGAAGGTGTTTTATGTCACACTAAAGAATATATGAATTGGTTCAAACATCACACTAAATTATATATATATATATATATATATATGTGTGTGTGTGTGTGCGCGTGCGTGTGCGTGTGTGTTTGTGTGGAAAGATACTTGCGTGATCCACGTTTGAAACCTTCAACATATTCCGATGTTCACTCTATGCCTCAATCAATCCCACAAAAAAATACCATGCACCAAACACCGTTTTTATCATCACCACAACATCTTCACGAAGCTGCAGATATACCGACTCAATATTACGTTCCTTCAGTGTCAACAATACCAACTCCCATTAATCCGACCGAGAGCGGAATTTTCTATAATTTGTTTGGTACTCATTGCACAACTCCTGAGTTGGCTTATGCGGCTTTTGATTCTATGTATAATGTCGAAACTCAAAATTATACGGAAGCAGGTGGTAGTGGTTCTAATCCACAAACAGATTACAACGAAGATCAACCACAACAACCTCAAGTTGTTCAAAGGGCTAGACGAGTTTGACGATCGCGTAGATAGAACTGGAGGTCATTTAGATGAAAATAATTAATTTTTATTTGATGTATTTTTTTCCTTTATTTTTAATGTATTTTTTCTTTTTATTAATAGAATTTTCTTTTTATTATTATTATTTTAATTATTATTATTATTATTCTTTTTATTATTATAATTATTAAATTAATTATTTTTATTATTTATAAAAATATTTTGTATTTTTTAATGTTATAATTATTTTAAAAATATTTAATAATAATAAATATAATATACCTAATAACAAAATTCAACAAGAAAAAAA
>JBBPBS010000968.1:9348354-9377658 GCA_037974835.1 Cicer judaicum
AAAAAAAAAAAAAAAAACCTAGTAGGAGGTCGTATCCCTAGGATGCGAGCATCAAGTAACGTGAATTTTTTTTTGCTTCTGCAGGTTGCATTCCCAGTTTGCGATGAGCATATGAGACTAAAAATTAGGACATTTTGATATTAGAACTTTAAAAAAGGATATTTTAATCAAAAATTCAAGAATTGTAGCTAGCCTTTATTATTTTTAGTGTTATGTAAACAATATTAATATATTATAACGATTCATAGAAATAACTTTAGAAATAGTTTTAATAAAATTTAAATATTTTTATTGATTTATTAATTGTAATTAATTAATTGATGGTGTAAAAACTCTTTATACTAATTACATATAAATTATATCTTTAATTTTATAAATAAATACAAACAAAGTAGGCAACGCATTTATACAAGTTCTTTTAAGGATGTTGTATGACAAAATCTTTTTTTTTTTAAAAAAAACTTTCATATAAGACTTTAATTTTATTGATAAATAAATTAATAGAGTCATTTTTCCAAGGGCCAAGGCCCATCCACTTTGAGCTCTATCCTAAGAGTGCATTCAACACATTTCAATCTTCCACATGAGATCACATGATTGATGGAGTTTAAGGATGATTCGTTTGTTCAACTGCCTCACTGGAACATGCCTCTGATTCTCTTGAATGATCAAACTATTGTAAAATGACATCTACATTTAGGAGAAAGGTACTCACTACATTTTTTACATGGGCGTTTTATTTTGTAAACATAATTAACTTTCTTTCATAAAGTATGCATGTTTTTCATTCAATTTTGTAAACTCTCATGTTGAGTTTGTTTTGAGATAAGCAAATAAAGAAAGTTAATTATGTTTTAGTAAAGATAATCACATTTTAGTTAGTTTTCATATTTTCATTGATATCTTAATATGTATCCAACAAATTATTATTAATGAAATGATATGACCTTTCTTTGGTTAAAAAAAAAAGTTTTTTATTGTACTTGATAAAAATAATAAAAGTTGCAAAATGTTATGTTTTCATTTAAGAAAATCACTTGTTTGATTAGGTAAAGAATAAACAAATAAATAACCAAACAAATACATTAATTAAAATAGTTAAAATAAAAGTTAATTTTTTTAGAAATTGACTGTATCAAAACTTTAATGAAAATAGATGCAACCAACCATAAACGATATTATAATTTTTTCTCTAAATAGTTGATTATTATATTATGTTAATTTATTTAAATAGATTGATCTTTTTAAATAGACTATTTTTGAATACTAATATTGGTCTAATATTTGGGTGGAGACGTGGAGTGGGTAGTTCAATGGTTTGAGTTAAAAATTAAAAAATTGGGTAGTTCAATGGTTTGAGTTAAAGATTAAAAAATTGTATTTGATTTTCAATTTGGGTGGAGGAAAAAAAATTATATCATATTAATTATAAGTCAAGCCATGATACATGCTGATATTATTAAATTGAAAGTAGTGATATTATTAAATGGAATGTAGTGTAGAATTAATAATGATATTCATAATTTCTGCTAAAAGAAAAAACACATGCTAAAAAATGCTTAGATAACAAATAATTACTATTTGACTGTTCAAAAGGAACAATATGTCTAACATTTGTTACCTAACCCACCCTAATTATAATTTGTAACATCAACCCTATTTTTTTTTATTTTGTTTTTTGCAATTGTAACGTCAACCCTATGCCACGTCACAATAACACCGGCTATTAATACCTTCCTCACATAATTTTTAACGCTATGCAACAATGAACAGAGAATCAGCATATGCACTCTCTTTTCTAATCTTCTTACTATCTTCACTGTTCTATTTCAACCTTGTTACATTCGATCAACAAACTCTTTTTCGCTTTGATTTTTTGTATAATAATTTACAAAAATCAACACCAATTGAAGCGTGTGATTATTCCAAAGGCCAATGGGTTTGGGATGAAAATTATTACTCTCATCCATTGTACGATGAAAATTGTCCCTTTCTTGATCCCGGATTCCGGTGCCGGCAAAACGGACGGAACGATGAAGGTTTTCGTAAATGGAGATGGCAACCTGATGGTTGTGACCTTCCACGGTATGTGACTTGTATGTTTATGTTAATTTTATATATTGACATTATATCAAGTGATGACGCACCCTTTCTATTTCGTTGCATGCATGCATGCGTGCATGACTAGAATTATTCATGTGTATGTGTTTTTTATTTGCCGTGATATAGTTTTTTTGAGATATGTCTAGACCTCTTATCGTAACAACTATAGCTTCTTTTTGGAGAAGGGGTTTAAATTGAGAAATGTTCGTTTTGTATTTAGATGACTAATGATACTTCTTTCCTTTCAAATAAAAAATTGGGATTGGAAATGGTCAATGATGGAGGCGAAAGAGGAGAATGATGAGGACTAGTTTATAGAAACAATTGTGGACCATCAAAGCAACTCCAACCCTGATTTCAATTTAGGTTGTTTAACCAATTTTTTATGAATTGACAAAAAAAAAAAAAAAACTATTTTTTATGACACTATGCCAACTCATTTTTTAGCACCAAGGAGTGCAACGATTTTTCATTCTAACCATGATCTTATTAATTTAAGTTGTTTAATCCCACTTTTAATACACTCTCTCCTATCTTTTTCTTTTTGCAACATTCTAACCAATCTTAAGAACATGCATGTTGCTTGCATAAGTACTAGTTTTACACTATTAGCCACATGTGACACTCTAACCATGAACTATTGAAGAAATGATGCTTAAATTTAAGAGTTGTGTCAGAAGCTCTTGTTAGAGATGCTTTCCTAATTTTCAGCAGGGTTATGTCTAAGGCTTAGTAAGTAAAATGAAATAATTAATTAAATTATGGTAGTTTGTAATTTTAAAATCAAATTATGGTAGTATTATGGTTAGACAAATTCTATGGTAGACCATCTTGATAGGTGGTCCACTCTAGACTAGTGTTTAAATGTCACCTGAAATTCAAACAACTATTAACGATATTATTTGAAAGTATAAGTTAATGGTCGTCCTTGTCATTACGACTGAAACAATGACCAGATTGATGTTGGATCAATAAGTTGAGTTTCGAGTAACCCATTTGTTTTATTTTTATTTTTATCGAACTAACATCAATTGGGTTATTGTTTCAACTTTGGAGAACAAGAATACTGTTAATAGGATTGTCATCGATCATCGTTAGAGTTTCAAATAACTAGTTTACGATAAACCACCTAAGAAGTGGTTCATAGTAGCTTCCACCTTATTGTTATTTGTTACAAAAGATGGTTAAGGGTGATAGTTTTCACAAAGCTAACTAGCTACCCTTGCACTCTTCTTTTAACATGTATGATACTCCAAAATATCATGATAAGTATCTAATTACAATTTCTCTGGATTCATTCCTTGACTTCAACCTAGGTTCAATGCAAGTGACCTCCTAGAGAAGAGTCGCAATGGCCGCATTGTGTTTGCAGGTGATTCAGTAGGCAGAAACCAATGGGAGTCATTACTATGCATGCTAACAAAAGGGGTCTCAAACCTCTCAAAAATATATGAAGTGAATGGAAGTCCTATAAGCAAACACAAAGGATACCTAATGATGAGATTTGAGGAATACAACATGACAGTAGAGTATTACAGGGCACCTTTTTTGTCTATTATAGGTCGCCCTCCACTCAACTCATCCAATGACATCAAAATGACTATTAGACTTGACGAATTGCATTGGTATTGCAATAAGTGGGTTGGAGCAGATGTTCTTGTTTTCAATTCTGGTCATTGGTGGAACTCAGACAAAACTATCAAAACGTAGGTACACCGAGTATGTAGTTATTTTTTTATTAGTAGAAATAGAACTTTGTACTTCAAGAGTTTATAACATTGACACAGCTCGCACCAATCACTTGCACAAGATTACGATAGTATATAGTTATTTTGAATTCATTTGATTTGGACAAGCCAACCATTTTTGTGTGAATAGCAACAGATATGCTTAGAAACTAAAAAATGTTTGTAACTTAGTTTATATGTGATGATTATTTGTTTCATTTAATATATATTTTCAATAAAAATATCACATTTAAACAAGCTATATTTTGCAGGGGTAGCTACTTCCAGGAAGGAGGGAAGGTAAATATGAGTATGACAGTGAATGAAGCATTTAGGAGATCCTTACAGACATGGAAATCATGGGCATTGGGTAATCTAAATCCTTTGAGGAGTTTCGTCTTCTTTCGTAGCTATTCGCCCGTTCATTACAGGCAAGTACATTGACACATTGTCGTGGTCTTCACACTGTCACAAACTCATTAAAAAACATCTAAAAAGAAGAGAAAAAAAAAAGCTCAATTTTACTAAAAGTGAAAATTATACATTTATCATCCGAAGAAAAAAAAAACACTCAAGCTAAAACTAACACATCAAATACTGTAACACTCAAACTGGAGCTATAACTAACACACCCACCAGAAAGGGGTCGAGAGGGGAACAAAACATATTAACTTTATAATTCATGATTACTAATCCCATTTTAATCATCTCTTCGGAGTACATTTAGATAAGAGTCTGTACAGTGACATTGCAGGAATGGCACATGGAATGAAGGAGGAAACTGTGACAAGGACACAGAACCAGAAAAGGACCCTACAAAACTCGAAACTGATCCATATTACAATATATTTATATCTGATGCTATTAAAGAGATGCAATATGGAAGCTGGAATGTCCATTTTCTGAACATTACATATATTTCAGAGTCGAGGAAAGACGGTCACCCTTCTAAATACCGGGAACCAGGTACTCCACCTGATGCTCCTCAGGATTGTAGCCACTGGTGTTTACCCGGAGTACCAGACACGTGGAACGAACTTATCTATGCCAAAATCCTCTCGAAGAAATTTGGCAGCAACAAAAAATTTCCAGAAAGCGAAGAACAAAGGTGATCCGTTTTTCATCAGACCAGGAAGAATGTTACGTTCTGTTAGCTATACATAAATCTGTGTTGCTCCTGGATCATTTGACTTCATCCACTTCATCGTCTGAATCTACATCATTGATTGTCATTTGCTTCACTTTCTCAAGCTGCCTCAAGAGATCCAACCTTTCTGGTGCATAGGTGGATGGAATCTGCAAGGAAGAAGATCTATCAAATTCTTATGACGTGCGATTATCAGAGATTTTAAATTTGAATAGGAAGTCATAATGTGCATACCAGGGCTGGTACATATCTTTGTATAGCAGCCAACATGGCTGCATGCCCAACAGCAGTAACCTGTGTAAAGTAAACATTGTCCTCTTTAGTAGGCAACAAATAACATTGGAAAATGGTAATATGAAAAGAGCAAATAAGTTCATTTATTTCTTACTTCTCTCTTTTACATTTTCTATAGGCAGAATTTATTTATCTTCCACTTTAAATACTTATAAGAAGCAGAAGAATTAAAGATCAAATGAATTAGATCATGCCTAGTTTGGCAGAGTGAAATTTATTAGGAGAAAATAATGATAATAAAGTTATTTATAAGCCTTCACTTAATAATATAATGCATAATCTATTACAAGAGTAGGTCCTTGACTTGGTATTAGATTCTCTATGATTAAATGGTCAACAGCTCAATCTTTGTGCTTAATCTTTGTAGACTTAAATCCTTGCTAAGAAAACTGAGACATGGTAAATGCAGGCTTTACAATGCCGTGCCCTTGCATGTTGATTTGTTTAAAAAAATTTCAAATTTAATTTGCCAACCTGGGAGTGTAGGCTGAATTAATCAGGTCAAATTGATCCATATTTGAAAAAGATGTGATTTAGAAGCCTAGCCTACTCTGAATATCATTTTATTATGAATAAACAGTATGCTTCTCTACCCACAACAGAACATGGTATTTCAAATATAGTTGATGAGAAAGGTGTTAAACTCACTGGAAGAAGCATTAAAAAACCGATAGGAACAACTGAAGCCATGTCAGTTAAGGTTCTTTTAAGAGCTTTCTTCTCCTTCTCAGTCAATTCGTCCCCTATTAAGGACCTTCTGACCAAACCCGTGGCTGCACCAACGTCTATAGCAAGAAGTTGAGTTCCTTGCCAGACATCCTGTTTATTAAGTAGCAGACTTTAGATCTCAGAAGTAAGAGACAAGAAATAATATTCAACTTTAAATTTCCATTATTATATCATATTTGTGTGAACAGTGAACATTTTCAAACTTATCAGAGATGTGACACACACAGATGATCTAATTTTTCCTTTTCAGTTTTAGAAGACATAGGGTGAAGAAAAAAAGTTGCCAGCTTTATCTGATTATAATGTGATGAAGCATGAGTTCTTAAACCAAGATAAATGTCAGACTAAATCATCATACCGTTCCTGTTTCTTTTAGCTTGCCAAAAGATTTCTGTATGATGTTTTCTTGCTTCTGAACTCTGGCCATCTGAAGACCTCCAGCATCACCACTATAACGGGCACCATCATCACTGATCATCAAATCCTGTCAAAGCAATATAAACACTCAAGTAAAAAAACCTTCAATGTAAAATAAACAAAATGAGAAGGATGAGCCAGATAGAGTAGTCAATACTAATGGCATGCAGATTTAGTCACAGTAACAGTTGTTTGAAGGAGAGTGTTACAGTTTTGTAAATAGCATTATTTTAAGATAAAAACATTTCATTATTTTAACTTTTGCTTGTAACACCCAGTGTTTTAAAACCAGGACTAGTGATCGACCAGGTCTGGGTTACCGGTCGAATCAGATTTAGTCACAGTAACAGTTGTTTGAAGGAGAGTGTTACAGTTTTGTAAATAGCATTATTTTAAGATAAAAACATTTCATTATTTTAACTTTTGCTTGTAACACCCAGTGTTTTAAAACCAGGACTAGTGATCGACCAGGTCTGGGTTACCGGTCGAATCAGTAAGTCACTAGTTGAACTGCATATTTGTTGACCTAGTCTATATTTAAAAATTTTAAATTTGTGACATATTTATTTAATACTTTTTGACTCAATTAACTTAATATTTGAAATTTCATATTATACTACATTTAATACTTGAAATTACATATTATACCAAATTTAATTTTTATTTTATAACTCTTAAAAAGTTAAGATATAACAAATTTATTTTCTTAAGATTTAATGTTAATATTACAAGTGTTCATAAGATATAAATAATAAGCTTTGTGTTGACATAAGTGTCATAAATGGGAAAATTATAAAAGTTTATAGAAAGGTTAGTTAGTAGTTATTGCTTATATCCATTAAAAACATTTATTTTCCAACAAGTAAACGGCTGAGTGGTAAAGTTACATAAGCGGGATAATTTAAATATTCATAGGAATACTAGTTATTGGTTATATTCAATTAAAAGCATATACTTGGCAAAAACAAGTGAACAGTCTAGTGGTAATGTCAATAGCTTCAGAATTCGGGCGCGAGGGGTTTGATCCTAAGACTGCATTTCTGATTTTTATTTTAAATAAGAACAATTTAAGTAATTGAATCGGTCCAATACACCTACCGGACCGGGTCCAGGTCTGATTGGTCTGACCGGCCGGTCTGGTCTAGGTTTTAACACTATGGTATAACCATGATAGTGTAATTATCAAGACATATTTTATTTCCTTTTTACTTCATTATCATTTATTAGGATTCCTGTACAATGGTCAATATGTTAGAGCCCCTAATTTGTAACTTATGAAGTCTTTTAATATTCAAACAATTCAGATCTTTCAAGTGAAGTATACATTAGAATGAGGTAGCATAGTAGGACAAAATAATGCAATATCTAAGTAAAAATAAATTGTATTCAATAAGAATATATATCCTCTTGTATATCATCAAATTCAAATGTTTCAAACTTACCACGTTATTTTCTGATTGATAGGCACTTCTCTGAACCCTTTTCTCAAGTTCCATCAGCTCGTTCCTTAGAAGCTCAAAGCGGTGGATTTCATTGGGTTCTTGGCCCACAACCTCTACATTTGGTGCAGGCTGTTCAATATAATTTTCCTGCAAACAATATAACAGTAGCAAATGACTGATTGGACAACAAGACCATTATTGAAGAACATATATAACAGTAGCAAAACAGTATTGTGACAAGCATCTTATGCTAATACATTATTTAAATAAAAGTAAACCAAATTGACAGTTATATTTTCACATACGATACGAAAAGGAAATCGACACTGTCAAATTATAAGGATGATAATGCATACATAAGCATCCACATCAGGTTCCAGGTCAGGCTTTCTGGTGACCGGAGGTACAAAGATGCTCCAGAATCCACGAGAATTTCCAGTATTTCTGAAAAAGACACGTCTACCTTTTACATAGAGCTAAACTAAAAATAACATTAACCGAAAACAAAATAATGTAATAACTGGCATTGTAACCAGTAACTACCAACTAGATATGAAAAAAAGCAAGCCTTCATACCTTTTGCTCCCGTCCACCCTTACATTGTAATTGTTTCTGCTTTTCCTTTGTATATTCCCGTCCTCTTCACTAACAGGTGTGATGGTTTGAGCACTATTAACTCCCTGAATGATTGTAATAGAAGTACCATGGGCAAGAAATACCAACTTTCTCAAAAAGCAAACATGTAACAAGTAGTATGCAATAATGCATATAAGTCAAGCAAGATAACAATGAATGACAGTGCAAAGAAATGATAACATCGAGTACAACCCACATTACTCCACTATTTAGAAAAAGAAAATTACAAATGCACCTTAAATACCATGGCAAGAAGCAAACAACACTATCCAATCCAATCTACTAAATTTATATAGAATCTTCACCAAGACTTTTAAGCAAAGACACAAAAGGGACATATCTATCCAGGGTGGCATATCTATTCAAAAGGGACAATTAGGTCCATGACTAATTAAAAAAGGCAATTTAATCCTACAACAGAAAAAATCCCTAAATAATTTCTTTTGTATTAGTTTCCATCAACTAATGCAGTTTTTTAATTCAGTTAATAGTTATTGTTTAAGTGCAGTTTTACTTTTCAGTTTTATACCAAAAAATTGCAATAAATTGCTAACTTGTTTTTTGGTGGAATAAGTTGCTAACTAACAATACAACATTGTTCTAAAACTAAGTTGCTGTCATTTTTTTTAGTTACCTTAATTGATTTACTCGGATGCATTATTTTAGCTTATTCACTCAGGTCTCTTAATGAAATTTTAGCTCATACATTTGCATGTTGAGAAGCGGCTACATGGGTGAATAACGATGTGATGAGATGATGTTACTATGATTGTCAAGTAGTATTTGTTCCTCAATCAAGTTAATGGTGCATGACTCATTCGGAATCGTTGGCTGACAAAAATGGGTAATTGATTGAAGAAGGAATTATTTAGAGATTTTTGTTGTTGCAGGGAACAAATTATCCCTTTTAAACAATTGTCGAAGACTTAATTGTTGGGGACCTAATTGTCCCTTTTGAAAGAATATGTCCTGTTGGATGGATACATTAGTGACTTGGCACACAAATCAACATAAAGAACCGATTTTCTACAGGTGGTTTAGGTAGGGACTAAGTTGTCCCTTTAATTTTCTCAGGGAATAAAATGTGCTTTTATTTTTCTCAAGAATTAAATTGGGTCTCGTAGTTTTTCTAATAAACTAAAATGGGTCTTTACTCTACAAAAAATTAAGGACACGGATATTTGGAAGTTGACACCCAAAGAAGATTCACATATTCAGGAAAAAACTTGAAGACATTAACATAAAACAAAAAAAGGAAAGATGCAAAACAGTTGATGTACTTTCAAGGAAAAAACCTTGGATGCACTAATCCAGGAATTGGTAAAGGAGGTTGTGGAGGATAGTGTACCTCCTGCAAAGAATCAGCTTTTGCTCTGAAAGATGCCGCCAGGAATTCAGCTTCTTTCTTAAGTTTTCGTATTTTTTCCAAGTCAGAACAGGCTGCTTTCAAATGCTCTTTTCCAGAACTAGAGCTTGACACATGCAATTCTTGAAGCAAATTTTCAAGTTTTATCACAGTTTCTTCAACACTTGTCAATGCCTAAAATTAAATGTCAAAACGAAGGCATCAACGAGAGTATGATACATCAAAATAAAAGGTTTGTGATCCATCTAATGTATGAAGAATATTGATATGTTTAGATATGAAGATGTTAGATTATGCATTTATAAATTACTGAAATGGAAAGGAAAAAAGCTTCTATACAATCTATTGTTGCGTTGGTAACTTATTAATATGACTAGGCTCACCACAGACGTGCATATTCATGCAGACCAACAGACATAGATTAAAGTGTCTATATATATATACACACAGACTCTCATATGTGTGAAAAAAGGTGTAAACTAGTAAGCTATACCTTTTCATTTAGCTCAAATACCTTGTTATTTCAGTTCTTTAAACAATTATTTTTTAACTTAATTTTCCTATTTTCTCTCTCATTTCCACAACTGTTCCATTCCCTAATTCAAATACGAGAACAAATACTCTAGTTCATTGGATAAATTTTTCTTCCTATTTGTAATCAACCATCCACTTTAAGGTTTTCAAACTTTTCATCACTACCACTCGAGGGTCCACTTCCAGACCGAATAGGAACCTCCTTGCTGTGTTGAATAAGGATAGACTGGCATTTGATGGCTCATGGCTGCTTGGTTTCAGAGCAAAGAGGAAACCAAAGAATTGGAGGAAAGGAGAGAAAAATTATAGAAATTTGAATGTATAAAAATATAAATTATATCAACATCCCTAAATTTAAGATGCTTAAAGAAAAGAAACAATTGGTTGGTATAAAACTTTTAAAGATGGTCTTATCATAACTACTTTTAAAGTTATACATATGATCGGTTGAACTAAACCATCTATACAATTGTTCACAAAACAATGGATGCTACAAGACTTTTATCAATTTTTATCCTGTGCACCTTTATCCTATTTCTTGCTGCATTGGATGGGATAGGTAGGAAGTGATTTTATCAATTCGGGACATTTGGTACAAATCAATGGATAGTATAAGAGTTAATCTTGATCATATTTTTTATGTTATGCACTTTTAGGCTATTTCATTTAGTACATTGGATGAAATAGCATAAGGCTAAACAGGATAACTTAGTTTCTAATCACATACATCATTATCCCACAGTAAGCATGATGGAGTTATTATATACTAATACAGCAATTATATTATTAAAGTCATGTTAATTTTATACTATCTTATATATGCACTGATTGTATAAAAGGCTAGAAAGGTAAGCCTTATCATGTCTAATTTTATCTATGGTGCCAGATGGAGTTATATACTAAATCATCTAGTGCACCGTCGAAATAATAAAAATTAACTTTATAATGCCTAAAAGGACAAAGTTTACAATGTATAGACTAAGGTACATAAATATAATATTAATGACTATCCTAAAATTAAGTAAAGAGAATACTAAAAATAAAAGGAAATAAAAGCTATACTGAAAGATTTCTCTATCATACAACAATAAATAATATTAATCTTAAGGTCTATGTTTTCAGGCTTGACACTAAACTATTGAGTTCATAATTTACCAAACTTGGAAGAAGCACCTAAATTAAGTTCAAATTTTAAAATGCAGGAACCAAACCTCATCAAAAGAATCTGACTCCTTCAATGTTGACTGAATTGTGGACCTATGTCTGTCAGCTATTTTCTTGGTATTACTCTCTGATGCCTTATCCCTGCATTAAATTTACAAAGATAATAAGTGGCACAGCTTTTGGAACAACAATATCATAATGATTTGAAATGTGTTATTCTAGCATCTAGATTCAGCTCTTGGTCTTCCATTTTGTCTTCTACATGCAATTACTCACTTTTTTTAAGAGTAGTGATATGGCACATTTACTTTCACTTATGTGATTATTCAGTAGAATAAAATATCCACCAAAAGAGAATTTAAAGATTAAAATCTAATCCAATATGAATTTCATATTGAAGAAATGAAATTTCGTACTCGGAAGCAACTGCAACTAAACTTGATGTTGCCAAAAACAGTTTTGTGATCAATATTTTATTCCAAAAATGTCAAGTTTGATGCCAGAATCTTGGTATCAATGAATA
Organism: Cicer judaicum; assembly: GCA_037974835.1. NCBI lineage: Eukaryota > Viridiplantae > Streptophyta > Magnoliopsida > Fabales > Fabaceae > Cicer > Cicer judaicum. The sequence goes on from JBBPBS010000968.1 coordinate 9,360,437, forward strand.
TACACATGCACCTATTGGAATGCAAAAAACACTGTAGATGCAGACTTTGCCATATAGCTTACTTTATCATCCCAAGTTCCTCCATGCACTCCATCAACTTGTTATGCCTAACATAAAATAAAATATGATACATATAAGAATTTATTAAGTTTGATGCTAGTATTTCATTAAACTATAAATAAACATTGCTCTGGTACCCTGTAGACAAAAACTCGGCTGCTTTTACATTTGAGGGGCTCTCCAGCCATGTGCTGTATTTAATAAAGCTCTGCATCCAATGAGAGCAAACATCAAATGCTTGGGTTACAGCTTCGGCATTTGGAGGACCTTCTGGTTCACTTCTATGACCGTGCAACTGTTTTGTGATGCTTGTGATTCCCGGATAAAAAGGAAGCCAATCCAGCTCTTCACAAACTACCTATGCAATTAAAGGACTTCACCAGTTAAACTAACTTAATAATCAAGCATATATGTTAAATGTAAGGACCATAAGTACTAACCTCAACATACAATTGATATGAACTAATGGATGAGAGCTGAGAGTAGTATAAAACACTGCCCCCAATAAGATACCTGTAATAAATAGTTACATAAATAAATAAATGCACATAAAAATTCATAGGAACAAAAACAAAGTTGCAGAAAGAGGTGCTGAAGTTGCATGAATTATTATGATGAATCATGACAAGAATCCTGAAACAATAGGAGACACAATATTCCAACAATAGTAATATATGTAACAGAAGTAGCACCTGATGAAATCTTCAATTGGATCATCAAGAGCACGAAAACCATTTGCCAAAAGAAAGGATCGTGTACTTCTGCCTAAAGCAATAAAAAATCCAAATATAGCCAAATCCTTCTCCAAAACCTGCACTATGCTAACTTTCAGCTGAAGCCTTTTGTTACAAAAAACATTCATTAATGGAAAAGGATTGAGCACCTATTATACTCAATTTAACTCATCACTTTGTTCTTTTTATTTTATTTACATCAAGTGCTTTCTCTTGAACTTTCAAATAGAAAGTAAACTTAGCACAATTTTTAAGCATATTTCTTCATGTTGAAAAAAAATAGAAATCATTTCTATGTATTATACTCCCTCTTGACTCAAATATATGCAAAAAAGTAATCATATTTGATGGTCCAAAATTTAACTAACTTCACTCTTTTTAATGCTATTTCTCTTAAAATATCCTTTAAGGTAACAAGTTCCAATATAAAATTAAATGAAAAGAGGGGGTGATTTAGGAAATCTTGTTAGTATTTTGATTCTATCAAGGAAATCAATTAAAGGTAACTACTATTCTTAATTTGTGTGCAATAGTTAGTTTAGCTTATAATTGAGTCTAGAGGTAATAAAAAACGTTTTTTTTTCAAAGCCCTTCCAGAAAACAAATTTCAGGATCAAGAAAGTCGTGAACTCCAGATGTCAATACAACCAAAATAAACTACAGTCACGTCACAGCCTCATAGGCACAAGACCATAACCATGTTAACGAATAAGAATAGGTAAAATGATACATTTAAAGAAATTTATAGGTCTCACTCAGGTAATTTAATGTAAGTGTAGTTATTGAATATGTACTCCTAGACATTAAATCCGACATCTCTTCACCAGTAGTGTCAAAACCAAGATGTCTTCAAAACAGAACATAACTAACCTCAATGCTTTCAGATGTTGTCAGTCTTGACCATATTTTCTCTTTATCAATAGCTTGCTGTAGCTGCCTCTGAACAAGATTTACCCAGAAAACAACCTCTTCTGAACCCCACTCACCTTTTGCTCTACAAGCTGCAGCTCGTGGACCAAAATGTACAAGAAATTCTCTGTGTAGACCAACATCCTTTATAGAATTATAAGCTTGACTTACGGGAATTAAACCAACAAGCATGTCCATCAAACTACCAGCTATCTCTGTGCTCATGGAAAAGAATTGTGAGCAAGACACTTTTGAGGGGCCAAGTTTAGCAATTGCAGCAATGCATGTAAGTGCAAGCAAGAGAAGTGATATGTCACTTGCACTGCTTAAACCTTTACTTTTTCCAGACCTGGGAATTCATTCAAAAAAATTACTTCTGCATTTCTGATAAATATAACACGATGGAGCAAGAAAAGAGCCCTAAAAATTAACATCTCAGAATGTAGAAATGTTAAAAGAGAACTTACAAAGAAATGGCAGAAGTAAAGCGTCCGTCTCCTTCAAACTTAGTAACAAAGGATGTCACTACAGCTGGAACTTGCTCAGACCAAAACCACTCATATACTTCGGGCTGTTTGGCTGATAATTGCTCTCTAATTAAGCTCTCCAAGGGAGAAGATAGCCTTAGCAAACTGGACCAATGCAACATTTACACAAGTTTTAGGCTGAAAGCAACTAGAGAGAGCACTATTAAATATTAAAACTAAACATATAAAGAAAGAATGAAAGGAAGAAAACCATGAGCCAGTGGAATACCAGCAAATCAAATATTGGAATGCAGACAAAACAGTTTATAAGTATAAATCACTTTGTCTAATGATAAAAAATTTAAGTGAAGTTTAAAGTTTGTCTGTTATGAAACTTCCATATTAAAGGAACATCACAAGTTAATACCTAAATGCAAATCACAGATTTAAACTTTTAGATGATTTCATAATATTCAACAAAATTCAGATTTCATTGGGAAAAAATATATATTTTAAACTTCAAAGTTTGACATTAGGATGCACCATAGCTATAGGAAATACATTTCAATGGTTAAAACATCAAACGACTGAATTAATTATCTGATGAATAATTTCGGACACATGGTCTATTACAAATTTCTTCACACAGGTAAAGCAAAGAATTTCTATTTCCATCTGATAAATATGTTCAATGCAAAAGAAACTAAAAAAATGAACCAAAATGCAAAGCAACATGCTACCTCCTTTGAACAAATACATTGACATTTCTATCTCTGCTATCACCTTGGGATGAAATTTCACTTGCAGCATGCAATAAGGAGTACACTGCAGCCTGAAAAAATTTATGTAACCTGTTTCTCAGTTCCTCATAAATTTCGCCAATTTGGAAGAAGTGAGACATAGTGAGATATGATCAACATGATAGTAATAATTCTTGTAACAAAGGCAATAAAAGAAACATTACCAAAATTCATTTATGACAAAAAAAATCGGCAATGTAAAATTTGCTTCCATCTATACAAATGATATTCGTTTGTAAGATATTAGTTAACCTGTAAAAGTTAGAATATTAGAAAATATCTTATAATAACTATTATATTATATTAGAGTATCTTGAGTTATTTTCTATGATCAGTTTATAATCTTAGAGATATCTTATAATATCTCTCATTCTTATTATGATTTGTTACTGATTTAGGATGAATCTATATTTTTCTATAAATAGAAATTAGTATTGAGTCTTTTGTAATCAAGTTAGCATAAAGTTATTATCACTAATATTCAAACTCTTATTATTTTCTCTCCTCCTTTTCTCTAAAATGCCACAACTTCAACAGTAAATCAAGTTTAGATTCTAGGTAGTCAAATTTGATTAATCACTATCAGAATTGTTTTTTAACAGACTCGGTCTTACTTGAATAGACTCAAAATTCTGATGGGTGACTCAATGAGTTCAACTTAAAAGCTAAAAGATGCTTCAAAACACGGGGCTCAATTTTGTTTCGTCTTTATGTGGAAATGACATCAAAAGTCATATCATATCATTCCATTACTACTGAATTGGCCTAGGAGGCTAGGACATCAGTTTTTTCATAAAGTAATGTCTTTCAATTACCATAAAGCAGCAGTATTTGTATCACAATTCACACTAATGTTTTTAACAGTTGGATTGGCCCATTGATGCTTTCTATGTTTGTTCTAATGATGAATGAAGTACACAATTTTAAGTTATCACAAATGAGTTGGTATTACGGATAAAAATCTTAGAGACAGACACGGTAACACTGCATATAGTTCAAATATTAAGTTTTATCAACTCCAATAACTATGACGTCACGGCTCACATACATACCAATGGAAAGTTTCTTCACATAACTATGAATATTCCTGAACTGAACATTGTCATATATTACTGCATGTTTTTGTCAAAACACCAACAAGGCATGCAAACTAAAACATAGTCGCACTTGTTACTTTTACAATTCCTCTGGCGTATATTTGTCTAAAATCACACAAGTTAAACAAATGAATAGCATTGCCTTTGCGGAAAGAAAAAAGAAAAAGAGAAGAATAGCATGCCATCACAAAGGCTGTCAATCAAAATTTCATATTCCCAAATCACAAATGCATGACAAACATACAAATGATACGAATCAACCAATATTGTCTGAAAAATTAAAATCCTGATGATACCTGACATGACAGAGCCTTCACCCACGCGGTTTGGTCGACTCCAACCCAAGCAGTTGAAAACCAGGATACGCGTGAGTATGATTTATGCTCTTTAATTGCTAGCTCAAAAACCCTGGCTGCATCATATAAAGCTTGCACAAGTCCATCATAAAAGTCTTCATCTTCGAGTGAACTATTCAGTTTTATCCTCATTTTTTCAAGGTTAGCACTAGTGTCAGCTTGTGGACTCCCATTGACAGTCATACCATCATCAGAGGTGGCAAATGGGAACATGTGTAGATTCCTACAAGGCTTAGAAAATGTTAAATAGTATTTTCTATAACCCACCAAACCATGACCATTGGTCGATAACAAATCATGTCGTATGAGGCATCCCTTTCTTGAACTGCCCCATTTACCAAATAGTACACAATGCACGTCGGACACTTTTCTCCCTACACAAGAGGAACCATTTGAAAGCCAACAATTCGAGGAGCTGCCAAATGACTAGCAATTAGAAACAGCACACACACATTACACATGCATAACTATATACAAAAACTAGGCTCGGATGAATACAATAGTTATTAAGAAAAACAATAGAGAACAAGCTCCTTCCACCATATTATTTGATGCAGCTTTGTGACCTATATTTGTAAACCTTAAAATTTAGTTTGAGCTTAAGCCTGCAAAACTGACTTGTAAGATGAGGAATGCCTCCTATTTATAATCACATTTCTAGGCCATATCTCATCCAATGTGCGACTCTCAACACACCTCTCAGACTCAAGATTGGACAACTAGAGTGTGTCGTGAGTAGCTCGATAGCAAGTGGTCCAACGGATGTTAGATAGGCTTTGATACAATCTTAAAATTTAGGTTGGACTTAACTCAACCCTACAAATTGGCCTGTAAGGTGAAGGATGACTCTCATTTGTAAACATATTTTCAGACCAAATCTCATCTTACAAAATCAGCTTAGGATGACTCTATTTATAAAGATATTTTCTGGCCATATCTTATATCTCATCTAATATATGACTCTCAAGAGTAAAGATTATCTATTGAATTTTAAAAGCTAATTAGTTTTTTTTCAATCATATTAATGCCAGTAGATACAACTACAGACACCAAAACTTGACAATACTACACATTCATATCGTTACTACCTGAATTTCTTGCAAGAAAACTATGCATCATAACTACTCTCTACAATTCTTCACAAATTCTAGTAAAAAAGTACATATCATCGGAGCAAAAGACAAAATTGTTGTAAAAAAAATTCAAAATAGGGAAAACCGAAGTGCACTGAAAAAATGAAAAATTACAATTGATGTTATTAATTTTCTCAATCAATTCATGTGTATGCTTCAATTGTAATCTATTTCGAAAAGTAAACCTAAGTTCCTCTTTAATATTTCTCAATCAGCGAAGAAGAACCGTAATATGTCAATAGAAAGAAAGAAGAATAGAGAAATGGATTAATAGAGATATGGAATACCTTAAGGGTAGAAAGTTGGTGGTGGAGTGCGATTTAACTGCCATGTAATGGATGCAGAATTTATAGAGAAAATAACTGAGCGTGCGATAACTAGAGTAGAGATAGATAGAAGTTAGAAGGAGGGAAATGGAAGAGGTTGGGTGGTCCAAAACAGACACGGAAAGAAAGAAAGAAATAATGGAAATGATGATTTAAGGGAGGGGGTGCTTTATCTGAATACGTGGAGAACTAACAAGTCACACACAATTACAATTTTACAACACCAAGTGTGTGTGTGTGTGATTGCGATTTGCGGCGACGCCCCTTGGTTACGGTATTCGCGTTGTTATGACCCACTCCAATCTTACTGCGTAAGTCGATAACACCTCATTCGACATTCTATATACAACAATTATTTTATTTTTTATTTTTGAAAGTATTACAACAATTATTATTAGTATTAGTATTTTCTGATTTAATTTTCACTCTAAATTGTTTATTACTTATAAAAGTTTGGATTAAATATTTTTTAAGGTATAATAAGATTTTTAAATTTCGTTATATTCTTTTAAATAATTTCTTTGACTTTTGATTTGTAAAATACTTTTTTTTACACTTATGATTGCTACTATTAAATCTACCAAATAGAAATCTACTTGAACTTTTTAATGAGGTAGAAGATTTTTTATTCATTATAAAATATTAATTTAATTATTAATTGTTATTGAAATAGTATTTTTTTTTATGAATTAATTGAAATAATACTAAACAATGGAAATTTAGGGTTTTTAATATAAATAATTCTCAAGTACTTTGTATCAATTATATGAACGCGGTTCTAAGAAGTAAATGGAACGACGGAAAAATAAAATGATTATTTCTTACCCTTATGGTAACTTAGATTCTTGTTTTCCATTTAGGTAGTCATTGTTTTGATTCAAATCACATTTCTGAGATATTATCTCCTTTAGGATCTTTTGCGTAAGCCCTTACATTTTTGTCTTTAATAAAAGACATCTTGATAGGTGGACGAGTATCAGTGTTATTTATAATTTCAAAAAAATGATCTTTAGAATATTTCATATTTTTTATAACTTTTTTAAAAGAGAATTGAAAAAAGCTTTAAAAGATAAATTATTTTGAATAATTTCTCATAAAAACATTTAAAATATTTAATCTTTTTACTACAACTTTTTATAGAAGATAATATTTCAAACAAACTCTAAAAAAGTTTAAAATGAGATGTTGTTTTGACTAACTTTTAATTAAAATCGTTTTTTGGTATTCTTCTTTTTGAAAAAAATGTGATTTTTATTATGTTCAAACATATAACAATTAATATCTTGGAAAAATAGGGTAGCCATCAAACTTTTTCTTAGCATTTTGTTTTCCATCTATTGGAAAGGGATGGTTCAAGATCAATTTTTGGCCTCAAATCACTCCTCTAACTTAGACATGGTAATGGAGCATGGTGGAGGCAAATTTTGTCTACTTCATCTCCGTATCCGATTAATCGATGAAAACTAGCATACGTCTCTGTTTTTAGTGGATGTAAAATTTAGACCCTCATCCCTGTCTGCAATGGGTTTCAAGTTTTTGCGTCTACAACTGCAATCATTTATATATATAAAATTATAAATTTAAAAATTATATATTTTATAATTAATATAATAAAATAATTATTATCATAAAATAGTAAAATTAAAAAAAAATATAGAGATGAGATTTTAATTTTTAATAATTAAAAAAATATTAAGTATATTCAATATATGCATGTATATAAAATTTAAACATTACAATAATATTACTAGCAGGATGAGTGTGAGGTGGACATCAACACCCATTCCCGCACCTGAATTTTAATTTCGGAAAAATCTGCACTCAATCAAATAGATTTTTTCCGTCCAAATCAAGACGGTTTCGGGTGGGTACCCGCGGATGTGGGTTATGTTGTCATCCCTACTCTAATTCGTTTTTTTCATTTTATTTGAATAAGTGGTTTTTACATATATTTAGTCTTTCTTTTCACGTTTTGTTAATGATTTTGCTTTCTAGGTGCAATGTTGCTTTGATCGTCTGTGATGTTTGTTTCTCGTTTTATTGTGGTTTTCGTTTGATTCAAATTAACATGTTAGTTTAAATCAAATACAAATTTAATATATAAATTTGATGTTATCAATATTTTATACTATTCACGTGGATGTTTTAAGTTTTTTTTTTTAAAGATTCATCATTTTCGATTTTAACGACGTTGAATTTGTATTTTTTTTAATGTACCCTATCAATTTTAATGAAAGAATATCATTTTTTAATAAATAAAAAAATAATTAATGTCTAAGTTATTAAATGTCATTTTTTTTTTAATATGTACAAAATTAATCTAAAATAGCTTTATTATTTTTTAGTAGATTATCATGAGAATCATTTTTAAAAATATGAAATGAAAATCACTTTTTTAATATTTAACATACGGGCCCTTATTAGACAAAGCCTAATTGTTACATTAGCACCAAAAAAATCTCAATTATCACTTTATATTTTTATGGTAGCAATGATTATTTTACATCACTTTCATATCTATTAAACATTTTTTCCTTAATCTATGCGAAAATTTAACAATAACGTTTAATATGCGAAACAAAAATATAAATGGCATAAAATATTGAAAAAATATATCTACTAGATTTTTGTCAAACCAATCAATCATCATTTTTGGTCATTTTCATTTAAGTCCTTCAACTTTGTTTCTAAAGTGTACTCGTTAATTTTCCTTGAATATGTGTCTGGAGCCTTGTCATAAATGGGTCGAAGGGGCGGAGAAAGATGATTAGCACAAGTGGTGGAACTTCTAGAGATCACGTGGCAAAAAATGTGTGTTTCTACAATTGCAAGGTTATATGCATATGTGCTTTGTGTGATATTGTGTTTTGATTATTGTTTGATTGGTGTGAAATGTGATGATTTACATGTGTATTGCTTCTATAAGGTGATATGTGTGAACTGTGTGATTGTAATTGAATTAAATTCAAGGTGTCGTTGAGCCATTGTTTCTGAATTGAGAATCTAAAATTGATGGGAATGGTAAGGACTGTGATTTAAGAAACCACAAGGAGATGCTGATTTTAATTTTGAAGTTTTGATAAAAATATACCACTTTTAATTAAAAGTGATTTAGAAGATATTAATAGTAATTTGTAAGTTGGTTTCTCTAAGTGTAAGATTTTTATATAAATAAAATGATTACACATCTTTGGATGTGTCAAGCCATATGAGTTCAAATGTTTTGAATCTTGAGGCAAAATCTCTCTCAAATATTTTAGTGATAATAAAATTGTTTTAAATATTTTAATTATATGTGTTATCTAATATATGTTCTTGAGTGTATCAAATTTAGAAAATAGGTTATTCACCTTCTTGATCAGATCAAGTGTTTTTACACATTTTAAATATGTCCTCTATGTTAGAGGATAAACAAGTGGAGGATGAAATTATTATCTCTATGACAGAGGATATACAATATTGAAAAGATGATAAATTTATGTCAGAAAACAAACAATGCTAAAAAAAAGGATGAATTTATGTCCTCTATGTTAGAGGATAAACAAAATAGAAGAAATAATGAATTTTTATTTTCTATTCATCCTCATACATGGGAAAAAAGAGTAAAACTATAAAATGTGATATCCTTGGCAAGACCCTACAGTTGTTGGGAAAAGAAAAAGTCAAAAAGTAGAAGTCACATAATAATTCGTGGAAGCTTAATCCTCATATCTGAGGATGGACTTGAACACTCATCCTCCTAGCTTTTGTCATACAATGAAAGATGAATGGCATATTTACAATTCCCAATGAAAACCATGACAATTATCCAAGACTCCAACGGATACTTTGTACTTCTCTTTATATTTGAAGCATCATCACCTCTATAAATTGAGATGAACTCATCTTCATCAAACACAACAAGACATCATACAAAAGAGAAAGATAAAAGTTGTGAAGAGCATACTCTTCGTCTCAGAAATACATTCTATTGTTATTAAATATATCTTTGAAATCATCCTCTTAGAAAGTTTATCATAGTGGAAGAATCATAATCTTATCAAAACTCTCAAATCCTATATATCCTCAAGTTAATATAAACTTGTTGATAATTGTAAATCAAGAAGAAAAAGTGTTTATGTAAGTTTGTTGAGGCTAAGAAAATACATAGTGAAAAAGAGCTTCTTTAGAGGACAAGCCTTTTTGAGCCATTGATAGTGTTTCAACAAATGTAATGAATCTTGCAAGTAATAATAAAACGGTAGTACCGAGTGTCGAACTCAAGGATTGCGTTTTACTATCGAATTGTGTTTAATTACTAAAATTGAACAAAAAATTTACGAATTGATTGAAATAATATTTGAAACTAACAAGAGTGGTGGAATTGAACTTTTATAATAAGAAAAATGTCAGGGATGAGTTTCACTAAGAATCCAACATTGGTTTCTAATTTGATCATAGTTATTAAATTCCTTTATTGAATTATTACCGAAGTCTCTTTATTATTTTTGTCATAATGTCTTATTGAAAAAATATTTAATTCTAAAGTAACTCCTAACTCCTTAGTGGATTTAAGATTAAAATTAACCTTTATGGTACAAGAATTATCTAATTAAACTATTGCTTATGCAAATAATTAAATTGGTTTCATGACCTGCATCTATCCCTAGACTGTAGTATCATGAATTTTTCATCTCAAGCATTCGTAAAGTCCATTTCCGTTTCAAAATACGAATCGTAAAACATTTTAAAGTTGATCAAATAATAAAAAGCATTAAGCACATAGATGAGAAAAATAATTCAATGAACTCATTCATATAACAAGAAATCAAATCAAAAAAATAAGTGTTTCATCTTGTTTCACTCATCCCTAACAAATAGGATTTAGTTACTCATGACAGAGATAGAAAAGACAATTATTAGACAAGAATTACAAGAAATATTCATGAATGATTCTTGATAAAAACTGCTCCAATGATGTTAAATACAGTCGTCTCTGAGTTTCTCTACTAGGGCACAAGTCTTCAAACTTCCCAATAGTCAAAAATATCCCTAGAAAGTGAAGAAAAAAACATGTTTTAATGTATTTTGATGTGCGTCGTGTGCCCCAGACGCGCTTCAAGCGCATTCTGGTAGGTCCACTAGTGCAGAAATGCGCCTCAAGTACTAGTTTCGCGCTTCAAGCGCACATTATTTTTTGTCTAGCGTTTAGTGCATTTTTCTCCCCCTTTGAGTATGAATTTGGTTCTTGTGTTCCGATGAAAATTATAGCTATGGATCTTAGCTTTTATCTGTCATTGGTTTGACTCCAATTGGACATCTACAACTCCAGATATAGCTGAAATACTTCACATAGGGCATGTTGATTTCTCACCAAAATCCAGCAATGCACTAAAACAAATAAGCAACATAAAACTATGAAAAATTCCTCTTTAATCATGGAAATAAGAACATAAACATTTTATCAACTCAAAGAAATATAATCAACAATATATATCAATTAACTCTTCAAATTAACTAATAATTACATATAGATAAAACTAAAAATAGTTATAAGAAAAATATACATACGATGAAGAGTTATCAGCCTTAGTGAAAATTCACAAGTTAGTGAGGACTGAACGTAACCCATTTTGGGGGAACCAATATAAATATAGGTGTGTCATTTTTTATATTTTCTTCTCTTTATTTTGTCCAACTCTCATTTCAGTTTCAAACTTTTATCATCTAAAAACTATTTTCTATCCTCACATAGATGATACAATATTAAAAGAAAAAGAAAATTCAAGAAAAGTACAATATCTCTATTCAGCCCTTTTTTAGTGATATTTTATCTACTTCATTGAAAAGATATTTATGATCGGATTTCAGCTTTCAATTAAAAATATCACTTTTTTAACTTTTCAATTAAAATGTTATCTCTAATATCAATTTGTGTTTTTCATGTTTAGATATCGCGATAAAATCAAATGCAAGTGGCTCACTCTTTACAACCAACATTTTAGTTTGAGTGCTTCTAGAGTTATGTGTTGCTGGAGGACACTTATATGTTAAGACTTAGTTGCTAAACAAACTTAGTAAACTTAGTAACCAAGTAAGATTGCTTAGCCAAGAAACAAGTTTCTTAACCATGAAGGAAATTGCTTAGCCATGAAGTAACTTGCCATTAAGAACCTTGCTCATGAAGCAAGTGATCTAAATTACCTATAAATAGAGGTGATGGATGAAGAGTGAAATTCATTCCAACATAAAGAGAATCCAAATATTGAGAGAATTTCAAGAGAGCTAAAAAGATTTATAGGAGTGACATTCTTGGGTGTAATTGAGTTTTGGGTAGTGTAAAATTATGAGTGTTTGTAAGCACTTTGTGTAAATTTCCCTTTTTCAATATAAAGGTTTGTAGTCGCCCAGAGACGTGAGCAAATTTAGCTGAACTCCGTTATCAATTTTGTGTGTTATTATTCTGCATTTTTAATTTTGCTTTAATCTGACCACGAGAAACTTTGCGTAGTTTCCTAACAACTAGTATCAGAGCTCTAGTTCAGAGAACGATCCTAAGGAAGTCATATTTAAGTGAGAGTAATGATTGTAGACGAAGGAAAAGTGAAAATTGAAAAGTTTGATGGTGCGGACTTTGGTTTTTGGAAGATGCAAATTGAGGATTATTTCTATCAGAAAAACCTGTATCAACCTCTCATAGGAAAGAAACCAGCCCAGATGAAGGAAAATGATTGGAAACTTCTCGACAAGTAAGCCCTTGGTATTATCTAATTAACGTTATCTTGTAATGTTGCTTTTAACATTGCAAAGGAAAAGACCATAACAAGTCTTATGTCGGCTATTTCTAGCATGTATGAAAAGTCGTCAGTTTCAAATAAAGTTCATTTGATGAGGCATTTGTTTACATTATTAATAACAGAAGATGCAGTTGCGACACAACACCTCAATGAACTTAACATCGTCACAACTCAATTGAGTTTGGTTGGAACCGACTTTGACGATGAGGTACAAGCATTGATACTTTTATCTTCCCTACTAGAGAGTTGGAATGCTACTATCATGTTTGTGAGTAGCTCGTGAGAAAACAAAAGGTTGAAATTTGATGATGTTTGTGATCTGGTTCTCAATGAAGAGATTCGACGAAGAAAGTTGGGTGAATTTTTATCCTCTTCAATATTACATGCATAGTTAAGAGGAAGAAATTCAACTAGAGGAAATGGACGTATTGAATCAAAGGATATGCGGTCCAAATCTAAAAATAATTGTAGTTCTATTAACTCAAAAACTATCGAGTGTTGGAACTGTGGAAAGACTGAGCACCTAAAAAATCAATGCAAAATTCAACCAAAGAATCAAGAGAAGAAGGATGAGGCGAATGTTGCTTCCATATTAGGAGAAACTAATGCACTAATATTCTTTTTGGATGGCAAGGAAAAGTCTTGGGTATTAGATTCTGGAGCATCATCTCATGCTACTTCGCAGAAAAAATTCTTTGAGAATTATGTCCTCGACAACTTTGGTAAAGTTTACCTTGGTAATGAACAATCTTGTGATGTTGTGGGCAAAGGTGCAGTGAAGATTAAGTTGAATGGGTCTGTATGGGGATTGAAAATTACAAACATATTCCCGACCTGACAAAGAACCTAATCTAAATGGGTCAATTATCCATTGACGGCTACCCAAGAATTTTCCACAGTGATGTTTGGAAGATTTTAAAAGGTGCCATGGCGATTGCTCGCGACAAAAAGAGTGGCACTCTTTAAAACACAACAAAAGCATGTCATTTAATTGCAATTGTAGCAAACGATAATCCCAATCTATGGCATTAGATGCTAGGTCATATGATTGAGAACGTGATGAAGATTATGCACTTACACGGAAAACTTCCAAATCTTCAGTCAATAGAAATTGACATTTGTGAAAACTATATACTTGGAAAGCATAAAAGAGTCAGCTTTTAGAGAAGTAGGAGAACCCCAAAGAAAGATAAACTTGGGTTGGTCCACTCAGATGTTTGGGGTCCAACAACTGTCTCATCCATTGGTGGAAAATACTACTTCGTGACTTTCATCGAGGATCACTCTAGGAAGGTATGGATATACTTTCTAAAACATAAGTCTGAAGTTTTTGAGGCTTTCAAGAAGTGGAAAGTCATGGTATAAAATGAGACAGGATTGAAGATCAAAAGGCTTAGAACTGACAATGGTGGTGAATATGAAGACACCAGATTCATAACATAAACACACTTTGGAAGTGCCTCTGAGGTATATGAGAATTCACTTCACTGTTTGCCAATGATCTTTACCAAGATTAATGAGATAATGGCTAACAACTCCAACTGCATGAGCAATATCAGGCCTTGTGCATACCATAACATACATCACACTACTAACTACAGATGCATAAGGAATCTTCTTCATTGTTTCTTTGTCTTTCTCACTTGTAGGACATTGATCAACATTCAAATTAAAATGAGTAGCAAGTGGAGTACTAACAGGTTTACAATTGCTCATGTTAAACCTCTCTAACACTTTCTCAATATGATTATGTTGAGACAACCACAATTTATTATTCTTCCTATCACGAGTAATTCTCATGTCCAGAATTTGTTTTGCATCACCCAAGTCTTTCATTGCAAAAGACTTGTTCAGATATTTCTTTAAAGATTGAATCTTCTTAGTGTCATGACCAACAACCAACATGTCATCCACATATAACAAGAGAATAATATAATCACCATCAGAGAATTTCTTCACAAACACACAACGGTCAGAAGTAGTTTTACCGTACCCATGTTTCTTTATGAAAGAATCGAATTTCTTGTACCATTGTCGAGGTGCTTGCTTGAGTTCATACAAGCTTTTCTTTAATTTACACACAAGTTGCTATTTACCTTTGACTTCGAAACCTCTGATTGCTCCATATAGGTCTCTTCCTCCAAATCACCATGAAGGAATGCAGTTTTTGCATCAAGTTGTTCAACTTCTAAGTTCAAACTAGTTGCTAACCCAAGCACAAAGTGTCATCCAATTCACCTATATTCTAGAAGTAATTCAACACAAAGTGTCATCCAATTCACCTATTTTTGTGAAAATCCATCTTCCGAGAACACCATTCGTAAATTAGTCTTTAAGTGAAAGTATTCCATTGAGTATGACCACCTCCAACAACACTTCATATAACTTCAATCAATTTTATCATCATATTTTCTAATAAACATCTTTGGTAAATAATACAACCTTTGCTTTTAATTATAAATATTTTTTAAATAAAAAATTTATTTATAAATACAAGTTCTCTTTCAAGTTACAAGCTACATGCATTTATTATTTTTTGCAAAATATACTCCTTATTAATATAATTAATTTATTTTAGAAAAACAAAAAAAAAATTGAATTACGTTTATGTATAAAGACTATTTTAGAAATATTAATACATAAAATTGACAAATTAAATTATTTAAATATTTTTTTAATATATGTGAAGACAATAAAAATTGGTTTAAATATTTGATGCGTCTATGTAAGTTTGTACATTTTTCATTTTTGTCTTTGTAAATTTTTTTTACAGTTTATACTTTGTAAGTTCAATTTAGTTTTAAAATCATCTTTACCGTTAGTTGCTGTTAAAACAAAGATTATGTGGCAAACGAAAGAATGATGTGACAGAGTAATAACTAAAAAAACAAAAAAAATAAAATTAAGTAATTATATTGATTAAAAAAGAAATAGAAAAAAGAAAAAAAGAAAAGTTGAAGGTGTAATGTTTTAGTCCTTTTATCCAAAATCAGAAATCTGTTTGGAGATTAAGGTTCTCTTCTCCTTTCTCTATCATTACATCACCATTACCAGATCACTAACATCGCATCACCATCATCGAACCACCATCTTCAAATCACCATCATCTTTGAATCTTCATCTGCAACAAACTAAACTCATTTTTAATTGTCTGAATGTGATTGTAGGAATGCAATGCGTATATTCATCTCTAACATTGATGAAAACCCTAAACGAAAATTTTAAAGATGTATTTATTTGGATTTGAGTAAATTTTCTTAAATATGTTTTTTTTTTTATATTTTTTTATGTTTATTCTTTATAGTTATAGTTTACACTTACTAAGTTTAATGTTTTATTTTTTTGTTTTTGTTTGTAGACCCTTCATAGTTGTCAAGTTTTTATTGGTAATGTGATGATGGTGATTTAATATTAGTGTTCTGGAAATTATGATAATGCGATGATAGAGAAAGGAATAGAGAATCCTAATTCCCAAACTGTTTTCTAATTTTGGATAGATTGACTAAAACATAACACCTTCAATTTTTTTTTTCTATTTCTTTCTTAATCGATTTGATTACTCAACTTCATTTTTTAATTATTTAATTTATTCATCTGTCACGTTAATCATCCATTTGTCACATAATCTTTTTTTAAATATTAACTAACGATATAAATAATTTTAAAACTAAATTAAATTTATAAAATTTAAATAAATAAAAAAGACACATTCTTTTAAAGACAAATCAAATATTTAAACCATCAAAATTTATAATTAAAGATAAAGAGCCGTATTAACAATTGAAAATTATATTATTTTTAAATATATTTTTTCAACGTAGCAGTTGAGGTAAATGAATTACTTTTTGGTTGTAAACAGAAATTTTGGGCCTACATATCTATAAAAGATACCGTACTAGAATTTAAAATCAGTATGATCTAATAATCTATATATACTTGAAAAACACGAAATCAACGCAACAAAAATGTAAAGTATGTAATGACCAATGAAGTGACACAATAAACAGTGTATTTTAGGTCAAAAAGTGCTTTGGTAATCGTATAAAACGAGTTCAGACGGCCACACTTCCGTCATCCTACCTTCTAGCTGCTGCTCCACTTAATTCACATTTCACACTATTACATTATATTATATTTATGGGAAATTACATTTATCTACACTCTTAAATTTTTAAAATACATTTATTTTTTTAATATTCACTAAAGATATTTTTTTTTGTCAAACTTACATTTCTATTTATTATTTATTAAAAAAGCATTTATTGTTACTAAAATATAATTATATTTTTTTAAATTAAACAATTAGATATTGAGTGTTGTACCTAATAAAATACTATGGTACCATAGTGTTCAACTTAATTCAAAATTATATATGTGTATATATGGAAGAGTTATATAAATTTTTAGTTTTTATAAAATTTTATTTTTAATTTTTATAAAAAATTATACTTTTTAATCATTATCAAATTATTATGTAAGTATTTTTAGTTTATGTAGAATGTTGGCATGTGTTTTTAATGAGTTTTTATAAACATATTTTTAATATTATAAAAAATTTCTTTAA
>JBBPBS010000968.1:9378285-9409081 GCA_037974835.1 Cicer judaicum
TATAATCAAAATATATTAAGAAAGTATAAGTGACACTCCTACCTATACTTAAATAACAAAGTTACACTTAAGAAGTAAACTCCTAAGTTTTTTTAGAGACACTACAACAAACTCAAGCAACTCATTAATTTTTTGTTCCTGTGTTTTTTTATATTAAAAAAATATTTTTTTTTGTTGCTGTGAAATTTTCTTTGAGTTTTAGTTTTTATGTAAAAAATTTCATTAATGTACAATTTTGGTCTCAGGCTTAAAAAAATCCTATTAGGTCTAATAAATTGATTTATATATATATATATATTATTTATTAATATTGTTATTTTATTATTATTATTATTTATTAATATTAGTATTTGTTATTTTAAATTTATTAATTATGGGTTCATTTTATTTATTTATTTATTTAGAAGGTTGTTGCATATTTCCTAGTTAAAACTTTTATTAAATTTAATTATATATGAAGGTCTAATTTAATCTATTTAAAAAAATAAATAAAATATACTATTTAAATACTTAATGTGTAATAAATTTTTAAATAAGTTTTTAGACCAAACATTTCAAAGTATGACTTGACTTGATCTATTCGCCCCTACCGAAGACCATGTTCATGCAATTGATTTAAAAAATTTGAGAATCTTTTTTTTATCTTAAAAATCATAAATTAAATCTTATTATATTATAAATTATAACTGAATTAACAAAACATGTTTAATAAATAATAAACTACCCCCAACATTTAAAAAGTTTATGCCTCAAGTGTCGTATGGAATTTCGTTATCCACACAAATTAGTATTTAATAGAAAAGACTTAAAGTATTGATGAAAATAATTGTTCAAAATTCTGAAAATATATTTAATCTTTTAAAACTATACTGTGATCATATACTAAATTAATCTACTTTAAATATCAAATATTTAGTCCAAACATACATCAATTTTTAAATACTCACCAAATTTATCATAATGAACAAACTCTATCCACCTTTACACACCTAAGGTAAAGTCAAATAATACAAATAAATGAAGAGCATTCAACATTAGCTCCAAAAAAATACAAGAAGTAGGATAAGTTTTCTAGGAAATAAAATATAGAAAATTTAAAAGAATACAATAAAATCACAAGAATATAATGTAAAAATTTTAAAATTGAAGAAAAAATTAAACCATTGTCAACTAACATTTTAAAATCGGAGAAAAACTTCAACAATTGTCAACTGACATCCAAAAAATAACATAAATTCTTTTAAACTCTTTATGATCTCCATTACACTCACAATCTCCAGTACAAATATTTAAAATACATCTTACAACATTTTACTGTAAAAAAGAAAAAAAAATTAATTACAGATTTAAAGTATTTCTAACTATTACAATTTATAATAAAAAATTACAACTATTTATATAACCTTAAGTTTGCTCTACCTTTACGATCATAAGTAACGTAATACTTTTCAAAATTCTAACAATTTATTATTTCAATCAATTCTAACTCGTTTCACTAATTATCACCTTCATGTGAAATAAAGTAATCCTAGAGATGTAGCAAAATAAATCTATATGATACGTAACGACATCTCAATAGTTAACTACTAATACCAACTAATTTTGGTCGGATCTTTTTTCGAATTAAATTGTCCTTAACAATTCAGCTTTCTAATAAAAATCATATCTACACAATAATTATAGGATTTCCAAAACTAACTACCAATTTTAATCTAACCTATTTCTCTACAAATTTTTCCTTAAAAACACAATCTTTTCAACATGGAAATTGACAATGATATTCATATTCTTTATCGTTCGGTTTATTTAACATTTGTTTAATTTTCTAAAGCACTTATCATTTGATTAAAACCACATCATATTATTAAAATAAATATCTAAAATTGGAAAAACAAATTAATATAAAAAACTACACTACACACACATTAATATATACACACAATTAAGCACAATAAAAATACAGATAAACGAACATGTCATTATCCGTCTTTCCATCTGTAAAAATAAGATGAATTATTCAATAATTATTTTTCTATATATTTATTTTGTTATATTATCTAAAACTACTGTATTTTTTTAAATAATTTATTTTGCCACATCATTTATATATTTGTTTGTTAAAGGAGATAACTTAAATTAATATATCAAATTGACACTTTTAAAATGTTTCATGTGATGCAACTAATTTATCTGAACCGACTTTTTCTGTTGCGTACGATATCCATAATAATATTTTCACATAAAAATGCTAAAATCATTTTCAAACAGTTATTTATTTTAAACTTATCTGTTACGATGGTCTTGTCATATTCAACTATAAATTCAAAGATCTAATCAAAACTGATTTGAATATGTTTAGTTTTTTCCACAATTGAGACTAAACTAAATAAATTAAATCAAAGTTTATTGATTTGAATATTAATTTAATATTATTCAAAATCAACAATTAAATACTTGTATTAAATTGTTATATTTTAATATTATATCTCTAAAAATATTATATTTATAGTTCTGTATTTTATTAATTATAATAACTTCGTCTTTTATCTTTTGTTTTTTTTTTCATATAATTTTTGTATTTTTATTAAAATTTACAACTTAAATTCTTTTATCAAACTTTTTGAAAATAATAATGACGTGCTCATGTTTAAAGTATAAATATTTTTAAAGATAAAATATACATGTGAAAAAGGAAGAGATAACATTGTTGAGACAAACTCTATAATTAAAGTTTTGATGAAAACAAACAAAAGTTAATTAAGAAAGTTAATCATGATTCTAAAAGTATTATGTTAATTTAACTGGTGTTTTTGAGTGGATTTTATTAAAGACAGAATCAACAAAAAACAGAAGAAACAAGATCATTCTGCAGCAAAACAAAGAATGATCTCCAACTTGTAGAATTGTTCATCACAGCATGTTGTTCAGAGTTTATCTACCTCGATAACAAAGAAACTGTCCTGGAAATCTATTCACATCTAATCAGTTCATGGCAAGAAACAAGTAGGACTCATCCAAGCTCAAAAAGGCCATTTGATCTCAAAGTTAAGAGGACTCTAAGTTGGACAAAAGTCATGATAGCTTGAAGAACTTCAAAAATTCAAATGTCAAGAAAGCTCAATCAATCTTAACATATAATAAGTAAATTACAAAAGAAAACCAGAATGATCAAAACGGGAGCTCCAGAATGATTATTTAAGCTCCAGAACGTTCACTCAAATAACCAGAACGTTCTCCGTTTTTCTGCACAATAAACAGCAGACTTGCATCAAGCTCTGTTTCAGTCTGCAATTCGTTTCTAATCTTCTCCAACTGCACTCAAGACTTAAGATGGAGAATGTATCATCAAAGAACAAATGAAGAAGCATTAAAGGCACTGTCAGAAAAGTACAACAAGGCTTTAAATGCTAAATCCAAAAGTAAAAAAGGCTATGTCATAGCATGAGTTGTTTATTCAATTACTGCCTTAAATCCAGGAAAAGCATGGCTTCTCCAACAGCTCTTTCATGCTTATCCTGTGCATCTCCAGTCTATAAATAGAAGGCCTCAATCAAGTATGAAGGCAAGAAATTCAAGTACCAAGTAATCAACCATATACAATCACTTAAAGCTTGAAATTCTGCAAAACAGAGGAATCATTATTTTCTGCAATTCGCATAACAGTAACTGCTGCACACTCACATATCAGCTGCGAAATTATCCTTAGATACTCTGTAAAGAATCTATTCTCAAACAAGAGTTGAGCAATATCAGATTCTGTCATAATCAATCACTTGTAAAAACTCAAACTATAAGAGTTTCTTCATAGTTTGTTTTAGATTGTTTCCTATCAAGATTAGATAGGTGTTGTCATTGCTTTCTGGGTGGAAAGTAATAGAGGCTGAAATAGATCAAGGGTGATCTATACTAAATGTTGTAAGATTAAGAAGGTTCTTCGTTTTAAACATCTAATGGAAAAAACTCACAGCGTGAGGACTGGACGTAACCCACATTGGGTGAACCAGGATAAATCTGTGTGTGGTATTCTCTTCTTTATTTACTTATTTATTTATTTAATTGCTGCACTATATTGATAAGAGATAAACTGACTTTTCTGTTTAAACACTAATCAAGGAACGTTCTCTGTTTTAAAGTCAAAACCAAGAACGTTCTCCATTTTCTGTTTTCATAACCAAGATCAATCTTGAGTTATTTTCTTAAAGTTTAACAGGAATTTTTAAAAGGGAAATTTACAATTCAAACCCCCCTTTCTTATAAATCAACGGTGTTACTTCAATTGGCATCAGAGCTCAGTCTCTAGAAAGTTTAAAAACACCTAACAAGTGTTAGAGAAAAGATCCAGAAAAATGTCAAAAGCAAAATATATCGTTGAAGGAGGATCCTCAAATAGACCTCCATTCTTTGATGGATCAGACTACTACTTTTGGAAAAACAAAATGAAACTATTCTTAAAGTCTCAAGACACAGGAATGTGGTGCATTATTACAGATGGAGACTTCACACCAAGAGTTGATCAAAACGACCCAAACTCTGCACTAAAAAAGGAAGCAGACTGGACAACAGATGATAAAACTAAGGTGCTGTTAAATTCTAAAGCTCAGCTATTTTTATCATGTGCTTTAAGCAGGGAAGAAAGTGAAAGAGTGGATGAATGCACAACTGCAAAGGAAGTCTGGGACACACTACAAACTCATCATGAAGGAACAAGTCATGTCAAAGAAACAAGAATAGACATTGGTATAAGAAAATTTGAATTATTTGAGATGCAAGAAGGAGAAAACATTGATGAAATGTACTCAAGATTTACTACAATAGTAAATGAAATGCGCTCTCTTGGCAAAGCCTACACTGTACAGGAGAGAGTAAGGAAAATCATGAGGTGTCTTCCAATTATTTGGAGGCCAATGGTAACGGCTATAAGCCAAGCCAAGAACCTTGAATCTTTGCCTCTGGAAGAACTAATTGGAACACTAAGAGCACATGAGATACTACTGCAAGAAAAAAAACCTGTCAAAAAGGGAAAGACAGTTGCACTAAAAGCATCTCAAGAAAAAATTACAGTACAACTAGAAGAAGAACCAGAGGAGAACGAACAAGAAGAGGCTGATGAAGTGGCGCTTCTCACAAGAAGAATACAGAGAATGATGAGAAGAAGAGATCAAATTAAGAAAGGATTTCAAAACAGAAATCCTAAGACTGATGTTGACAAAAGTCAAGTTACATGCTTTGGATGTAACAAGCTAGGACACTACAAAGCTGAATGTCCTTTAAACAAAAATCCACCAAAACGATTTCCATTCAAAAAAAAATCAATGATGGCAACATGGGACGATTCAGAAGGACATAATAAGAATTTATTATAAAAATTAATTTTTTATTATCAATAAGAATTACATAATAATTTAAAATTTTATTTTATAAAATTAATCAAATATAAATACACAATAATATATATATATATACATATATATATATATATATATATATATTTAAGAGTCAAAATAAAATAAAAGATGTTCGTATATGTTAAAAATTAACATAAAAATCTAACAACGATAGAATAATAGTTAAACAATCTTCACCATAGTGCTCTGTAGTGAATTTTTACTTAGTAGTAAATATCTTTAACATTCTATCTTCAACAACAAATTAGCTTTTAATCTTTATCTACAATAAATAAAATAACAATTGAATAAATACACGATTCAATATAAAAATATTACTAATAAAATAGAGAAAATATTAATGATTTTAATTAAAATTAAGATTTTGGCTCCATTGAAATTGGGTGCATTAAAAAAAATTAAGATTTTGTCTCCATTGAATTTTTTTTGACTTATATTGAGCTAAAATTTATACAAAATTATTTTCACAAATACTTAAGATTTTGATTGCTTTAAAAAATATTAATTTTTAAATTTTGATATCTATAGCCATAAATTTAATTTGTAACTATAAAAATTAGTGACAAATTTATGTCACCAAAAATATAAAACACTTATACCAATAGTAAGTAGTTTGTCAGTGGATATAGTTTATTTATACTTATAGCTTTTAACTTTGTTACTATAAACTACTGTAGATATATATCTATTTTCTCGTAGGATCTCATACTATATATATGAGTAATAGATTAAAGAATATATTTTATTTATGTATTTTTATTTTTTTCAATCTATTATATGTATTTATTTTAATAATCAGAAAAAATTTACAGTGTCTTATAAAATTTCGAGATAAATTTTAATAAATTTGACAATATCAACTCAATCAAACGAGATTAAATCAAGTGGTTATTTTATTGATTTAATTTTCATTACAAAGATCAAACAAAATCAAATAAACAATTTTTTTTTTTTGCATAAAAGTTGAATAAAACTGACCTTTTATATTATTAATTATTGTTACCTTTGCCTCTTATTAAATAAAGCAAAGTCTAATTAATATGTATATTTGGTGTGTAGGGATGGAAATTAGACCCAGACCCAGTGGGTACCCGCAAAAAAAACCCACAATGGGTAGGGTAAAAACTTGCATAACGGGTATGGGCACGGGGACGGGTAATTACCCGCAAAATTAAACGGATATGGGTGTGGGTACGGGTACTATTGTACCCACCCCGCACCCGCACCCGCACCCGCACCCGCACCCGCACTTATATAAATATATTATTTATTTATTTATTTATTATATCAGTATTTAGTTTAATTAATTGTTTTCCTTTATGTTTTAATATCATTGGACCATTACAATATTTATAATCAAATTAAAAGATAAACATTTGCAAATTTTTTAAGAATTTGTTTACGATGAATAGTTAAATAATTGTGTCTTCATAACTAAGAGTAATATTTTATTAATCGTGTCTTTATAATTATACTTGCAACTTCTTATAAATTATTTTTACTGATCTCATATAATATTGTCATAAGAGTTGCAACTTCATACCTTACCCAAACCCTACCCATTGTCATCCCTAAAATAAGAAAACTAATAAAGGTCCCCTTATTTATTTTATGTATTACTATTATTATTTTTATTTTACTAGAACAAACTTAATAGTTACTTAATCTCTCTTTTTATTTTACTATAATAAAATATAGTTGTCAAATAAAGTAATAATTACATCTTTGTTTGACAACTATATTTTATTAGGGTTTAGTTTGTTAGGGTGTTTAGGATTTAAAAAGTAATGTTTAGGGTTTAAGAAATCATGTTTAGGGATAAGGGTTTAGAGTTTAGGGTTCAAGATTCAGGGTAAAGAGTTTAGGGGTTACGGTTTACGGTTTAAGTTTAGGATTTAGAGTTTATGGTTTAGTATTTAGGGTTTACGGTTCGGGGTTAAATATTTAGGGTTATCTTCATTACGAATTGTAACTACTATATGAAAATAATAATAACATTTAGTAAAATAGTGTTGTCTAATAATTATGTAATTAGTACTTTATTTGACAACTATATTTTTTTAAATGTTGTTACTATCTTCGTTGTATAGTTTTACTTCATAACAATTAGTGTGTTAGTGTACAGGATTTGATATTAAGAGTTTAGGGTTCAAGGTTTAAGTATATTATTTAGGGTTTAGGGTTTAGGGTTCGGGGTTTAAGGTCATCTTTGTTGCGAGTATAACTTAAAAAAAAAATAATAATAAAATCTAATAATATAAAGTTATCAAGTAAAGATATAATTATTATTTATTTGAGAATAATATTTTATTATATGTTATTAGTTTCTTCGGTAAGGAAAACAAATACAAAACGAAGATCATAATAACATTTAATAAAATAGAGTTGTCGCATAAAGTAATAATTATATATTTATTTGACAACTCAATTTTGTATATTTGAATAATTTTTAAATTTAATCACAAAATAATATTTATTTGTCGATCTATTTTAGTTAAAGTGTGGGTAATGGGTATGGGTACGGGCACTTAGATACCCAGAGGGTAAGGGTACGGGTATTAAAGTTGATACCCAAGAGGGTACGGGCATTTTTTTAAACTGCGGATATGGGTACAGGTACTATAGTACCCTACCCAAATCCTACCCATTGCCATCCCTATTGGTGTGTAGTTATTATTAAATTATCAATTGTGTATAGATACATTTTATGTTAATTTTTTATATTTTAAGATAAACTAATATCTACTCCAATTTTTTTATATGAGATATATAGTTGAGTTAATAAAAATTGATTTGGTATATTTAATTAATATTAAATCAAATATATAAAATGAATATTTCAATTTTTATTTATAAAAAGAACTAGAGGTTGTTGTATTAATATGGGTAGATTTTAAAAAATAAATAAATATAATTGCTAATAAATTTATTTTTAAAGATAATTTTTTTATTGGACTTTTGTAACTAAAGACGAGTTAGAATAAAAACATGGTTATTGTCGTTCTGTCCGCAATTCTATTTTCCTTACAAAAGTATTAAATAAATATTTAAAATATGTATTAATTACATGCAAATAGCAATATAATAAGAAATAAAATTCATAGAAAGTGAATATGAAAGGTTAAAAAGAAATTGCATTGCGGAAGATTAAATTTATCCAAAATAAATCTGATTAAATTGAGAATTATTTGTTAGTTAATTTTTTATTTGCATCGTTTACGGGGAGAATCTAGAGCTTAAACTAAAAAAACATTCGAAGACATTGTATACTATATTTCACTCAAACTTTTAATGTATTAAATATATAATTCTTCATTATAATATATTCAATATTTAACTAAGTTATAGTGAATATAATATTTAATTATTTATATTTGAACATAATAATTTATATAATTGTATAGATTAAATTTTAGAAAATAATGGAGAATATTCTCTTGTTAAAATAGAAAACATTAAATAATTATTTTGCCAAAAATTGTTAAATGAATTGAATTTATATACTCATATATATTATTAATGTAAAAAAATTAATATTATTAATTAATAATAATCATTAAATACAAATATTTGACTCGCACCATCATTATCTTTAAAGTTATACTCATATATAATCATAGAATAAAATTTGGAGATTAGTTAGATAAAAATCGAAATTGATTGTATTATACCGAAAAAGTCGGACAAAAAATCCTTTATTGATGATAGTAGTTAATTAACGAGTTGTCGTATACGATGATATAGATATTATATTATTATAAAAAATTTAAATGATTTAACAATCATATAGATATCATTATGGTGGCAGGTCAATTTAGTGCGTCAACCACGAATCCAATCGAAGCGGCAATCAATCATGAGTTGCTGTAGTGAGCTGAGTGAAGAAGAAAATGAAGTAAGCTACAAGGTTAATTTCGTAATTAAATAATTATTCAATGTTATGAGTGTGATCTTTCAACTTGCTCCTAATACTCACACTATATAAACAACCCATTACATCTCATTTAACAAACACACGTACATGCCCAAAACTACGATGTCTAACATTTCCGGCAATCCCATTACGGCAGAAACAACCACAATCTCCGCCTTCCACACCGACATAATCCAAACAAACATTCTCACGCGTCTCGACGGTTCCGCTTTAGCCTCCGTCGCTAGCACGTGCTCTCAATTCCACTACCTCTGTTCCACCGAACACCTCTGGGAAAACGCGTGCTACTCCACGTGGCCTTCAACCAACACGCCACGTGTCCGCCACGCAATCTCCACTTTTCCCAATGGCTCCCGCTCTTTCTTCGCGGATTGTTTCTCCTCTCATAATTTGGCAACAACAACAATAGAAACCGCTTCGATGAATCTGGACCGTACACCATGTTTAATCTCGGCCGTTGATATTTTCCATCGCCAACGTCTTGTGTTTTCGAAAGTTATTGAGACTGAAACCGTTACCGGGTGGTTCCGGTGCTCGCCATTTCGTGTTGACATGCTCGAAATAAAGGACGCGATTAAGTATGCGGTTCAGGACACGTGTCGTAATTTTGGGGAGGAGTTGAGGCTGAGCTGGATTTTGATCGATCCGGTAAGTCGGCGGGCGGTGAACGTGTCGAGTGGGAAAGCAGTGACAGTGCAGCGACACTGGCTGAGCGGAGAGGTGAAATTGCAGTTTGCGACGGTGGTTTATGGAGAGATAGCGACGGCGTTGGAGGTGGCGTTGTGTAGCGTGGTGGTGACGTTGGTAGAAGAGAGTATGGAAGTTAGAGAGGTTAGTTTGCAAGTTGAGGACATGGATGGAAAAAACGTGAATGGGAGGGATAGTTTGGTAATTTTGAAGAGGACGTTGGAAGGTGGAAGGAATTGGAAGGGAGATGGGGAGGAAGGTCATAGGGAATTTGTGAAGAAGAAAAAAGAGAGGGAGGAAAGAAAGAAGAGGGCAGAAAGGAGATTGGATATGTTTTGTCTTTGTGTGGGCCTTGTTTCGTGGACTTTTGTTGCATTCTTTGCTTTGTGAAGAAGGTGGTAGTGGTTAATTGTTAGTCCACAACTGGAATGGAGTGGTCACATACACTTTAATGAATCACCCAAGATACCCACTTTCTGTTTTTTCTTTCTCTTTCTAAGAACCAAGCAAATTGAAATGGTGGTGAATGAGAATCTTGATTAGAAGAATATAATTGTTTATTTCGGGAATTTTGTTTATTTATTTGTATGAAACATTACACGATAATGTGTACAAACACGTGAGACAATGATTAGGAGACAAGAAGTAAAAATAATGAGATTATTTAGTTTAGAGTAAAATATGATTTGATAATCCCTCATATGTAGAATGTTTCTTTTTTGTCCTTTATATATGGAAAAGTATACCAAACATAGTTTGGGTTGACTCCCTTATGTAACACTTGAAATAAAAACTTATATTATTGTACCTTTACCTATGAGTATAGGTATTTGTGAATTACCTTAGTTAAAAATTGTAGTGAAGATTGTACAAAAAAATTATAGTGA
This sequence comes from Cicer judaicum, assembly GCA_037974835.1. Classification (NCBI taxonomy): domain Eukaryota; kingdom Viridiplantae; phylum Streptophyta; class Magnoliopsida; order Fabales; family Fabaceae; genus Cicer; species Cicer judaicum. Next base: position 9,389,199 of record JBBPBS010000968.1, read on the forward strand.
ACATCCTTATTATACTTTGTTGTTAATTTGATTGAGTTTTTAAAGCAAAAATTTGTGTTCAAAAGTATGACATAGTAGCAAGAATGACAGGATAACATCATCGGGCATTGAAGAGTTCATCAAGCAAGTTAAGGTGAACTTTAATATATATATATTGATATACTTTGCACAAAATATTGAGCGTGTTTGAGATTAGTTAGTCTATATTCGAATATTGATAGTAGATAATTTATCTATATACAGAGTTTATTATATTTTATCGATATAAATTTTAATAAATGTCTATTTCATTTTTATTTATCTCTTTTGTTGTATAATTTCTAATATGATTAACGACTTTGATTGTGATTTAAGAATACTCGAATAATTTCTTTACATTGAGATAAAAATAAGAAGATTATTACCAACAAAACCATTGACATTTGTTTTTAATTATTTACGTAAAAGAGAAAAAGAATAAGAATATGAAAAATATAAGAAACAAATTGAGATAATATGGAGATCAAGACCAAGCGACACTGGTGGGGCTCGTCGCTACGACAGAGAGGGAGAATCCAAGTGAAGAAAGGGAGAACAAATTGAGTAGAGAAGGAAAATAGGGGGAGAGGCCAAAGGTGACGTCAATTTCTCCGAACCATAAAAGTTTGAGGATATTTTAGTAATTTATCACTGTTATTTTAGTAAAATATTATTATTATTTATAAAAAAAATTCAAAAAAATATAGGGGATGAAGAATATAATTAATTTTATGAATTTTGTTTGCAAATTTTGATGATTTGTTTTTAAAAAATGGATGACATTGTTGATATTTTAGAACATAAATGATCAAATTGTTACTTAAAATTAAAATAAAAGATCAAATCGAAAAAAAAAAAAAATAAAGGACTTAAATGTTAGCTGAAATTAAGTTAAGAGACCACATGTGCTATTTAACCTATAAATAATATCTATACATTTTGACATTAATCTATAATCATTTACTATGTCATCATGATACCTCAAAATTAACGTTATATACAATTATATTGTTGACGTTGATCTTAACGCATCATGATAACATATGAAATGATTATAAATTAATGTCAAATTTTATAGATATGATCTATATGATAGTAGCTTTCAATCCAACGGTTCATTTTGAAAATATTTATCCGACACGATGTTATTGAATGAGTGTAATTTAATCCAGGTAAGATCAAATTACATCAGTGTAATATTACACTATTGTTACACCGCTCAATATGGTTTTACTGCATATTTCACAAATTTTTTCTTCATAATTCCAAGAAAGTTTAATATGTTATTGAAGTACGTAAAAATTAACATTTTTATCATACAATGTCAATCCTCAAAATTCATGTTACTACAATACATCCATCGTTAAGGTTGGTGATGCTCATGTGCATCCAACCAAACTGCTACACAAGACCTCATCAATGAAGTGGCCCCAATTTTTTGTTTATAATAATATAATAAAATGAGGGTGAAATTTATTTTGGGTTAAATATATTTCTAGTCTCTACAAAATTATGACTTTTCAAATTTAGTCCATATTTTGATTTTATAAGGACCTTTTTAGGAAATAAAAGTATCAATTTTTTTTTACAAACAATTTTCAAAATAGGGACTAAAGTAAATAATTTTTTTAAGGACTAAAAGGTTGAAATTTTTTTAGGGACTAAATTTTTTTTAAAATTTTATAAAGACTAAAAACTTATTTTATATTTTTTAGGCTAAATTACATTCGTGGTCCCTTAACTTAATTTCAGGTAACGTTTTAGTCCCTTATCTTTTTTTTTTTCCCGATTTAGTCATTTATTCCTAATAATATCAAATAAAGTATGAAAATATGAGTTTATTTGAAGATTTGCATTACGGATTTGATGAAATTTGTATTATATTGAAGAATATAATTAATTTTGAGTTTTGATTGAATTTTTTTTTGAATTTTTGTTTAAAAAAGGATAACGTTGTTGAAATTTTAAAACATAAAATATCAAATTGTCATTTAAAATTAAAATAAAGGACTAAATCGGGAAAAAAAAAGAGATAAGGGACTAAAACGTTACCTGAAATTAAGTTAAGGGACCACGAATGTAATTTAGCCTATTTTTTAATTATTAAAATTGCACTTTCTTTATATTAGGAGTCTAATTTTTAAAATTAGAACATTTCTAACATGTTTAAGATGACCATGTCCATCATGCTTAAAGGTTGTTTGCCATCTAAATAATATAATAACAAATTGTAAAATTAGAACAACACATTTGAAATTCATTTATCAAGTTTCACTCTCTTTTCACACAATTTCACTAAAATTTCTCTCAAGTATTTAGTAAGGGTTATGAAATTTATCACTCAAGTCCTAAAACATTGATCACCCTACCATAGACTTGAAAGAATTCTAGGTAGCAAACACAATATTGTTGAGGCAAAATCCTAAATAAAGTGTTTTGAAGATAATCAAACAAGTTAATTAAACTGTAATCATGATTCAGACTGTGTTGATGTTTAACTTGTGTTCTTGAATGTTTTATTCAAAGATCGGTGATCAAATACATTCATACAACAATCAACAATCCCACCATGATATAAATCAAAGAAATATTATGCCTTAACTGAAATGTAAACTAATTACAAGATCATTATGGGTAATCAAGATGCTTCAGGTTTAATCAAGATCATTTGGTTTATAAAAGTATCATTCTGGTTTATTAAGATCATTCTGGTTAGTTCGTTTTAAGGACATAAGTAGAATGAATTATTCCTCATAATTTGGATGTTAAGATAAATGAATTTTAAGACTACTTAAAGCTATACTCAAGCCCAAAAGTTTTGCTAAATGCCAAAATAAGCAAAAAAAAAACAACATCAAGATCAATGACCAGATCAGTCTCCAGATTGATGAACTATGAATAAGTACATCTATGACAACAAGGATGAAAAGAAATTACTGCTGCACCTTTTGTGCAAAGGTCAGCGTGCCTCTAAGACGAAGAACTAACCCAAACAACAGCTTAATTATTCAACAACATTTTCCATTCAACACAAAACCAAGAACATTCTGGTTACAGAGAAGAACATTTTTGATTAAATAGTGCACATGTCTATTAAAATATCACTCTGATCATATGTTCGCCTTCAAATTTGGTAACAATTATAATGAGTCATTTCTAAGGATCTCTTTATTGAGTTATTATTGATAATCAATCTCAAACAAATGTTGAGTATTTTCCGATCCTACAAATTCCTTTATTATTTCTTACTCACAATCAATGATCACATATAAATAATCTATTTCATTTGTTTTTAACTAAAATGAATGTTCTAGAGTTTTATGTGTAATCAAGATTGATCTTAAGTTAATATAAAAATAAAAGAAGGAACTAACATTTTAAAAAAGGATCACAATTCAAAACCCATTCCTTGTGATTGATAATGTTACTTAAATTGGCATTAGAGTTCTACCCTTAAGGTTAAATACCTAACAATTGTTAGAGGAAAAGATTCATCAAGCAATATAAAAAGTCAAGTATATTTTTGAAGGAGGATCATAAAATAGACCACCTTACTTTGATGCTCAAGCTACTACTTTTGGAAAGGAAAGATGTAGCTATTCATTAAATCACATGACACAAAAATGTGGTGCATCATAATACATGGAAAGTTCATACAAAGAGTTGATCAAAGTGATCCAACATCTACTGAAAATAAAGAAACATACGACAAAGCTAAGGTGCTTCTAAACTCCAAAACTCAATTATTTCTATCTTGTGCTTTGAGTAGGGAGGAAAGCGAAAGAGTTGATGAATGTGATATGGATAAAAAGGTACGAGATATATTACAAACTCATCATGAATGAACAAGTCATGTCAAAGAAACAAGAATTGATATAGGTGTAAGAAAATTTGAACTATTCGAGATGAATGAAGAAGAAACCATTCATGAAATGTATTCAAGCTTCACAACCATAATAAATGAAATGCCCTATTTTGGTAAGGCATACTATATCCAAGATAGAGTAAGAAAATTTATGAGATGTCTCCCCATCATATGGTGCCCAATGGTCACAATCATAAGTCAAGTAAAAAATATTGACATACCTGAATTAGATGAACTTGAAGGTGCGCAAACACGAGAATGGGGGGGGGAGGGGGGAGTTGAACTGTGTTTGTCTACTTTTAAATTTCTTTGCTTAATTTTAATTTTGATTCTGGTTCGGTGACTTAGCGGGTTGGACTAATAAAAGGTTATAGTAAACAAATAGAGCGTTCGTTTTTCTGAATAACTTTTGTTTTTAGGATTTCTGAGTTTGTTGTTTTTTGTTTTTGTGTATTTATGTATCTTTCTTATTTAACCTTAATCCATTATTTATAGATGAAATTTGGTTTCATGAATTTAGTGCTGAGTATTTGAATCATATCTCAAATTCACCTTGGTCAACCAAGATTTCTTTCAAATATAATTTCGATTGATACATTCTTGATATTTGATTATTTGGCAATCTTTGTTTCTCAACCTGATATAAGAAACTCTTCTAGAAATATATTATGCATATTTGTTTAGATTACGTTTGCAAATTGATTCATTTGAGTCTTTCTTCATATGATTGATTGGATTTAGGTGGGAACAAATTTGAGCTTGTTTTTGGACCTTTAGAAGTAAGAATACGACTAAGTCTAATTCAATATTTTTCTCAATATATCACATCCTTTGACCTTCCATCAAATTCATTGAATTTACTCCATCAAAATCATTGACTTGATTGTTAGAGTTATATGATGAGTTGCTTAAATAATCATAGTCAGAGGCAGATGCAAAACTGGATGACTTAGAATTAATGACATCAGAAACTTCACCTTTAGTGCATTATTAGAGTCATTTCAACTTCAGAGTGTGCTGCATATCAGAGGAAACACTTTGGAATGAGTCTTAGTCTTTAGAGTCAATAAAATATATTCTTCATAGGAATGCTAAAAAACATTGTTCATCAAAGGCATGCTGAAATTACTACTCATCAGAGGTTTGCTAAAGTTATTGTTCATCATAGGCTGGCTAAAGTTATTGCTCATTAAAGGCATACTGAAGTTACTATTCATCACAAACACCCTACAATTACTGTTCATCAAGGCCATCCTACATGTATTATTCATTAGAGGCACACTAAATCTTCAGTGGTAGAAAATTCTTTAGAGGCACATTGAATCTTTAGAGGCGTATTGGATCTTCACAAGAAGACACATAGACTCATCAGAGGCATGCTAACCAGAAGCTTACTTCATTCTTCTGAGGCAAACACAAAAACACATTGAACTACCAGAAGCATGCTATTAAAGGCAGATGCGCGAACTTTTCTAACGCGTAGATTTGACTGATTTGATTTAGTTTGCTATGATCTTTTTACCTCTATAGGTGATATCCTCTGGTGGTTTCCTCTGATTTTTCTGCTCTAATTTCTATATACTTAATGAAGCCATTAGTCCAAATTTATTATTCTCATAAAATACTTTTGTTAACATGAAAACTATAAGTGGAAAACCAAGTTGGTTCCAACAGTTTCCATCTTTTATATGATGACAAAACTTTATTTTGATAACAACTTTTCTTTTATTACTTGACTTGCCTTGACTTAAGGCTCCCTTTAAGTCCAAGTAATTTCTTCATTATCTCCGTATATTATTATTTTCAAATGTTTTTTCTCCTTTTGTCATCAGACAAAAAATCTCGAAAGTGAAACCCTTTTTTATTTAGGTATTACCACCCCCCCCCCCCTTTTTTTAAAAAAATTGAACGAAAATAATATAAAAGATAGCCTTATATGAACATAACCTAAAACTTATCCTAGTATGAAATTAAACTACTCTAAGCTAGACACAACATCATTCAAGTATAAAAGATAAGGTTTAGATTTTTCATAATGAAGTCAAATCTATATTCAACTAGTGGTTTGGCAAACATGTCAACCCATTGGTGTTCACTGTCTATAAATTGGATATTTAGTATTTCTTTTTGAAAAAAGTCCTTATTGAAGTGATGTTTGATTTCTATGTGTTTGGCTCTAGAATGTAGGATTAGGTTCTTCGTTAGACAAATAGCAAAAATGTTGGCACATAATATGAGAATGTTACTCTCAAGAATCTTGTAATCTTCTAGTTGATGTTTCATCCATCGTAATTGCGAGCTGCATCCTGTTGCTGAAATGTACTCAACTTCTGTTGTTGACATTGAAATTATGCATTGTCTTTTACTTGACCATGAGATTCAGTTTTCACCAAAACATGTGCAGTTTCCACTTATGCTTTTTGTCTCGAACATTATCAGCTTCATAACAACCACTTAATTTGTACTTAGTAGATTCTTGTAGAACAAGTTAAGATTTGTAATACCTTTTATGTATCATCCTCTTAACAAATTTTTTATGAGATTCCCTAGGATCAACCTAAAATCTTGCACACACACACACAACATAATATTAGGTTTGGAGGCAGTAAGGTAAAGCAATGATCCTATTATTTCTATGTGTTTTCTGGTCAATTTGCTTTGAATTTTTAAGATTAAGTTGTTTGTCATCAAATTTAACATGTATTGACTCTTCCATAATAAGAGTTTCACTATTAAACACTCTATAAGCTTTAGATTTTTCGAAGTATCCAATGAAGGTGCACTTTTGTGATTTGGAGTCAAAATTGCCAAGGTTGTATTTTCTGTTTAAAGTATAACAAGTACAATCAAATTTTTTAAAGTTGGATATGTTAGGCTTTTTACCCTTTCCATAATTCATATGGTGTTTTATTCAATATTTACCTAATTAAGATTCTATTTTAGCATGTTGTGTTAGTTGCATGTGTCCAAAAATGTTTTGCAATATGCATACCACGATCACTTCTAATTGTTACAATCTTAAGACCCTTTTCATTTATTACTTATTTGCTAAATGCAATAAAATCTTTGTGGCATTCGTATTTATTTCTTAAGAATTTTACCGAAGTCCACCTAGTGTAATCATCTAGTGAGGCTATTTTCATTGGCCCAAAGAGATCTACGTGTAAGAGCTCAAGGGGTCTTGAGGTAGAGAATAAGTTATTAAGGGTAAAGTTCTTTTTTTGTAGTTCCTTTTGATAAGCTTAACACATAATTTCAATTTTGTAGCTACTCTTAGATAGACCTCAAGCTACTTGAAGTTTATTCAATTTTGAGATTAATCTAAGGTTTGCATGACTTAACTTTTTGTGCCAAATTAATTTCTCTTCAATTACTAACATTAGACACTTAACATCTTGTTATTCTAGACTAAACAAATTTATCTTATATATGTTATTTTCCTATTACCTGTAAATAGTACATATCCATCCTTTTGATGAAATGCCTTACAATTTTGTTGATTAAATATAATAGCATAATTATTATCACTTAACTAACTAATACTTAATAAATTATGTTTAATACCTTTATCAACAACAAAAAAAACATCTTTAATAGAAGGAAATGTGCCATTAGGACATGTGCCTTGACCCATGATCCGACCTTTCTGCTTTCTCCAAAAGTTATTGTGCCTCCTTTGATTAATGTTAGGTCTTGGAGCATAGAATTTTCTTTCATCATATGTCACGTGCATATACTCTCCAGGTACCATGATTGATATTTTAACTTGGCTGTTGAGGACTTTTGCAACATATATAACCTTGTTCTTAGATACCCAAATTTGGTTGGGTCCTGGTTTGTTAGTCTTGAAAGGTTTCTTGTCTTTCCTCGCATTTAGCATGGGACAAGATAATTTAGAGTGACATTTCTTAGAGAAAACAATACACAAAAGTTTAGAGGGAATAAGTTTAGGTTTAATTACTATTTCTTCAAATCTTAGACCTCTTTTAAAATTTCTACTAACTTCATAAATCGTAGAGGCATGCTTACTTCTTTCCATACTTTTAGCTAGAAAGTGTTGGAATGCTTCTTCATATTTATCAAAATGACATGTTACATTTTATAAAGGATTTGAAACTAGAGTATCTTTTAGGGTTTTATTTTCGTATTCAACTTCAACATTTTCAGTTTTAAAGCATTAATTTCTTTAGTTAAGCTTGCATTTACTTTTCTAAGTGCTTTCAATATTAGAGACAACTTGTGGTTTTTATTTAAGAATTCATTTATGACATTAATTAAATTAGATCAAGTTAAGTCAGAAAATACCTCAATTTCTTCATCAACTAATTCACTTCCAATGGCAAAGTTGGTATGAGCTACCAGAGTCAAATCTGCTTGCTCTTCATCGTTAGAGGATTCGCTAGAATCATCCCTTGTAGCCATAAGAACCTTCTTCTTAGGTTTCCCTTTTTCTAAATTTGGACATTCAGACTTGGCATGTCCATGTTTATTGCATCCATAACTTATGATGTTTTTCTTGTCAGATTTTTCATCCCTTCTTTTAGTGGACTGCCTAAAATATATTTGAGCAAATTGTTTCTTTTTGTTGTGCCACATCTTCTGAATTTTTTTTGGAAATGAAAGCATACTCCTCATCCTATGAGTTCATATTCTAATCATCTCAATCATTATCCTCTAGTTCTGTTGTTCCCTTTAGAACGTTTTTATTCTTGGATTTCAAGTCAAAAGTTGGCTGCTACTTCTTGGGCTCATCCTCTACAAGCTCAATTTCATGCGATCTTAAGGAGCTAACCAATTATTCCAATTAAGGAGTATTGAGATCCTTAGATTCTTAAATAGTTGTAATCTTAAGTCTCCACTTGTTTGGAAGACTCCTAAGAATTTTGTTCACATGATCAATAGTAGAATAAATCTTGTCAAGTACGTTTAATCTTGAGACTGAAGTCTAGAATCTGGAAAACATTGTTTCAATGTTTTCATCTATTTCCATCTTAAACAACGTATACTTTCTGACTAGGAGGTTGACCATTACTTCTTGAACTTGCTTCCTTCCTACACAAGTTAGAATCATATTATCATAAACGCTCCTTGTTGTCTCCTTGTTGGTGCAAGTGTCAAACTCCATGAAAGTGATTGTATTTATTATGAATGTTCTGAATTTATGATACATCTTGTACATTTTCTTCTGATCAATATTCATCTCATTTCTTGGAATTTATGTACCATCTTATTTTATTGGAGTAATATAACAATCTTTGACCAAGTCCCAAAGTTCAGGATCTTAGAAAATAAAGAAACTCTTTAGCTTGTCTTTCTAGTAATCAAAATGTTCAAACATGTTGATGATTTCAGACTTGTTAAATCCTTGGATCTTTCCTAAAACACAGTAAAGTGCTCAACCTTGAGAGCAAACTATGATGCCAATTGAAGGTGCGCCAACAAGGTTGTAGTAAATAGACAGAATGAATGTAAAAATAATACACCAGATTTTATCTTGGTTCACCACCAACTTGGTAGCTTCGTTCAATCCCTTCACACAAAAGGATTTATCCACTAATTCAAAACTTGAATTATAACAACACTTGACCCTACAAGTCAGTCTTCTAAAAAAAATGAACCTACAAACTTTTTGAGGCAAACCAAACCTTGACTCTACCAATCAAGTCTTCTCTTTCAAACCTGAAACCTACAAATTGTTAAAGGCAAACTACCCTCTTGACCCTACAAGTGAAGTATTCTCATCACAACGGAGATGCACATATTTCTCGAGACACACTAAAGCCATTATCGAGACGGGCTACAATGAGTTGGAAGTTGGTTAGGTTTTGCTTCGACTAAGAAGATTTGATACAATGATTTTCCACACTACAATGAAGCACTAAATAATATGAAGTTGAACGATTGCTTTGCAAGAACTTAAAACCTTAAACTCTAAATACTTAAAAAAATTGAGCTCTTGAGGTTTTTCATAATAATTTTGCTTTTTAGAATTTATGAGTTTGTTGTTCGTTATTTTTGTGTATTGTTGTTTTTGTGTATTGATGTGTCTCTCTTCTTCACCTTGGTCAAAAGAGATTTCTTTTAAATATAATTTTAATTGATACGATATTGATAATATGATCATTAAGCAATATCAATTTCCCAATATGATATGGATAATTCTTCTAGAAAGATATTATATTTATTTGTTCAGATTACGTTTGCAAATTCATTTACTTGAGTCTTCCTTCATACACTTGATTGGATTGGGCGGGAACAATTATGAGCTTGTTTTTGGACATTCCGAAATAAAAATACGACTAAGTCCAATTCAATATTTTTCTCATTTTATCAGAGCCTTTGACCTTCCATCAACGTCGTTGACTTTTCTCCATCAGAATCATTGAGTTGATTGTTGGAGTGAGATGTTGTGTTGCTTGAATAATTACAGTCAGAAGCATATGCAAAGCTGTGTGACTTTGAATTAGTGGTTTGTGCAACTTCAACTTTGTTGCATTATCAGAGTTAGTGCAACTTTAGAGTGTGATCCGTATCTAAGGCAACACTATGGTATGAGTCGCAGTCTTTAGAGTCAACAAAAAATATGTTTCATATGTAGAGTTGAATAAGGGTTTCAGACTTTAGAAGCATGCTAAAAAATATTGTTCATCAAAGGTATGCTAAAGTTATTGTTCATTAGAAACATGCTGAAGTTACGGTTCATCAGAGGCATGCACAAGTTACTTTTCATCAAATACATTCTAAATTTATTGTTCATCGAAGCATCCTCCAATTAATGTTCATTAAGGCCATACTTTAAGCACTGTTCATCAAAAGGACACTAAATCTTCAAAGGCAAATATTTCTTCAAAGGCACACTGAATTTTCAAAGGCATGATAGATCTTTATTGACTGAGAAACAAACTTATTGGAGATATGCTAATCGGAAGCACACCTCATTCTTTAGAGGCATACACATAAACACTCTGAACTACAAGAAGCACGCTATCATAGGAAGCGAACTTTTCCAGCCCGTGAATTTGACTAATTTGATTTTGTGTCCTCTGATCTTTTTACTTCCTGTAGTGATTTACTTTGGTGGTTTCCTTTGGTCGTATCCTCTTGTGGCTTCCTCTGGTCGTATTCTATGTGAAGGTACAACCACGAGAATTAGGGTTGAATTGTGTTTGACTAAGTTGATAATCTTTTCTTTCTTTGATTAAACTGGTTAAGACTTGATGATTTTGTTGGAGTAAAATCAATAACAAAACTAAGGAGTGCATAAATAAAGTAACACATGTAATTTATCCTGGTTCATCATTAACTTGGCTACATCCAATCCCTCACTTAGAAGGATTTAATCCTCTAATTTAACAACTTGTATTACAAATCACCTGACCCTCGAAGACAGTCTTCTCAAATATCTTAACAACCCTAGACTTTTGAGGGACAAACACACCTAGACTCTACTAGCCAAGTCTTTTCCACACAGTTTGACAATCCCATATTGTTGAAGGCATACTAAAACCACTATCACGTTCAAAGAAGAACACTTAGAAAATAGTTATCATTCGAACAAGTGTATCTCTATATGAACTCTAACATAAATTTTAAATTTTGAGCATGAGTTCTTCCACTTTTTTTTATGATTTTTCTATGATCTTCTTATCTAGTCTTGAGTATCTATTTATTGATAAAATTAGGGCTTCAATTTAATCGTTGTTTAATTATGAATTGTATCTTCATTCCAAGCTTGGTCAACAATGATCTTAGCCTTAAACAATATGTTTTTTTATAATATGTTCTTTAGCCAATTATTTATTTCTAAATGCAATGTTAGTGTTTCTTCTAGATTGACTATGTTCGTATTTTGATCAAATTGAGTTTGTAAATTCTTTAGATAGATAGTATTCGTATTTTGTTAAAATTAAGTTTATAAATTCCTCATATTGGTACTGTTCGTATTTTGTTAAGATTTCTTTCGCAAATTCTTCAGATGGAACTTTCTTCTTATTGCTTGCTTTGATCTGAGCAGCGAGAACATAGTGTTGGACCATTTATGGATCATATATTCTTGTAAATAATTTACATCTTCTTGTGATAAATATTGATCAAATCTTCTTAAAAATACTTCATATATTCTTATATTAAATCTTGATGAAATGATCAATTTTTCATGTAAATAATTCATATATTCGTATATCTAAATCTTGATGAAATGATCAAATTTTCATGTAAATAATTCATATATTTTTTGTGATATATCTTGATTAAATATTCTTGTAAATAATTCATATATTCTTGCAGATAAATCTTGATCAAATCTTCTTGTAAATAATTCATATCATATTTTTTATATGATGTTGATCATATCTTCTTTAAATCTTGAGTATATCTTCTTTTCAACTTGGTCAAAGATTTTCTTCAATTATAAATTTGAATAAAATCTTATTTTAGATATCAGCCTCCTGGTTTCGAAGATAAAAAGAAACAAATCATGTCTTTAAACTCACTAAAGCTCTACATGGAATGAAACAAGTCTCTAGAGAGTATGGAAGAATAAGTTCCTTCTTAATCAAAAATGGTTTTTCCATAGGCAAGATTGCACTTTTTAGAAAAAGTGATTTGCTAATTGTTCAAGTATATTTTGACAACATCAACTTTGGATCAATAAATGAAAAAATGTGTGAGGAATTTTCAAATCTCATGCAAAGTGAATTTTAAATGAGTATGATGGAAGAATTTAGATGTTTTTTTGTTAGTTAATCAAACAATACGGAAATTGAATCTTTATATGTCAAGAAAAATATATCAAAGATCTTTTAAAGAAATACAAAATGAATGAAGGTAAAACAATGAAAATTCCAATGCATCCATCCTCAAATTTAGACGAAGATAAACAAAGAAAATCCATATCTTAAAAGGAATATAAAGGAATGATAGGCTCATTGCTGTATTTAACTGTAAATAGGCTATATATTGTTTTTGTAGTAGGATTATGTGCTAGATTTCAATATATACCCTAAAGAATCTCATTTATCTACTGTAAAAATAATTTTTCATTATCTTGTTGATACCATTGATCTTGACTTTTGGTATAACAAACAAAATCATTTTGATCTTGTAGCCTATTGTGATACTGATTATGTTGGGGATAAAATTGAAAGAAAAAGCACAAGTGGTACAAGTCAATTTCTTGGAGAAGCTCTAATCATTTGGTCATGTAGAAAACAAAATACAATGCCTTATCCACAACTGAAGTTTACTATGTCTCAGCTGCAAATTGTTGATCTCAAGTCTTGTGGATTAAAAAACCAACGTGAAGACTTATTTGTAAGTTATACAAATGTTCTAATAAATTAATATAATACAATATAAATTTGTCAATAAACCCCATTCAACATTCAAGATCAACTCATATTAAAATAAAACAACGTTTTATTAGAGATATGTTAACAAAAAGGAAGTTGAATTAATCTTTGTTGACACCAAAAATCAACTTCCTGACAATTTTATCAAACCTCTAAATGAAGATAATTTTAATTTTAATAAAGAAAATTAAAAATCATCAAAAAGGCAAACCATCTCCTTTGAAAAGCATGACCAAATTGTTCTGGTCAATACGAAGAACAATCTATTTCCTTCCTCTTCGCATCAATGTCTGCGTGTGTGTATGTCCCAAAAAATGACTACCATATCATCATCATAACCTAATTTCCTCTTTCCAATATCACTAGTCACTTCTCTACCACCCACTCTTATATACCCATACATGTAACTCTCCTTCATCTCTTCCCAAAATATTGCTTATTCTTATTTAATCAAAACCTTCGTACTCTTCCCTTCTGCAACTCACTATTCACTCTTCTTCATTTTTTTCCAAAAACATGGCTCGTACCAAAACTTCTACAAGAAAAAATCCTACTCCAAGAACCCCATCCTGGTCACCATCTCCATACTGATCACCATCACCTCTACGACGACCTACCCCTTCAAAAATTTGATCATCTGCAAACACCTTTTCTATTTTGCTCGCCCCTTTCACCATCGTATTCCCTTATCTCATCCAATGTATCCTCCCAAAAACAAGTGAAGCACCACCAAATCTCTAGAAATACCTCATAAAACATTATGACAATCCTCCATCTAAATGGAGACCAATGCGAATCATAATTGGAGTTGGAACCTCCAAGCAATCAAAAAGTGTTGATACAACCATCTATATTATCTCTAATGATGAATCTGGTTCAAAATCACCACCAAAATCATCATAATCCTCTACATCAAAAACATGAAAACCCTTTTCATCAAAATCATGAAAACCCTCTGCTCCAACACCGAAATCCCCCAAATCATCCACTTCACCATCAAAATATGTACAACATTTCTTTCCCCTTCAAAAACACCATCAAAGAAATCAAAATCCCTTTCTCAACATACACCAACAAAATCACCCTCAAGATCAACAAAATCATCACTCACTTTATCTAATTTTCTGGCCAAACAAAAGCTAAAACAACTCAAACATCATGCACAAAAAACTGAAAATGAATTAAATTCTCCATCCAGAATTATTCCACAAGAATGTTCTCCTCCCAGTTGAACTCTATGAGAATGTTATTCACCTAGTTCAACTCCATCAAAAAGTTCTTCAAGCAATTCAAGCAATTCAAGCCCAACCAAAACCTCATAAGAAAACAACCTCCAAAATCCTTATCCCCACTACTCTCACCCAAATACCAAAAATATATCAAGCAAATGGGTTGAAAGACCCATTGGGATTGGATGAGTCTTTTTGTCTGATAACATTTAGTTTGAAGGAGTCTCAATCAAACAACACTGATTTATTGTCGCACACAGGTCCAATACAAAAAGTTAAACATAATATAGGGGCAATGAATTGAGTCGTTTTGCAAGGACTTCTAATTATATTAACCAAATTGAGAATTAATGAAATTAATAGAAATTGGGGGTTTCGAATCTAGGTTCGGGTATATTGAGAAAATGATTAATCCACTTATTTGAGAGTTTCAGACCAATCACAGATTCTATCAACAGATTTAATTTCTAAATCGTGACTATATTCCTATTTGACTATATAATTTATCAAACAAGTATAATTAACCCTATGTGGATTATGTTTCTTTGACTGGATTAAGCATCACAATAATTGATATATTACAGTTAACGATCAAGCGTTGATAAACTACAATTTATTTGATGTAAAAATAAAAAATTTTCAAACTAATTTTATCGATCCTATTGAGATTTGAATTAAACAATCAAAATAATATTATATATCAAGCCTCAAGGTCTTGATGAAACTCTGAAATAGTGGATCAATCTAAGAAAATTAGTCTTCCATGAAAATAAAGTTGTTTATATCTTTTTGAATATGAAAAACAACATATCTCTAAAAAGATGAAAACTCCCAATATAATGTACTCGTTTTTGGGCTTTAAAACAAGTGGTCTGCTACTTAAAATTATTACAAAAGCTCATATCATGAAATATGCATTTTTAAACCCAGTAATGTTCGACACTCGACTTTTGTTCCAACATAAAAGTTGTAGCTGAGTTGTAGCTTTCTAACGTCTGCTCGCATGCATCAATTTGATATCTAGAGCTCAAGTTATGGCCTACAAAGCGAACATGGGTCAATATGCAAATAATAAAATTATAATTTATTTCGACCAAAAGTTTAGAAACAAGCTAAAAATTAATATAGGTTGTTAAGAACTTTTACAATGTCACAGTAGAAAGCTAGAAACACGTGCCCAAATGCTTTGATATAACACACTGATTCTTTTGACTATAAGTTCATGGAAATCTCATATTCTTTCTATCCAAAGGTCATTCTTGTTTTGTACTTCAAATCTCAAACCTTCCTTGACAAAGTTTTGTTTGTCACCACTTTAAAAGGGGTTGAAATCCGCCTCACTCCTGCATTTTCGGCTGAAATTATGCATCTACCCATAGAAGGGCCGACAATCTTTGAAAAATATTTGTATTCAATGAGCTCTTCTTCCTGGTTCAACCAACTTTGTATCTGCAGATTTGAAACCCCTTTCCAAAATTTTAAATAATATTAGTCAACATTCCTATAGTATGATTCTCACTAAAATTTTCAAATATTTCAATGATCCTCTAAAAAAATGAAAAATCCATCATCAGAATTTCAAAATAATCTTCCAAAAACATATCTCACATGAAGAAAGATTTATTGCTTTTACCAAATCTATATATTCCTCAAGATCAATCTCCTATCTCTCTTGGTTCCATCAAAAGAAAACATTTTGAAAGGAAAACATCCTTAAACCCATACACTCAGAACTTTGGAGTCAACATTACTGAAGAGCGTTCTCCTTTCCAGCACAATGTTCTTCCTTTCACTACTACTCAATTTGAATCCACTCCACTTGAAAATGCTCATGCTTTTGGTATTCCAACACCACAATCACTTCTAAATCCAATTCTTCAAAGTCATATTTGCTCCCAAATTCATCTTGAAAGAAAATATCAAATGGCTCCAGCTGTTGTTTCGCCATAAAAATCCATATATTCCTTGTTTGTCATTAACAAATACATTGCTTTTCTGGATACGGACCTTTATGGATCTTCTCTTCCTCAAGCTTAATTCATGTCCAAAACTCTTCCTACTATGGGCTCAACTTTTTCCATACATTCTCCCTTGTACACTACTATTTTTCCTTCTCTAAGACAACCCTCTCCTTTGATGGTTCTTCTCCATGTTTATCATTTTGAAGTTATGTTTACTATAGATTCCTCCCAACACTTTTTGTTGTGATAATGGGGGAGAAGTAGAAATTTAATTTAAGAAGTATTTTTGAACACATTATATACTTCTCTATTTACCTTTTTTTTTTTGAACCATATGTATGAACTCCCTTGATATTATTAATGAAGTAAAAATATTTTGGTTCTAAAATATCTGTTAATAGATGCAAAAAATTAAGGGAGACCTTTTTAGCAAATGCACTTTGTATTATATCATATTAAATCAAGATCAATTTAAAATATAATTAACATGTTTGTCATCATCAAAAAGTAGAAGACTGTTGCGGAAAAAAATCCTAAATCAAATGTTTTTTTGAAGATAAACATACAAGTTAATTTAACTATAATCAAGATTCTGACTGTGTTGATGTTTAACTTATGTTCTTGAGTTTTTTTATTCAAAGATAGATGATCAAATACATTCATACAATAATCACCAATCACCCATGATATAAGTCAAAGAAATATTGTGCCTTAATTGATTTAGAAACTAATTACAAGATCATCCTGGATAATTAATATCATTTTAGTTTTATCAAGATCATTTTGGTTTATAAAAGTATCATCCTAGTTTATCAAGACCATTTTGGTTAGTTCATTTTAAGGACAAAAGTAGAAAGAACCATTCCCCATAATCTAAATTATATATATGTATTAGTGAATCTCATCAAATTGAACAATGAACACAATCGAAAAATAAAATTTAAAACTCAAAATCACAAACAAATAACTTAAGACCAACTTCAAATTGTTAAAAATTCTTCATCATGGTGGACGTCTACATACCATTAAAAAGAAATAAATTTAAATAACAAAAAAAAGATTGCAAAAATAAAAGTTATACATACCTATGGTTTTCCTCCCACAAAGCATTTCTTTAACGTCATTAGCTTGATGCCTCATCCACTCTCAAGGTTGCATATATGTCACAATGAACACACTATCTTTGTTCTTCTTTTTGTTTGGTAGAAATTCCATGAATAATTTTACTGTGGTTTTAAGGTTTTACTGTCGGACTATTCCACTAATAATAAATCATTATGCCTGCAATAAAAAGTTAAGTATTTTTTAGCTTTGTTAGTGTCTCTATTTTTTCCTTCTACATTCATCACAGTGTTAAATATATTGTCAAAAATATTTTTCTAAATATGCATAACATCGGGATTATGTCTCATAAGTTTATCTTTTCAATAAGGAATATCTTAAAAAATACATCATTTTGTCTTATTATGCAATTGACTATAACCATGAGGTTTCGAAACAACACTAGCTATAACTTCAGCCTTCATTATATCTTTAACTCGATCCCAAACTTGTTAAGATGTTAATTGAATTGATGGTCCATGACTTTTAGCAACATCCTTAACCTACAATGCAAGTCAAACCAAAATGTCTTCCCACCTATTTTTAGTATAAATGTTTTACTATCTTCCATACAAATATGTTAATTTATTGTGTGTTTCCCATCCAGCAAAAATCCCATATATTGGAAAATCATTAATGATCCACATCAAAGCTGCTTTTATAATAAAATTTTGTTTTCAAGTAATATCATATGTTAAAATACCATATCACAACCTTTTTAAATAATCAATCAATGATTGTAAATAAATATCAATACCTGATATGGGATTTGATGGTCATGGTATTATACCCGCTAAAAACATATATGGTTTAAACATGCATATGTCATGTAGTAGATTATAAGGGGTGACAATAATATACCAATAAAAAAAGGTACACACTGGACAATTTTATTAAGAAGATTTATGATAGAGAATACATTGAATTCTCAATACCTCCAAATACAACATTTATTAGGATAAAAAACTATGTATCATATTATTTGTTTTTTATTCCAATGAAAGCAAGCTGACCACATTGATGTAAAAATCAAACAGGGTCCTGATTTTTTTATATACCAATCGCAAGAATGACATATACCATAATCTCTACTTGCTACATATATATCATACCAATGTAACTCCTCATCATTCCATCGAAAACCACAGTAGAATCGTGTGTTTTCAATAACGCTAATATTAAAATGCCAACCAAAACTTTCACCATGATGAAGAAGATGAACTCCAAGATCATCATCTCTAGATTTACAATGAATAGTTAAGTCCAAATTATTTTCCAAAAGGTTTCTGACATCCACATGCTCAGGAAGAACATTATGCACAGATAACAACAAAAACACCGACAGCAAGACAAACTTCAAGATAAATAAAGATATTGCACCTTCAATTAATCTTTTCTTTGGAAGTCGATAATACTTGTTATAGGAAAATTAAAATAATTTTAGAAGAGAAGCATATATTTATAGGAGATATATGGAATGAATATATTGATATATTTTATTATTTGTACTATTTTATTGAGTATCAAAGAGAGCATTAACTATTAATATAAAACTTTTGATATTTGAATATATTTTTAAGAATAACATTAATGTGTGTAATTAATGTTTAATTGGAGACTGAATTGAGTAAATATATTAAACAAGCTAAATTAAAAGAGAGTTAAGATTTTATTTAATGGAGTATATAACTGAGGTAAAATAATAATTTTGATTAATTTATTTTAATTCATTTGATAAGGTTGTTGTTTTGACATGAGACCTACTATATTATATATAATGTACATGTGGCAATCTCCCAAGAGTTCTTTTTCTGTTATGCATTTGGCAATAAATGCTGGAATTATAGTTTTTAAATTTTGTAAGTAAAAAAAGTCAAAACATTTTTGTATAATACACATTAAAATGCATCATTTCATTTCCTTTTTCATTTTCATAACACAATCACAAAAATGAAAAAAAATTCAATTTATTTGTCATTTATACCAATATCAATTATATCAATCTTATTGATAATTAATAAAAATATTGCTACTCTTAGAAGAATAAATAAAAACATGATGAAATTCAAAGATTTTATCAAATTCATCAAATAAAAAATGAAAATATAAGTTTATTTAAAGATTTAAGTTATGAATTTGATAAAATTATCATTATATTGAAGATGAAAAATTAATTTTATGGTTTTTATTTGAAAAATTTGATGAATTTTTTTTATTTTTGTAAAAAATTGACTAACATTATTGATATTTTAAAAACATAAAAGATCAAATTGCACACAAAATTAAAAAAAAAAGATCAAATTGAAAAAAAAAGATAAAGGATTAAAACGTTAACTGATATTACGTTAAGAGACCGCAT
>JBBPBS010000968.1:9413289-9428539 GCA_037974835.1 Cicer judaicum
TTTGAAATTGGTGCATGTAATTTCTTTTATTTCTAACAATTGAGGTACTACAATAAAAAAGGCACAACTACACTTTTGATCTTTTATTTTATTTAAATCACAAAATAATTATTTATTTTATTTGTCTTTAATTCTGGTTCACAAATATAATTTTAATTCAAAATTTGATTAAATATTATTTTTGAATAATGTGTTAAAAAAATTGATGTAAAATGTGGATTAATTATATTTTAATATTATTTCAAATTTAAAAAATACATTTTCTATTTTTGAAAACAAATTTTCTATTTTTAAAAATAAATTTCTTATTTCATTACAACATTTAATTAAAAAAAATAAAAACAAAAAGAAAAAAAATACTTTCTAGGCTTGGTAAGAGCGAATTCAAAAACCAAGTTCTAGAAACCTTTAATCTCCAATTTCACGACCTTCTTTCTGCCTTCAGCTTCAGCCACATTTGCCCGCCTCCGATTTCACGACTCTTCAACGTCATTTTTTATTACACATCATTAAAAAAATTGAAACTTTGAATACACTCATCCAGATAAAATTCAATTTTATATAGACTAAAATAAAAAAGTAAAAATCAAAAACCAAAAAAATATTTGCAAAAAACAAAATCAAACTATATACTGACAAAGACTAAACGAGTAAACTATAAGAGTACATTGATCTAGTAACCTAAAATGAATTACGCGTAGTGTCAAAGAGGAAAGTGAAATATAAAGATGGATGTCAACCACAACAAAAATATCTAAAGTTTTATGTGATTATTAATTTACAAGTTAAGGTGGTTAACTAAATTGTTTAATTCTTTAGTTGAATTAAAAAATAATTTTGTTGATTAATTCTTTAATGTATTACGAATCAAAGTCAAATCACATCAATCACATCAATTAATTCTTTAATTATTGATTTCTAATTCTTTCGTTGTAAAATTACTGTAAACTAATTTATTTATAGAAGATTTCAAATGTTTTAATTATATCATTTAAATTTGTACTTTAAATTTTTTTTAAACCCACTATTAAATAATCAATTGACAGACATCCAAATAAGAATTAAATTAACAGGTATGCTTACCGAACAATTCAATTAAAAAGAATTATGATAGAGATTACATTGGATTCTCCATACCTCCAATTACAATATTTATTAAGATTAAGATAAAAAAAATCACATTATTTCATTTTTATTCCAACTATAGCAAGGAGACACGTCCTTTGGATCTAGAATTTGACATGGTCCTGATTTTTTTATAACCCAATTGCAAAAATGACATATACCACTATCTCTAGTCGCTATATATATATCATACCAATGTATCTTACCACTAAAATGAAAGGCACAGTAGAATCGTGTGGTTCCGATAATATTAGGTTGAAAATGCCAACTAATACTTTGACCATGACGAAGAAGATGAGCTCCAACATCATCGTCTTTAGATTTACAATGTATAGTTAAGTCCAAATTATTTTCTAAGAGATTCGTTACATTCACACCTTCTCCAAGAACATCGTCCACTAAAAATAAGATAACCACTGATACCAACAGAAACTTTGAAAAAAATAACGACATTGCACCTTTTCGTGACAAGGAGATAAAACTTGTTATACAAAAGTGTACACAATTTTAAAAGAGACGCATGTATTTATTGGAGATTTAGGAAAATAATATATTGGTATATTTTATTAAATATACAATTTTATCGAGTATAAAATGAAATTCAAATAGAGCATTAATTATTAATATAAATATTTAAATACAATTAAAAGATTAATAATGTTTGTCATTTTGAATGCAAAAAGTTGACTAGAGATATTTAAAAAAACAAATTGAAAGAGAGTTAGATTTTGTTTAATTGAATATATAATTCAGAAAAATAATAATTTAAATTATTTATTTTATGTGATTTCATAAATTGCAATTTTGACTAAATCACTACTATATGAAAATCAGACCATTTTTTTTTATTATATAATGTAGACGTGCGATCTCTTAAAAGTTATTTTCTTGATGCATTTGACAAATTAATGATGTAGTTATAATTTTAAAAATTTGGAAAACCAAATTAGTCAATTTATTTTTGTGCAATACACATTAAAAGGCCTGATTTCGCTTGCGTTTTCATTTCCAAATCTCAATCATGAAAATACAAAAAAATCAATATAATTTTGTTGATTATATTAATATAAATTATAAGATTGATAATTATTAAAATATTATTATTTCTAGATGAATAAGTAATAATGTCATGGCGAATATAACAGTCCGACCCCTCTAACTGGGCACGGTTATTCACGACGGACTTTTCGCTTCTCTTTTTCCTCAATTAGAAATTAGAGAATTTTTTTTTTGTGAGAATCAAACTCGGTACCTAGGGTATAATTACCACTGTACATTCATTCAGTGAATATATCGTGAAATAACAGTGTTGGTCGAAGGGGTCAGACTGTTACATTTCTAAGACACATAATAAATATGTAATTATGTATACTAATATAGTAAGTCAAAATATAGCAATAAGAAATATTGCAACAAACATCAAATAATCTACCATTATCGTCAAAACATTCAAGGCAAAGGAAATACCAATTAATAATTGATCATCTAGATCACAAAGGAAAAGAACGGTAAAATTATCTTTGTCTATGGCTAAAGAAAACTAAGAGTTCAAACATTTGTTGATCCAAAACATTCAAGGCAAAGGAAATACCAATTAATAATTGATCATCTAGATCACAAAGGAAAAGACGGTAAAATTATCTTTGTCTATGGCTAAAGAAAACTAAGAGTTCAAACATTTGTTGATCCAAAACATTCAAGGCAAAGGAAATACCAATTAATAATTGATCATCTAGATCACAAAGGAAAAGAACGGTAAAATTATCCTTGTCTATGGCTAAAGAAAACTAAGAGTTCAAACATTTGTTGATCCAAAACATTCAAGGCAAAGGAAATACCAATTAATAATTGATCATCTAGATCACAAAGGAAAAGAACAGTAAAATTATCTTTGTCTATGGCTAAAGAAAACTAAGAGTTCAAACATTTGTTGATCCTCTAACTCCAGACCAAAGAAGAAAACTTCGAATGAAGCTCTCTTAGACAACTTCCTTTACTCATCAAAGATAGATTTATCCTTTGACTGAAAAAGCGCATGACATCATTTGAAAGTGTCAACCTCTTAGATCTGCATTTTTAAATCAAGTTATATTGAATTAAATATATATGGACATGTCTTAACATATGATTTTTCTTAAATGTTGATTCAAGATCTCCAATGGTAATATCCTCAACAGATACATTCTTCAGTATTTAAGTAGAAACTGATCATTATTAAAAGATAGAAAAAAATTTAACAAGGCAATGTTCTAAAAAGATTTTTTTAAAAGCCTAGAACACATCAAAAGAAAATAATAAATGAAAAATTCTATAAGTAGAGAGTTATAAGAATTGATGTAAATCAATCAAATTGTTTGATACACTTGAATTTATATTGGACTTAAAATGCAATATCCTCTTAATGAGAGTTAAAATCCAAGAAATAAATTGTGTCAAAAACTCTTTCATCCATAAGAGGCACCTAGAGAGGGGTAAAAATACTTAAAAGCCTTAACAGCTGCTTGCCAAAAAATTGAGAACGATGCTAACTGTAATAGCCTAGAGAGAGGCATAAGAATAATACTCAAAGTCGGAAAACACAAAGTAAATAGTACTTGTATGCTATTGTTTAAATAATAGGTTAAGTCTTCACTCTTCACTTGTATTGAGGCAAAATCTCTATTAAGGGTGAACAAGATGTAGCAATTGCATTTTATTAACTAGTATAGAAATATTTGTCTCCTTGGTTTATCTCTTCTCTATTATTTTAATCTAAGTTCTTTATAATTTAACTTTATATTTACTAAAATTATTTATAATCTTAAGTTGAATGATTTAATAAAGAACATATCTTTTTTTGTTAAGCAAGTTATATAATTTTTCAGAAATGACAAAATACATTTCAAACTCACCTTTCTTTTGATTGTGAGCACCTTAAAAAACTCCAAGTATT
This sequence comes from Cicer judaicum, assembly GCA_037974835.1. Taxonomy (NCBI): domain Eukaryota; kingdom Viridiplantae; phylum Streptophyta; class Magnoliopsida; order Fabales; family Fabaceae; genus Cicer; species Cicer judaicum. The sequence continues at coordinate 9,417,347 of JBBPBS010000968.1, forward strand.
ACTAAACTATAATACCCCAATTTTGTCTAGCCAATCATATAAAGTTTTCCAATTGTAGACTTTGCTTATGCCTCTAATTTTGTTTTTGACTCTGTAACGCCCCAGATTTTAATCCAAGACATTACTCAAAAATATTTATTTTCTTTCAAAACAATTTTTTTTTATTCATCATATAATAAAATTTCAGTAGAAATAGTTTGATTTCACTTTAAGAAATAAAGTAGCGCAATTTAATTGATATTATTATTATTATTATTATTATTATTATTATTATTTCTATTTAAAATTGGTCATAAAAGTAAATAACTTCAAAAATAAAATAAAAATGTACCACATCAATTTTATCACTACAAACATTATTTTTATTCATTTATTAAAATATCCATTTTTCCCACGTGCGTGCGCCAAGCAAACGTCATTAATTCAATTCTTCAAAATCCTTAGTATCTAAATGTTGGTGTAAGAGGTCAGTTCATCCCACAGCAAAATCAAACCAAACAATAAGTTAACAACCATAAAATAAAAATATAAAATCTTTTTGTAATAAAAGATTTAGAGAAATAATATTAGTTTTTTTTTTTGATTCGCAAGAGTGTATGAAAAGTTATAAAATATATATAAATAACTCCAATAATAACTCACTTTAGAATGCAAATAACAATGATAATAAAATGTATGCAATTTATGCATGCTCCTAAACATATATGATCCGAATATAGCCAGCCACTAAGGCGTCCACACAGAAGTCACTCATACCAATGAGAAAAATTAAACCAGCCACTAAGGCGTCCACAAAGATGCATATGATATGTCATGACAATGATAATAATGTTCAAAATTTACAAATCACTAGCCACTTAGGCAACCACAAAGAAAGAAAATCATAACACAAATAATCAGCCACTTAGGTACCACAAAGAAAAACTATTCAAACCCAGATCACTAGCCACTAAGGCAATCACAAGAACAAATCATTTCAAATCAAATTTTTGTAAATCACAAAAACATCAAATTTACATTATCATGGATTTTCATAATTATAACTCAATAACTTTCAACACATCAAATATGCACGTGATCAAATATCTCAAAATCACCACTTTCATTTTAATAATCCATAAGATTCAATTTGAGTACGTGTTATTGATAACAATTAAATCTCATATCACCAAGAATAAAATAACATAAATTTCATTCATTTCACTATAAAGTTTTCTGCATTCTAAAAACAGACTATTCATTATTGCATTTAACAATCAATTTTTTTATTTATTATTAAAATAAAAAGATCTAAAAATTCTCATCATTTTCCTCAAGACACATACATTGTTCATAAAAATCACGTTTTAAATTTAAAATACTCCAAGTCAAGAATTAAAATCAAACACATCATGATAAACATATTACTAATTATAACATTATAAAAATTATAACTTTATAATTAAATACTCTAAAATACGTAAAACACTAAACATTTTTACTACAAACATATTTATCAAGGTATAATAATAAAAATATAACTCTAATTAATTCATCAAGATAGAGGTATTGCAAAAAGAAAAAGATCAAAGCATTATAGTAAATTTCTTTACGACGAAAATAAAATCAATATTTTCCTTTTAAGACATCCAGACATCATATCAATATCTTACGATTCGCTAATTTAATATCTAGCCTAACTCTGCATGGGGAAAAGCCCTTACCTCAAGTGCTTTCCTTCCAGGTGACACTATATCGTCCTCGAAAATTTCAACAAGAAGGAACAAAAGTTTAGAATCTCGATCCGAATGTGAGGGAATGTGAGGACGGTTGTTTGAGTGACTCAGAAAATATTTGAGATAAATGTAATGTTGGTAATGACCTGTCTTACGAAGGAGAGGTGTCTGTGACTAATAAAGGAGGTAGGTAATTGATCAGAGAGAAGGAATAATTCCCTTCATTGAGTTTAATTGCCCACATGAATACGGAATTCAATTGGAATAATATCATTTAATGACCAACCGTTAGGAATTAATTGGCATTCATGTATTTATTATTGTTAGTTACACATTTGAATGGACACAAGAGTAGTGTGCGTGATTCAATTTTGACTTGGTCATTGTTCACTCTAAGGCAGATATTTTTACGAGTTTTAATTAGTTAATAATAAAAAAAATCCCAATAATTAATTAATATAAAATTATTTCATCAAATACATATTCATAATCAGTTCACACAATTAGTAGACAAAAACAGAACTATATAACTTTACTTTATATATTAATTTACAACAGAACATTCAGATATATATATATATATATAACTTAATTAACTACATATACATATACATGTTCATATATTGAGTCCTATTCATATACATATAACTAACGTAATACACAGAATATAACTAGCTACCATATAATATTCAGATCCCTTGCAGCATGCTATTTCCCAGAAAATCAAATAATGTTCATTTCAAGCACATACTGACACCAATCTTCCTTTAATTCCATTAGATCTTCCTCAGAGTATGATAGACTGGAATTGTCAAAGTACTGTGCAATATAAAAATTGAACATATTAAGTTAGAATCAAATATATAGATAATTTATATATGAAAATCATATAATGAAAATACCCTATCGTTTCTGGGATAATAGTTTTATTCATGTTAACAATCTCCTTCATGAATCGCAATACGTAGTACCCATAGTCGACGTTGTTTGTTTGACGAGGGCACTGTAAAATAAAACATATAAGTTAATAAAATATTTGTGCATTGATCGTACATATATTTGTAAATAAAAATTTAAAGGCATATATTTCAAACCTTTATTGGAATCCATGTGATGTTATTAGACTTTTGCTTCGACACTGTAGCACCTCTTTGAGCTCGAAAAACATGTAAAGCACTATCGAATAAATAAATATGATTATTATAGCATTAACAAACACATTATTTATATATATATATATGAAAGAAATAAATGAATATTACTTACGTGTCGAACATAGTCTTTATATCGGAGTGATTGTTGTAATTGCTATGCAAGGGATCCAAATAGTATATAACTTAAGAGGTTGCATTGATTGTAAATAGCATCCAATGTGCCCTACAACAACAAAAATTTGGTTAAGCAATTTTGTTTATACACAACTAATAAATTAAAATTTCATCAATTAAAAAAGATATAAATAAATAATATATAATTACGTACCCTAAATTATATGGTGCGAAGAACAATTTATCCTTTTCTATATTTCCTAATAACATATCTACAATGTAATTCTTTATATTTACTGGATCGAGTTTACACATCGACAGCTTATGCAGAGACAAGAATGAGTATCTATTTGACAATTTGCGCGTGCACACAACCTTCTCATACAAAAACCTTCAATGAAAATTTTAAACTAGATTAATTACCAATACATTTAATTAATTACCAATAAATGCAATTAAAAGTATTTTTTACCTTATGTACAAGCTGATGACAGTAGCACTCAGCTCGTTATGGTTGAGAAGTTCGTATATGTGCTCCTTTTCGAGAAATTCTTCATACTTATCTCCAAGTATAGTTTTATTCATGGTTATGATGCGCAAATCGTCGTTGTTGCCCATATTCCTTTTTACTTCGATGTCAAGAGACGCCTCGGGAAGACTTTTGAGACTGATGTTGCAACTCGCGTTTACACTCTCCATTTGTATTTCATGTTGAAGCTGACCCGGGAGTTGCTTGTCTTTGTTCGTCTTTACCAAAAGTGCCATTTGCTCTGTAAGGAGTTTGAGCTTCTCTAATACTTCCTCATTGGATGGATTTTGGCGCTTCTCTTGGGAAAAATAGCTTTTAGGAGTTATGCCAAATCCTTTCCCCCTAATCCAACCGAAATACTTAGGAACATTAAACACTTTACCCAGAATGTCCTTACAGCTAGCTTTGTTACCCACTTTATTTTCAGAACTTTGTTCGATAGTCTCCTAAAATACATGTAGGATTAAAAAGATAAGTTCAATATCATTTTTAAAATACAATATTAAAAAGTATTCAAGTGATAAAATACAATAATATTAAAGTGATAATATAGTTACACAAAGTTCTATTACTTTTTGGACATTTTCATTGTCAACCACTCCGTCTTTATTTACACGAGCTTCCTTCCACAATATATGACGACCCAAGGGTTGATCGGATTGGGAGTCTTGTTGCTATTCGTTAAGATCATAAACAAAATATTAGTTAGAAGCTATAGTTTATAATACAGATTACTTCATTATATAAAACTGATGTCTAATTACTTACAATTTTTTGCTTAAGACGTGCATATCCCATACGTGATTTTTTGTATGGGTGCGTCGGATTTCTTGCCCTTTCGCGATTTTCCTTACTAATATTCTATATAAAAAAAGTAGCAATCATGTAAAAATTTAAAATATGCTATGAATATGAATAATAAAACACAAATGCTGATAAATTAATCACTTACGACAAACTTGGGGTCCGAACATTTGGATACAAATGCACTCCATTCATCATTTGATATATAATGTTTATATATTCTTGGAGCTTTAGTATTTGTATTTCCTTCTCTATGTTTTATATAGAAATTAGAGAGGTGAGATCTAAATCCCCAGTGGATTTTCCCAGCAACTCTCAATACATAACTCTTTCTCCCCTCATCAAGAACAAAAGAATTCTACAAGCGAAATAAATATATAGTTTGAGTAAGTAAAGTATTTGAATGAAAAAAAATTATAAATGACAAAAGAGTGGATCAAAAAAGTTACTTGAATTTCATTCCATAGTATATCTTTGGCATCTTTCAACGCCTTATCTCTCCAATCATCAATCATAATTGAGATATTTTGACGAACAACAGCCCCAATGTAACTTACAAACATGGAGCTGTTGGGGTCAATTGGCTAACCACTCTCATTCCAGCCAACCTAATAAACTCATATAGTAAGTACATGCTATTAAAAAAAGATAAAAAATAAACAGCAAACAAAGTATAGTATACCTCAAATTTAATGCCATTGCTCCTTGCTTTAATGACCTTTTGCATTATAGTTGCACCACATTTGACTTCATTTTCGTAAGTGTTAGTGCTGACAACTTCTTCATTTTGACATTCTAAATCTTTGGTGGTATCCAATTATCTACAACAAGTTCAAAGTTTAGTATAACTTCAACAAGCTCAACATGCAGTATTCTAAGTACATATCAGTATCAGTATATCTTAAACAAGCTCAACATGCATTTTAGTGATTACAAAAAATTAATAACATCAATACCTGAATAATGAGGGTTTGAAGAAATACGACATGCGAAGAAAAGAGGGTTTACAGAAATACGGTTCGCAAAAATATGGTTTGAAGAAATACGTAATGAGGGTTACGTATTTCAATGAAAAGATATTGTGTGCAATGGGAGAGATGATCATGGATGGAAATAAGGTTTGAAATGAAGGAGATGATCGTGGAAATAAGGTTCGTAATGGAAGAGATGATAGGGTTTGCAAAGGAAGAGAAGAACGATGAAGGTTGAGATGATAGTGAAGTTTACGTAATGAAGAGGAAACTGAAGCGGTTTACTATTATATATAAAACCCTTTTATAGCACATTTTTATAAGCCTTTTACAGCGCTTGTTAGAAAAGCGCTCTAAAAGGCCTCTTTATTTAATTTTTAAAAAGGCTCTTTTACAACATTTTTTTAAATAAGCGTTGTAAAAGATCTCCTTATTTTCTAATAATATATGAATGTTTTTTTTAAAGCCTTTTACAGTGCTTATTGGAAAAGCGCTGTAAAAGGTCTCCTTATGTTATTCTAAAAAGGCTCTTTTACAGCGCTTATTTGGAAAAGCGTTGTAAAATACCTCATTGTTTTACTATGTTATATGAATATTTTTTTTAAATCCTTTTACAGCACTTTTTCATATAAGCGCTCTAAAAGGCCTCATTTGTTTATTTTTAAAAGAGTCTTTTACAACACTTTTTCAAATAAGTGTTGTAGAAGGCCTCCTTGTTTTACTATGTTATATGAATGTTTTTTAAAACCTTTTACAACGTTTTTTCAAATAAGCGCTCTAAAAGACCTCTTTGTTTATTTTTAAAAGGGTCTTTTACAACGCTTTTTCAAATAAGCGTTGTAAAAGGCCTCCTTGTTTTACTATGTTATATGAATATTTTTTTAAAGTCTTTTATAGCACTTTTTCAAATAAGCGCTCTAAAAGGCTTCCTTTGTTTATTTTTAAAAGGGTCTTTTACAGCGCTTTTTCAAATAAGCGCTGTAAAAGGCCTCCTTGTTTTATTTTTATATTTAAGACTCTTTTTCAGTTTAGTTCAGTTCATATAAATTACTAATTTATATTTAGTTCAGTTCATGTAAATTACTAGTTTATATTAAATGACATGAACTTAGTATAAAACACTCAAATCAAGCTAAATATAATCAGAAAATAAATTAATCAGAAAATCAAATACATGGTTGCTTATATAAAAGAAATGTTCAAACAATTAAATTACATTAACACAATTCAAATTACATGGCTTATATAAAACAATTAAACATGTACATTAAGATTCCCTTCTTCTTTTCCTGGTGGGATTCACATTTGGTTGTCCATTTACAATATAAAACGATGGATTAATGATCATCTCTAAGATATAAACCATGATCAATTGAATCAATTTCATGTGGTTGTTGTGATGTTGCAAATAAAAGATCATTACCAACATCTTCATCATTATTGTTACCATCACTTATTTTATTGGTCGATAGGACAACATACCTTTTATCATGAGAAGGATCGGTGACATAAAACACTTGTTGAGCTTGCGACGCTAAAATAAAAGGCTCGTCTTTGTATCCCACCCTATTAAAATCGACAAGCAAGAACCTTGACTCATCAATCCGAACGCCATTATTATGATCGGCCCACTTGCAACCAAATATGGGAACACGAAACATTGTGTAGTCTAACTCCCATATGCGCTCGATAACCCCAAAATATGATAGATTTGCATATATTGGGTTTTTATTTTTTGCACTTGAGACATGCATCGCTTCAGCTACGAGAGTGACTCCGCTATTTTGCATAGTGGTCTGATCATCTTGTTCTTTGGTATAAAATGTGTAGTCGTTAATTACATAACCAGTGTAAGAAAAGACATGTAAGCTCGGACCATTTGCTAGCCACCTCAATCTCTGTGAAATTGATCCGGAGTCTATATCAAACTTCAACTTTATGTGATTTTTTAACCATGTTATAAAACTTCGATTGTTCTCTCGAGTTATCCAATTTTGATTCCTATTCATGTTCAAACGAGATAACTGATCCATGTGTATTGTAACATACGGTTGAACCTCATCATCATTGTGCAGAACATACAATTATGCCTACTCCCATTTTGTCCTTGATATAGTTAGTAGTCTCCTTCCAATTATCCATTCTCTTGATTTCTTCCTGAATGACGAGACATGGGAAGCCCTATGGGTTCAACATTGGACAGATATTCAATACAAAATTAACCAGCCTCGTCAACAATGTATCGTTCAGCAATACAACCTTCTGGTCCACTTCTACTTTTTATGTACCCTTTTAATATTTTCATATATTGTTCTATCGGATACATCCATCTCATATAAGCTGGCCCACAAAGTTGTGTCTCCTTAACCAGATAAACAGTAAGGTGAACCATTACATCAAAAAACGAAGATGGGAAATACATTTCAAGCTCACACAAAGTAAGAACAATTTCCCTCTGCAATGTCGGTAATTTCTGAGGGTCGATCACTTTACTACAAATTTCCCTGAAGAAGAAACATAATCTAGTTAAGGCTCGTCGAACTTTTTCAGGTAAAATGGAATGTATACCTATTGGTAGAAAATGCTCCATTAGAATATGACAATCATAGGTCTTCAAACGTTTTAGCTTGAGGTCTTTCATACAAACCAAATTTTTAATGTTTGAAGAGTATCCTTCTAGAACTTTAACTTCGTATTGAAATTTACATAAAACAATTTTTTCCTTTCTAGATAGAGTATGAGTGGCTGGAGGTAGATATGTGCGATTTCCTTTCATTACGGGACCCAATTCATTTCTTATTCCCATATCGACCAAGTCAAATCTTGTGTTGATGCCATCTTTAGACTTTCTTGGAACATTGAGTAACGTACCAATAACACTATCAAATGCATTTTTTTCGATATGCATCACATCGAGGAAATGCCTTATATACAATGACTTCCAATATGGCAATTCAAAGAAAATTGACTTTTTCTTCCACCCAGTTTTGACCAACTCTCCGCAAAAGGTTTGCCAAATGTATTGGTCAAACCTTGTACTTTTTCAAGCATTTGATATCTAGTCGGTGCTAAAGGAGCTTTATCTTCATCTGATTTTCTATTGAATTCATTTCTCCACCCACGATACTAATGACTATAAGGTAAAACTCTACGATGTCCAAGAAATACATTTTTCTTACAATGTTTCAAATGCATCCAATTTGTACTCTCTTCACATATAGGACATGCACACTGACTTTTAATGCTATATCCTGGTAAATTACCATGTGCTGGAAAATCATTAATTGTGTCGAACAACATAGCCCTCAAATTGAAACATTCTTTCTTATACCCATCATAAACTTCCACACCTATCTCCCACATAATTTTTAAATCTTCAATTAAAGGAGTCAAGTATACGTCGATATCATTCCCCGGTTGTTTGGGTCCAGAAATTAACAGAGACAACATCATAAACTTACGCTTCATATATAACCATGGAGGTAGGTTATAAATCAACAAAATCACAGGCCACGTGCTGTGTGAGATGCTTTGAAGACCATGTGGATTCATTCCATTAGTAAAAAAGTGCAAGTCTTAGATTTCTTGACTCTATCCCGAATTCAGGATACCCGTGATTAATTGTTGCCCATTGTGGGGAATCTGCAGAGCGTCAAAACATTCCATCTCTAATTATTTCATCTGCATGCCATGTTAATTGTTTTGAATCTTCTTCACTGGGATACATGCGCTTAAATCTTGGTATTATAGGAAAATACCACACGACTTTTGCTGGAGTAGATTCTTTCTTCTTATATCGAGAGACATTGCATTTCGGACACACCTTAAGTAATTCATATTTGTTTCAAAATAAAATGCAATCGTTAGGACACGCATGAATCCTTTTGTAACTCATGCCAATAGAGCACAAAATCCGTTTAGCCTCGTAGGTTCGACTGAGAAGTTCATTATCATCTGGAAACATATCTTTTAAGAGTGTTAATAATTCTATGAAGCTTTTATCAGACCATCCATTACTCGCTTTTAAGTTGTACAACTTTAATATCACTGACAGTCTTGTGAATTTAGTACAACCATTATATAATGGTTTCTCTGCATCACTAAAAAAACTCTCAAACATTTTAGGACAATCTCGAAGATCTTCTTCAACTGCTTTTGCAATCTCCTCAACTCGGTCCGGCTCATATGTATCTATATCGAAGTCAGTTGAAGCATATGTTGAACCATTCTCAAAATTATTGTTTCCTTTTTTTTCTCACCATGTCTTATCCAACATGTGTAGCTTTGATCAATTCTATTACATACTAAATGTCCTTCCAATTCATATTCTCTAACGCGTTTTCCAAAACAACATTTTAAACAAGGACAAACGACTCTATTTGGATCTTTTGCATTCTTCACTGCAAACTCAACAAACTCCTTCACTCCATTTTCATACTCTTTTGACAATCGATTGACAGACATCCATTTTCGATCTATATTATATGACCTGTATAAATGCAGTTACAAAAATAATAAGGTACTGAACAAGATCAACAAATTTCAAAAAGAAACTAATATCAACATATCTAATATCAACATATATATCTAATAACAATTTTAAAACAGAAAAGATTTCAAAATAGAACAAATCAACAAATTTCAATAAAAAAAAGATTTAATATATTACAATTTATTAGTTTTCAATTATTAAAAAACGAAACATTTTTTGACAAAAAAAAATTAATAAATACCTGAGACAACGTAGATGGCCGCATAGTACGTAGAGGATATGAGGGTTTCCAGAGTAGAGGTGATGAGGGTTCGTAAATTAGTTTTTATTTATGTAAAAGTAAATGATTTTTATTTAAAGTGAATGATTTTACAGCGCTTGTGAAAAAAAGCGCTCTAATAGGTAATTTATTTATTTGAAAGCGCATATCATTTACATCGCTTTGTGAAAAAAGCGCTGTAATAGGTAATTAAATTATTTGAAAGCGCATTTCTTTTACAGCGCTTGTGGAAAAAGTGTTGTAATAGGTAATTTAATTATTTGAAAGTGCATGTTGTTTACAGCGCTTGTGAAAAAAGCGCTGTAAAACAATACATGAGGGCGCTTCAGTTTACAGCGCTATAAAAGCCTTATAAACATTATGCTCAAATGCTATATGACCATACAACAGCGTTTTTTTCACAACGCTTGTCAAAAAAGAGCTGTGATAGGCTCCGTTATTTTTAAAATATATTTACAACAACGCTTGTATTTAGTAAGCACTGTAAAAGGAGCGCTATTAAATGACATTTTTGGCGTAGTGCAATATGTGTACATGAGGATTTGGATCCTCTCAATCATCTCCATTTATGTTAATTTTTCTTTTTTTTTTTTATCAATATTTTTATTTGGATTAAAAGATTAATTATACATATACATCATACATATGAAATTTTATACAGATAAAATTTTTTGATAAGTTATTGAGATATATCAAAATTAATGTCTTTGATATGTATTTATATAAGACATTGTTAATCTTCATGAGTGTCAATAATCTATTAAGTTATTTTAAATTTGTATAAAAATGTAAATGCATGATCTATAAAATATAAATTTTCAATTCAATAAAAAAAATTAAAAACATAAAAAAATAGAGATGGTTAAAGGAGATTTGATTTAGAAGATCAATAATCGTAAAAAAATATATTAGTACACTGTGAAGTAAACTAATGTACTAAAGAATTTACGTAAATGAAATCATACTTGATTTTTTCATAATTATCTCTTCATTTAAATAATAAATTTTTCCTTTATTTTCTTTTTTTTCCACAAAATTAGCTCTTTTTAATTAACTTAGTCAAAAATACTATATTTTTCCTAAATTCATTAGCTTAGTCAAGTTTATCTTTTTCCTAAATTTATTATTTTATTA
>JBBPBS010000968.1:9428865-9454516 GCA_037974835.1 Cicer judaicum
TTCTATATTTGATCAAATATATCAAATAAATCAAAATTTTATTTTATTTTTTATTTCCTAAAATCGTCTTATAAATATATGATTTTTTCTTAAAAATTTTACTATTTTTTTTTTATTTGTTTTATTCTTTTCTTTTTTGCCATGAATTTAGCTCTTTAAATTAGCTTAGTCAAAACTACTATCTTTTTCCTAAACTAATTAACTTAGTCAAGTTTATCTTTTTCCTAAATTTATTATTCTGTTAAATATAACTAGTCAACACTCTATATTTGATTAAATATATCAAATAAATTAAAATTTTACTACTTTTTTTTTTGTTTTATTTTCTAAAATCATCCTATAAATATATGATTTAACAATTATTTTCCTTTCATCCAATGTAAAGATTAACCAAAAGTAAAATGCCTCTCTTTATCCAAAAATACCTCTTATTGTGTGTGTTGGTGTTGCTATCACTAGACAATGTTCTTGGAGTGCATGTGATCATTACCAACTATTTGATACATCATAGTGATTTAGTTGTTCATTGTAAATCTAAAGATGATGATCTTGGAGTTCATCGTCTTCGCTTTGGTGAAAGTACTGATTGGAAGTTTGGATTGAATTTTTTTGGAGGAACATTATTCTATTGTTCCTTTCAGTGGGATGGCGGACCCCTACATTGGTTTGATATATACAAACAATCAAGAGATCTTCATGCATGTAAAACTTGCAATTGGTATATAGAGGAAACTATGGCATGTAGACATGAGAAAAATCATCCTGTTTGCTATAATTTTAATAACTAATTTATTATAGTATTCATGTATTTTTATCTCAATAAATGTACTTAGAACGAGTATCATAAATGTTTGTGTATTTTTGTTTTTTAAATCATATGGTTTTGGACTTCAAATTAATTTTAAAGAAGTTCTAATAAAAAAATATCAATATTGTCACCATCGTCACTTTAAAAACAATCTAGAAAATATATTTCATGATCACCATTTGTGTTGCAAATCTGTTTAACAAAATTTGAATGACAATAACATATAACTATTAAAAAGTTAATCTTTATTTTTATCTTCGACTCTGGATCATTGCAAAAACAATACATTGACCCGTTGTAAGTTGATTAACATTTTCAAAATTATCTACTAACTAGAGAGAGTTGTGTAAGTTGAAGTAGACAATATACCAAAAAAACTTCATGAGTAACATAATTAGACACATTAGCACTACAACATGATGTATCAAAACCAGTATTGGTTACTTCTTGAACAATTAAACTAACTTTAATCCCAATAATCTCTTCATTAGTTAATATGTGATTATCGTTTAATTATTTATGAATGAAACCCGATAGTGGATTAGTATCACAATATTCATTGATAGGCACATTGACATTGAGGTCAACAACAATGGCTTCCTCTTCCTACTAGCTTGTTGTTTCTTCGCAAACTTATATTTCTTATTTTTATCAGCCTATTACAAATTGTTTGTTCCTTCATTACCACTAAAGGTTCCAATGTTAGAATTTGGAACAAAGGTAAATTTCTTAGATATTGGAACCTTTCATGCTGACTTAAATTTTTGCTTGAATGGTAACTTTAGAGAGACGATGCCCTTTGATTTAGACTAACTATTAGAGAGTTCATTGGAGTGTGAAAGCATCAATGGGATAAATGTTCAAGATCCCTAACAAACAATAACATCACATCTTAACCCATAACCATAAGGCAATTCATTGAGATGTGGTTTCAGGATATCTTACGAATTCTTAACATTTAGTCCATCATTGTTTTCATGCTCTCCCAGACTCCCAAATAAGTGGTATCGGAGTGTGGTTCAAGTCTAGTGTTGTAGATGACTCAAACTTAAGGGGGAGATTGTTGGAATTCAAGTGTGACTTGTTAGTCCCACATCGACTAGAAATGGAGGAAATATTGGATATATAAGAGAGGTGATCCTTCCTAATGCCTTAAGGTTTCAAGTGAAGATGTAGTGTCAAGGTCTCTTAGGGATACTTGACATTTAGCTCATTGATGTTGTCATGCTCCCCTCAGTTCCTAACAAGTCGTATCATAGCTTGATGAGGGGGCTTGTACAGGATGCCTAAGAGACCATAACACTATGTCTAAATCCAAAACCTTAACACTATCCCCAAGTCGTATCATAGTCAAGGAGTCTAGTGTTGTGGGTGACTCAAATTGGAAATGACCCATATACCAAATGTCTTCATATTTTTGGAGAAGATTTGGTGTTAATGTATCTTAGGGATACAGGACGTTTAACTCATTGATATTGTCGTGCTTCCGCAAAATCCCTAACATACCTAGAGTGTAAAGAAGCTATTGTCGCGCTCCCCCAAATTCCCACACACTTACCTAGAGTGTGATTAATGCATTGGAAAAAGGAATCACAAAGAGGACATTGTTTTTTGCCACAAGATCACTATCAAAGTTACCAAAATTGTATTATCTTTACTATTATTTCCCTAATTCCTTAGTAACTTAACCATTAATTCCAAATTAACCCATAATTCATTAATGGGTTAAAGATTAAAATGGAGCTTGAAGATTGAAGAATTGTCTTATTGATATATTGCTTGTTCAAATATCTCAATTAATTTAATAAATGTCTCATCTTAAGAATTCGTAAAGTCTACTTCCATTTTAAAATATGAACGTAAAATTTAATGAACTCTATCGTATAACCATAAATTAGATTAAACAAATAATTAAGGTTTTTATCTTGTTCTACTCATCTCCAACAATGGAGAGTTTAATTACATAACACTAGAAACATTGAGAAGGAAATAGTTACAAATATGGAGACCCATTGAATCATCAATCATTTGTTCCCAATGTTGAATCTTCAATTTCTAGTGATCCCAAGTGTTTTTCCGTCTTTCCAAAGCCCACAAAGTCCTAGAGTAACCTAAACATTGGATTTTCACTTGAATATTGGTTTTTCTCATCGAGTGAAATTTGAAAGAACTAGATTTGAATTTTGTGTGCGTGTTACTTCGCTAGGCGAGACAACATTTTTCGTCATGGAAACCCAATACACAATATTGCTTTTTTCTCCTTTTTTTTTATTGCAATATATGATTAAAATACCTCATAGAAGTTTTGTTGTTTTGTCACCAAATTTTCTCCACTACAATTAACTAATGAAACCAAAACTACGAAAAATGATTGGTTAATCAAGGAAAGAAAAGAATAAAAACTTTATTGAATTGAACAATTATAAAAGTCATAATTTATTAAAAATGATTGTAAATTCAAAAATTAATTTGTTTCTTAATTTGTTTCTTGTCGTTAAGTCCAACTCTTTCAAAAAAGAGTGAAATTTTAAATTCAAACATCATTTCAACTTCTCGTGTCAATTCACTTCAAAACAACAAGAAATATAGCTATCATCGTACAAAAATATATCAGCTTAAATCACTTCCATCTAAATGACAACAAATTCGAACTTCAAATAACTCATTTAACAATTATTGATCAAGTTTAATTCTCTTTTCACACTATCTTAAAAAAATTCCTTTCAAGTGTTTACCAAAAGTTGTGATTTTATCACTCAAATCCTAAAACATACATCACTCTACAATAGACATAAAAAAACTGAAGAAAACAATCCCAATGCGAAAAACACGTACACTTTTGGAGTTTTTCATATGTATATCCCTCTTTTATTTAATTTTCCTTAGTTGCCCTAGTCTGAAATTTATTTCCCTAAATGCCCTACTTTTTTTTTTAGTAGAAAGTCGTTCCTTGGAGAAGCTACCACACGAAGGGAAAATTGTTTAACCTCAATAGAAGGTCGTTTCCTAGGGAAGCGACCTCTAACTGAGAAATTTTTTCTTGTTATATTTTAAAATTAGTTTATTATTAGAATTATTAATATAATTATTTTAAAATAAAAATACTAATAATAAATAAAAATAAAAATACTAATAATAAATTAAAATAAAAATACTAATAATAAATTAAAATAAAATACATTATTATAAATAAATTTTATATTTTAATTATTATTTTTATTATTATAATAAATAATTATTATACTTATAATTAAAATGATTAAATAAACATAATTATATTATAAATTAAAAAAATAAATTAAATGATAATAAAAATTAAATAATAATAACAATTAAATAAAAAGAACAATTAAATAAATTAAATAATAATATTAACAATTAAAATTAAAATTAGAAATAAATTAAATAATATTGTCTTAGATAATAGTGTGAATCAGGATATCATATTAATTTATAATTATATTTGTCAGATTTTCAAAAATAAATTAGATAATTCAGGATTTGATTTGATCTCTTTAATTTGTAATTAAGAGACGATTGAATAGAAATTAAAGAGATCAAATCAAATCCTGATTTGTCTAATTTATTTTTGAAAATGTGAAAAATATAATTACAAATTAATATCATTTCCTAATTCACACTATTAACTAAGACATTATTATTTTATTTACTTTTAATTTTAATTGTTGTTGTTATTATTATTATTATTATTATTTAATTGTTATTATTATTTAATTTATTTAATTGTTAGTATTATTTAATTTTTATTGTCATTTAATTTATTTTTTTGAAATTTATAATATAATATAATATGATTATTTTTTATTTAATACTAATTATTTATTATAATAATAATAATAATAATTAAAATATAAAATTTATTTATTATTTATTAATATATTTTAGTATAATTTATTATTAGTATTTTTATTTTTTAAATAATTAAATTAATAATTCTAATAATAAACTAATTTTAAAATATAACAAAAAAAAAAAAAACTTCTCAATTAGTGGACGCTTCCTTCGGAAACGACCTTCTATTGAGGTTAAAAAATTTTCTCTTCAAGTGGTCGCTTCCTTGGGAACGACCTCCTACTGAACAAAGTAGGACACTTAGGAAAATAAGTTTCAAAGTTGGGCAATTTAGAAATTTTTTTTTAAAAAGAGAAATATTTATATAAAAAAACTCACACTTTTGAGTTGTAATGGGCCTTAGGAAAGGGAAGGATATATTTGGATAATGGGTTTCAATACTTGGAGTTAGACACAGTCTCAAATTATCTTACTTTTATCACAATTTTATGGTGGAGGTTCCCAATACATTGGCATTAAAACCCAAAAAACCTTGTGATACTAACCATAATACACACAATGAAGTATATCTTAACTTAGAAATTTACCAAGTTAAGATAAAAAAAAAAAAAGTTTCTACCTAACTCCAAGCAAAGTTGATTAATTAAAATCAAATATTTTTCTTGTAATGTGGTTAATAACATAAATAAATTGATAAAGGCGCAAAGTGGGCTAGTAAAAGACAAAATAATGCACATGTTAGTCAAAAAGGGTCAAGGTACCACAAGAATCGTGTCAGTGTATGCGTAAATCACAAGTAAGTCCATTAACAATTCATGCAAGTTTTGAAGAATAACACATGTTTGGATAATCACACATCCATAAATTATAGTGTTTGGGCTCAAGAGTTCGCAGCTAGGATAATAGAGAGAGTTATGCAAATTTTAGAACAATGTCAAACAAGTCATAAAAGCTTCTCCAAAAATTATTAAGAGACTTCTATAACAGCAAAATAATCATAATTGAACGCTCATAGTATATTCATGAGATGGAAAAAATTTACATAATAATAGGTAACATGACAGAAGCTTCAAGTTGATCAAATGTCATCAACATAATGTAGTTTACAGTTAATTGGGTATGTTTCAAACTAACAAGAGTTATAATGTTGAAATATATAATAAGAAAAATCTCAAGAGTTATAGTATACAAGAATTCTCTTATTGATCTATTTTCTTTGTAAATATCTCCATTAGTTTCATGACTTAAATCTATCCTTAGACTACAATATTATGAATGTCTCATTTCAAGTGTTCATAAACATATGTCAGAAACATGCTCTAGTTGATTGGCACATTGATTTTCAACTAAATGGCTGAGCCACTGTAACAAGCCAAATCGATTGAAGTAAACTATCTGAATCACTGAGACTAGTACAGTCGGTTGACGAATCGATTGAAGCAAAATGTTTGAGTCACTGTTATCAGTTCAATCAATTGGCAAATCGATTAGCTTAAAGTTTTGTGTTACATCAGCCAACTGCCAAATCGATTATGAGTAAATGTGAGTCGACTGCGTAATCGATTGTTTTGATCTCGTTGTTTGAACAAAACACCTATAATCGATTACTCAATCGATTCTGATATGAACATGCTTCTATTTCTGATTTAAGCATTAAAAGAATCGATTGGCAAATCGATTCATTCATATATTTTCAAGAACCAAGAAAAACAAGAAACACGATAATCGATTGGGCAATCGATTAAGATGTTTTTAAACCTTTATAAAATCGATTGTGGAATCGATTTTACTGTTGTTTTTCTTAAACATATATAAGCTGACTCAAATCACTTTTTCTCATAACTTTGATATAATTTTGATATACCTTTGAATAACTTTTGACTCACTTGAAACAATTATTTTCACGCACGTTTTCACAACACTTTGAGAGAAATAATTTGTTTGGAAAATCCTTATTGTGTGAATGTCATAGTGTGATTGAGTCGCCTTCTTGAATGATCTTTGATCTTTTATCATTTCTGTAAACAACAACTGTAAAGAAAATTCTGTAAAAACCTAGTATAGAAACTGGTGGTTATCTTCGTTGATGAGGGCGTTCATCAAGAAGAAGCCTCATCGTTATCTTGGGAGAGATTGGCGATTAACTCGAGGGATACGGTGGCTGTGTAATCGAAGCGAGAAGAGTTGGATAGATAGGCCTTGTGTGAGCTGGACAATCTGTAAAATATACTCTAGACGATTATATTGGAAAAAGGCTAAAATCGGTTCGATTTCAGGACTGGATGTAGGATGTCATACTGACAGCTGAACCAATATAAATCTTGGTGCACAATTCTCTTACCCTTTCTCTTTATTTCAATATTGCATGAAAGCTTAATTTTAAATGTATGTGTTAGCAAAATTCTGTCTTGTTTGATATTTTGAATGAGCATTGTATGTGTACACTTGTCTTGTTTTACATGCAATCTTTGGTCCTGAATAAATTATGTAAATTGACTATCTTGTTAAGGTTAGAATTTATCACGTTTGAATTGGAATAATATTGATCACGTTGGTTTCAATATTAATTTCAATACTGAAAAAAATTGGATTTCTTTGCTTGTAACCTTGCATAAAATTTCCTAAGATCAGAGGTCATACAACAAACAATTGGCATCAAGAGCTTGACTTTTTTAGAGTAACTCTCATAAAAAGAAAATGGCCTCTGTAGAATTTCTAGGAGAAGGTGCATCTTTGGCCAGGCCCCCTGCTTTTAATGGGGCTGCCTACATGTATTGGAAAGAACGTATGTTGATCTTTTTAGAAGCATGTAGTTTAGACATATTAGAAGCTGTACTAGATGGACCCTATGTGCCAAAAATAGCTGGCACAGATAATTCTTTCATCCCAAAACCCAGATCAGATTGGTCTGACGATGACAAGAAAAAGGTAGGATATAATGCTAAGGCTAAAAACATAATTACATCTGCATTATCCGCTGACGAATTTTTCAGGGTGTCTAATTGTAAATCTGCCAAGGAGATGTGGGACACATTGCAGCAAACTCGTGAGGGTACAACTGATGTAAAGAGAGCCATAATCAATACCCTGATGCATGAGTACGAACTGTTCAACATGAAGAAAGAGGAATATATCAATGATATGCAGACAAGATTTACTCACATAGTCAACAATCTAAATGCTCTTGGTAAGGTGATTGACAATGATCAGTAAATCAGCAAGGTGATGAGGTGCTTGACTAGAGAATGGCAGCCAAAGATCATTGCCATAGCAGAATCAAAAGACCTTGGAAGCATGTCAATCGCAACACTCTTTGGAAAACTGAGAGAGCATGAGATGGAATTGCATAGACTAAGTGAAGCTGAACAGACTGATAGAAAAAGAAAAGGGCTGTCTTTGAAAGCCCAAGCACATCAAACTAAGTCTGAACAAGAGACCTGCACTGATGAGTCAAATAGTGAGACTGATGAAGATTCAGAAATTGGTTTACTGGTCAGAAAATTCAAAAAAAATTCTGAAAAAGAAGGATAACAAGTTCAGAAAACCCTCAAACTCAAAAACAAATGACAGCAAGATAACATGCTTTGAGTGTGGGAAGACTGGACATATAAAATTAGAGTGCTTCAAATTACAAAACAAATATAAGACTGCAAAGGCTAAAAGCAATCAACCACCTCCAAAAACCAGAAAAGCCTACATTGCATGGAATGATAACGATGATGAATCCTCTGCATCTTCAGAAGAAGAAGAAGCCAATCTTTGTCTAATGGCTAACGCAGATTCAGACTCTGAAAATGAAGTAAGTTCTAACTCTAATCCTTCATATGATGAACTGCATGATGCGTTTAATGAACTTCATGATGAGTATGTTAGTACAATCAAACAGTTAATTAGTACTAAGAAACTGTTAGAAGAAAAATGCATGCTTTATGAAGAAATCAAATTGGAACATGCATCTCTTAAAGACATAAATGAAAATCTGAAGAAGGAAAATCATGCACTACATTGTGATATAGAAAAGTTTAACAGTGGTAAAAACAAGTTAGATATGCTTCTTGGAAATCAAAGGAATCTAAATGAAAAATCTGGACTTGGATATAAACCAAATATGCATGTTAAACAGAATCACAATAAATATGGAATTGGATATAGGCATACCAGGAATGTTAAACATAATCAGAAGTTTGTTAGATCTAGACATATGCATGATATCTTTACTAAACCAAATCAGATTTCATCCAATGCTGTATCATGTCAGTTTTGCTGTAAAAAGGGACATATGATTTTTAATTGTAAACTAAGAAAACTTGTCAACAAAGGATGGAAACAAATACTCGGTATTGGAGATATTGGAGACGAATCGACTACGGTGATTAAAGACGTTTTGTATGGAAGAGATCACATTTTGTCTATGTGATAAAACACAATTTGATTAGTATAAGACAACAAGAAATATAGCTATCATCGTACAAAAATATATCAGCTTAAATCACTTACATCTAAATGACAACAAATTCGAACTTCAAATAAAGCATTTAACAATTATTTATCAAGTTTAATTCTCTTTTCACACTATCTTAAAAAAACTCCTTTCAAGTGTTTACCAAAAGTTATGATTTTATCACTCAAATTCTAAAACATAAATCATTCTACAATAGACATAAACAAAATGGAAGAAAACAATCCCAATGCAAAAAACACGTACACTTTTGGAGTTTTTTATACGAATATCCCTCTTTTAATTTTTTTTTTAATTGCCCTAGTCTGAAACTTATTTCCCTAAATGCCCTACATTTTTTTTTCCAGTAGGAAGTCGTTCCTTGGGGGAAGCGACCACCTGAAGGAAATGTTTTAGTATATTATAAGAATTATTAATATAATTATTTAAAAAATAATAATACTAATAATAAATTAAATAAAATACATTTATAAATTATAAATAAATTTTATATTTTAATTATTATTATTATTATAATAAATAATTATTATTATAATAAATAATTATTATACTTATAATTAAAATGATTAAATAAAAATAATTATATTATAAATTAAAAAAATAAATTAAATGATAAGAAAAATTAAATAATAATAATAACCATTAAATAAAAGAACAATCAAATAAATTAAATAATAATAAAAATTAATATTAAAAATAAATTATGTAATATTGCATTAGGTAATAGTGTGAATCAGGAAATCATATTAATTTATAATTATATTTGTCAGATTTCCAAAAATAAATTAGACAATTTAGGTTTTGATTTAATCTCTTACATTTGTAATTATGAGATGATTGAAGAGAAATTAAAGAGATCAAATCAAATCCTGATTTGTCTAATTTATTTTTGGAAATCTGATAAATATAATTACAAATTAATATGATTTCCTAATTCAAACTGTTACCTAAGACATTATTAATTAATTTATTTTTAATTTTAATTGTTATTATTATTTAATTTATTTAATTGTTCTTTTTATTTAATTGTTCGTATTATTTAATTTTTATTGTCATTTAATTTATTTTTTTTGAAATTTATAATATAATATAATTATTTTTATTTAATCATTTTAATTATAATAATTTTTAATTATAAGTATAATAATTATTTATTATAGTAATAATAATAATTAAAATATTAAATTTATTAATATATTTTAGTTTAATTTATTATTAGTATTTTTATTTTTTAAATAATTAAAATAATGATTCTAATAATAAACTAATTTTAAAATATAACAAACAAAAAAATAAGTTTTCAGTTTGAGGTTGCTTCCCTGTGAAACGACCTTCTTTTGTGGTTAAAAAATTTTCTCTTCAGGTGGTCGATTCCTAGGGAATGACCTCCTACTAAACAAAAAAAATAGGGCACTTAGAAAAATAAGTTTCAAAGTAGAGTAATTAGAGAAAGTTTTTTAAAAAGATTGATATTTATATAAAAAAACTCACACTTTAGAGTTGTAATGGACCTTAGGTAAGGGTAGGACATATTTAGATAATAGATTTCAATACCTGGAGTTAGGCACAGTCTGAAATTATCCTAATTTTATCACAATTTTATGGTGGAGGTTCCAATACATTGACATTAAAACCCAAAAAACCTAGTGATATTAACCATAATACACACATTGGAGTATGGTTTTTGATTTTTTGTCAATTTTGTTTTAAATATTAGTAACTAAGAACATCTCTTCTATATATAAATTATTGAAACACCACCCAAACTTAAAAGGTTGTTATACCATGAGTATCTCTAAACTTAGAAATTTACCTAGTTAAGACAAAAAAAGTTCCTACCTAACTCCAAGCAAGGTTGATTAATTAAAATCAGATATTTTTCTTGAAATGTGGCTAGTAACATAAATATATTGATACAAGCACAAAGTGGGCTACTAAAAGACAAAATAATGCACAGGTTAGTTAAAAAGGCTCAAGGTACCACAAGAATCGTCTCAGTATATGCGTAAATCACAAGTAAGTCCATTAACAATTCATGCATGTTTTGAAGAATAACACATGTTTGGATAATCACACATTAATAAATTACAGTGTTTGGACTCAAGAGTTCGCAGCTAGGATAATAGAGAGTTATGAAAATTTTAGAACAATGTCAAACAAGTCAAAAACGTTTCTCCAAAAATTATTAAGAGACTTCTATAACAACAAAGTAATCATAATTAAACACTGACAGTAAATTCATGAGATGGAAAAAATTTACATAATAATAGGTAACATCACACAAGCTTTAAGTTGATCAAATGTCATCAACATAATGTAGTTTACAAGAATAGTATTTATGTTTCAAACTAACGAGTTATAATGTTGAAATATATAATAAGAAAAATCAGATTCTTAGTAAGATGGATTGCACTCTAACTGTCACGGGACAACACAAACTTGTATTCCTTAAGGCATAACTCATGTAGGTATTTTTTCATTCATAAGAGTTCTTTGGAAGCTTAAGTTATTGCAATGTACTCAGCTTCAATTGTGGATAAAGCAACAAACTTTTGGAATCTTGATTTCCAAGACACAGCTCCCCTACAAACATCATCATATAATCAGGAATGGTTTTTCTAGAATCGAGATCACGTGCCATATCTGCATCTATGTAGGCATCGAACACAGGTTCACCACCTCCATAGCATAAACGCACATTGGAAGTGCATATGAGGTATCTAACAATCCACTTCACTAGTTGTCAATGATCTTTACTAGGAATAGAGAGAAACCGACTAACAACTTCAACTGCATGAGCAATATCTTGCCTTGTGCATACCATAACATACATCAAACTACCAATTGTGGATGCATAAGGAACCTTCTTCATCTCTTCTTTGTCTTTCTCACTTGTAGGACATTGACCAGAATTACGACGACCATTACGACCGTAATTCATCCCATGTTAAAATATACAGAGGCAATTCAAGCACTCACACAACACGAATTACTGGCTAGACATAACAGACATTACAACGATAATCCGTGCACACCTAATCTCAAAATATATATCTATATATATATATATATATATATATATAACACTAAACAACCCTTCCCAAAACCCCTAATATACCTAAATCTTATCTTGACTCACCTCTTCTGCAACCTATAACACAAACCTCCATCGTTATAAAAAAAAATTCCCTATTCTTTTCCTCCAACCATTATTTTCACCATTAACACTCCACTTCTACAACCTAAACCTTTTCCTTTCTCACCTCTTCTTCAACCTAAATACACAAACCTCAATTGTTATAAAAAAAAAGTCGTTATTAATAGTGCCAATAACGGTAAGGGTCGGGTTGTTACAATATTATCTTCCTTGAATTGGAATTGGTGGTGGACAAGAAGAGGTCGTGATTAACAATGTTGATAATGGTAAGTGTCGGGTTGTTAGAAATGCTATCTTCCCTGGATCGGAATTGGTAGCAGACAACAAGTTACTTTGTATTTACAAAGGCTTCAACACAAGTATAGCCTTATGGACATTCCTTTCATCATAAACAAATGAAGTTTCTTTTTAAAACAAGACAAGTCCCTCAAACAAATTAGGAGTAACATACGGAATTTTAAAAGATCTTTCAATAACAGAAAGAGTAAGGAAAGGTGTAGTAGTGCAATTATCAACTAATTGCACATGAAAATATTTACCCTTCATAGAAAATCTATGCATCATGGTTTTAACTTTCAAATGAGACTTATGGAAATAACACAAGTTATGCATTTCTACATTATTTGGAAACCTTTCAAGCATTGGAGGACGAAGCTTATCAAACAATTTAAGAGAAACGTGAATTAAAGTAGTAGAAAAATTAAGGTTGTTAGGATTCAAACCAAGATTTTCCTTGAAATCATCCTTTTGAGAAACCTTTGGCCAATCACTTTTAACTTTAATGGATTGTTAGCATTCCTATTTTGGAGACCTATCTTTAAGCTTTTGAACATAAGAATGAACAAAGTTAGGGAAGTAGTTAGACTCAATTTCGAATCTTCTTTCACCTCATCTTTTTTTTTATTTAATTTTCACTTTCTCTCTCAAGGCTAACTTATTTTTTTCCTCTTTCTTTTTCTTTTCTTTGATTTTCTCTTTCTCTATTTTTTGTGTGCCTATTTTGTATATCCTTTTTCATAAAGATATTTCACATACTCATAATTCAATACAAAATATCTAATATACTGTTCATATCATATACTTCTTTTTATTCTTCTCGATCATCCTTTTTATATTCTTTGTGCCTTTTCTCCTTTCATCCTCACCATAATTTCTATATCTTCTTTCTTTTTCTCTATCTCTCCTTCCATAACTCATTTCCTCCTCATCATAATCTTCACATCTTATTTCTTTTTCTCTAAATCTTCTTTCACACCTCATTTCCTTCTTATGATAACTTCCATATCTTCTTTTTTCTCAATTTCAAACATATCTTTGTTTTGAGAAGATCTTCCTCGATCCTATCTCTTTGATTCACAAATTCTTCTCTCAAGGCACTCATTTGAGTATTCAACATTTTTTGTATAGTGACCCCATAAGATAGTGATTTTAGGAGAAAGGGTGTTTGGTTCACTTCCGCTCATGATTTCATAAACAACAAATTAAGGAGTATCACAATAATCAAGCAAATAAAAAGAAAAAATTAAGAACATAAAAATAAGGCCCTCACCACTCACTAAGTGCTTACACTCAAGAAATGTATCACTCTTGTGTATCACTTAAAGATGGTTGTTTTTTTAATGATGTGCATTCTTGCCTTTTTTTCACTCAAACTCCTTCTTCAAGTTCTTAAAAAAGAACCAAAGCAAGAATCAAAATTAACGAATCGAACACAATTTAACAAGTCGACAAAAGTTATCAACACAAGACTATCAAGAAGGAAAAATTCTAAGACAAAACTAAGAGAATTTAAAATGACAAACAAGAAAAACTAAGTATATGAACACACACTCAAATAGATTATTAAAGATATAATAAATATTATAATTAAATGACAAAGTGATCCAAATGTTTGAGAGGTAAGATACTAAAATCAAACTCTCAATGCCTAAAAGAGGTAATAAGAATGCAAAAGATGTTTGATGTTTCATTAAGAACAATTCTAACCTTTTTTTTATTTTTTTTTTTTTGCGAAATGCATTTGTTTCAAAAGTGCTTTTGTGCATAATTACCTTTTCGCAGCACTTGTATTTTCGGACTTTTTTATGTATATTTAAATTTGTCTCATTTTTCTAATCAGTTTAGACTTTTGAACTTCTAGATTCACATATTTATGGAAGAAATAACATCAAATACAAATTTTCAAGTGAAATTTTGGATCAAACAATTGCAAGTGAAGAAGATGATGAAACTAAACCCATATTTTTTTCTCGAAAACAACAACTAAGGACTCGAAATTTCACTAAAATAACAACAAGTAATCAAATAAATAAATCATCCCACACATATTATGACACTTATAATCAACTAGCAAAAGATTAAAAAAAAAGCCAAATTTCAAAAAGTTAACTTAAACTTTCAAATTTTCCAAGAAATTTAAAATATGAAAAACTTAAAACATAAACTAAGAACAAATATTACCACTCGGTGACAAGCTCTGAATACAAAATGATGTTGATTTGAGTGCTTTTACATGAGATTAAAGATCTAACCAAGTTATTTCTTCAAATAAAGTGACAAAATAAAAAAGAAAAAAATATGGATTAGGTTGAGAAGATGAAGAAGGTGCGACAATCAAGAATGATTGATAAGAAGAGGTCTATCTCACTCATAATTCTCAATAGAGAAATTCTAATTCATTCTAAAACTTATTTAAAATGAGACTCTTACGAGGTATTTAAAAAAGGATTTACCATATTCCTAAAATGGGCCAAACGAAAATTTTTGTAGATCCATATTAGGCTTACACCAGTTAACTAAATTTATTACAATTTAAATTAAACACAAATAAAACTAAAAAATATTATAAAATCTTGACTTGAAAAATTATTTGTTTAGCTCATTTTAGGTCCTTTTTACTATATCTCAGGGTTGTCTCATTAAACCTAAATGCATAATCCTTAATAACTTACTTCTATAATATGTGAATTTTAAAACAATTACATAAATCAATGTCATCACTTGTGTTCACCTGTGTTAATAAAAATATTACAAATTTTAAAATTGATATAAAATTATGAAACTTCCTAGTATTTCAATACTAAGAGTAAGCTTTTCAATGAAATTGGTTTCACTCAAAACCAATTTTAATAATTTCTGTTATACCCATTTTTAACTCAGTTATGTTACAATCTTTTTGTGCAGAGATTACTTCAGCTTTGACAATTGAATTAAAATATCAAATCGTGTCTGATTTGAGTAAACTACTCTTCAATGAAAATCTTATGAAACTAGTTTATGAATATAGTTTCCATTTGTTAAGTTAAGTTTCCAATTTGTGCAGTTTATCAAAATAATACATAATGATTCCAAAAACAAGGCAATAACTTTAGTCTAACTTGGGAGAAATTTTTTTCTATATATACTCAATTAAACTTAGTGACACCAATTTCTATTTCAAAGGAAACTAAGTCTAGTTTCCAATGGAGTAAAAATAAACTCCAAGAGATTTATATATGAAATGTTACAGACAAAATATGAAAGGTGCTGCATACTAGATTTGGGGGCAACAACTACATTTTTATCAAATATCTTATATGCAAGCTATCGCCTTATCAATTGAGGCTTTATAATAATCCTTTAGCCTTTGAGTAGCCTTAGCTCCCTTCTTTAGTTCGTATTCAATGGATTTGGGAAGTTTAAGAACACTACAAGAAAAACCCTAATTTGTGGCCAACTTTATAAATATTTTGTGGCAAAAAAAAAAACCCTCACAAATTAGTGACCGAAAAAGCCTCACAAATACAAAAATTGAAATTGGCATTTATTTGTGGCTGAAAAAGCCCTCACAAATTATTAAAAATTTAGGTGGAATTTGTGGCTGCCTAAGCCCTCACAAAATCACAACATTTTGATTTCGTGACGGCTTAAGCAGCCACAAATTCCGCCTAAGTTTTTAAGATTTTTGTGAGGACTTTTTCAACCACAAAATTTAAAATTTGTGAGGGTCAAGTCCGCCACAAAAGCCTGAAATGACATGTCAATTTGTGGCTGCATAGGCCGCCACAAATGTCTGAGACCGTTACCTTTTGTGGCGGTAAAGGCCGCCACAAACGCCCAAAGGACCGTTACCAGTTGTGGTCGTCCAGGCCGCCACAAATCCATGCTTTTTTTTTACCGTTTTGGCCGCCACAAATGACACATAGTCGTTACTTATTGTGGCTGCTTTGGCCTCCACAAAGGACCAACCCAATCCTATATATATTACTCCATTCCTCTTTCATTTTTCACTTCTAACTTCTCTATAAAACCTCCTTCTAACTATTCTCTCCACCTTCTCTCTACAACAAAATATTCACCAAGCTTGATTCAATTTTGGTAAGTTTATATTATATTATATATGTAATTTTTTAATTTTATTTTTTGATTTGATTTATGTAATTAATATTATTTATTTATTTTTTTGACAATGGTTGTTAATTAGTTCAAAGAGTTGTAAGCTCCGTATGTGAAATCTTCAAGTCAGACGCTACCCGATATCCAGTTAGATTTTATATTTTAAATTTAGATTAGTAAATATATATGTGATATTATAATTATATTTATATTATTTTTAAAATATAGATTAGTAATATATATATATATATATATATGTGTGTGTGTGTGTGTGTGTGTTATTATAGATTTACTTAAAAAAAAATAGGAATGATGTTGTTTACATAATATATGATAAATAAAAGTTTTAAAACACATGTAAAATATATTGATTTTAATATAACTATTTTTAAAAAAAAACATTATTAAAGTTGATGATATTATTATTTTTTGTTATAATTAAGTCTTGATACATATTAATATAGTTTATTGATTATTAGTGTTGATAGTTTTTGTTAGTCTTGATTATTAAAAAAAACATCATTTAAAGTTTTATTTCGGTTTATATAATTATATAGTCTTGATAATAATTTATTATATTGTTTGAAAATTAATTAATACTCCCCTAATTGATATATATAATAAAAGTTATTGATTTTAATATAACTATTTTTTAAAAAAATATTATTAAAATTGATGATATTAATTATTATTTTTTGTTATAAGTCTTGATACATATATATAGTACATGTGTGGAGAATTATGGGGAAGAGTCTCCGGCGGCGCCTAATACTAGTACATGTGTGGAGAATTATAACATAGGTCCTTCAAGTAGTACTATCATGTAAGGTATAGATTATTATAACTATCAACACTTTGAGGCGATGAACGATATGATCTTAGATGCTGTTGGGGTTAATTTGTCATTCAATGAAGATCAATATGACGATACCGATGGACTTTCGAATGAAGAAGCTCAGAGATTTTCTGGTCTTTTGAAAGAGACAAATAAACCGTTGTTTGAAGGATCTCCAAACTCAAAGTTATCTATGTGTATTAGACTATTAGGTCTAAAGTCTCAATTTCATGTTCCTGATTTACCTTTGGATTTGATGACTAAAATGATGCTAGACGCAACACCTGTTAGAGATGGTTTGCCGCAAAGTTATTACGATGCAAAACAGTTAATGTCAAAGTTACGATTAGGTGTCAAGAGAATTGATTGTTGTGTTAAAGGTTGCACGTTGTATTATGACAATGAATTTGGTATAATGATGCTAACTTAGTTGTATGCAAGTTTTATCAACAACCAAGGTATCACCAAAGGAATAACTCTAGGGTAAGTAGGGGAAAATCAATTCCAAGGAAAGCAATGTTTTACCTGCCTATTGTATCAAGATTGCAGAGATTGTTTGCATCAATACAAACTGCAGGAAAGATGACATGGCATTATGAGAATAGAAGAAATTCATGTGAGTTGCGACATCCGTCTGATGGTCAGACATGGAAACACTTTGATCAAATGCATCTTGATTTTGCGTCAGATCCACGCGATGTAAGACTTGGATTATCCTCAGATGGATTTACGCCTTACATACAAGCATCGTCTACTCCTTATTCTTGTTGGCCGGTTATTGTTACTCCTTACAATCTTCCTCCAGATATGTGTATGTCGAAACCTTATATGTTCTTAGCTGTTGTGATACCAGGTCCTTCTAATCCTACAACTGGTATTGAGATGTTTTTATAACCTTTGATTGATGATTTGAAGAGGTTGTGGAATGGTGTCTTGACATATGATATTGCTCGGAGAGAAAATTTTATGATGAGAGCTGCATTGATGTGGACCATTAATGATTTTCTAGCTTATGGGATGTTGTCAAGATGGGGCACCCATGGTAAATTAGCTTGTCCTATTTGTATGGAAGATACAAAAGCAATTACTTTAAAATTTGGCGGGAAGGCATCGTGGTTTGACTCGCATCGTAGGTTTTTACCTGTCGATCATGCATTTAGAAGGAACAAAGCTGCATTTATGAAGGGCTATGCAGAAAGTCTACGACCTCCGCTTAAAATCGCATCAGAACAAGTTTGGAAGAAAGTAAAAGATATGCCAAAGGTACATGTTGTTAATGGTGTGGCTTGTAAACCACAAGGTTACAGAAAATGGCACAATTGGACAAAAAGATGTATTTTTTCGGATCTACCGTATTGGAAAGATAATCTTTTGAGACATAATCTCGATGTTATGCATATTGAGAAAAAAAAAATTTGACAACATATTTAATACTGTCATGAATGTGAAAGGGAAAACAAAAGATAATGACAAAGCTAGAAAAGACATAGGCATATATTGTAGACGACCAGATTTGTTGTTGGTGGAACAAAATGGCAAGACCCTAAAACCTTGTGCGAATTACACTTTATCTACTGATGAAGCCAAATTTGTTTATCGTTAGATCATAGAGCTGAAGACGCCTGACAATTATTGTTCTAATTTGACAAGATGTGCTGATGGGGAAAATGGGAGGATGCATGGGATGAAAAGTCACGATCGTCATATATTTTTAGTGTTTACTTCCTATTGCCTTTAGTGCTTTACCGACACATGTATTGAACCCACTTATTGAAGTGAGTCAATGTTTCAAGAATTAGTGTTCTTCAACACTCATTGATAAAGATCTCATGAAGACGGAAAATGACATTCCGATCATTCTATGTAAGTTGTAGAAAGTATTTCCTCCTCGGTTTTTTGATTCCATGGAGCATCTCTAAGTGCATCTTGTAAGTGAAGCTAGGCTTGGTGGACCAGTTCAGTATAGATGGATGTATCCATTTGAAAGGTGATATATATATATATATACACATATACTTGATTTTCAATATACTTCAACTTATATATACATGGAGCTTATTGTACATCTCTTTGTATATTATAGGTTCATGGGTTATTCAAAATGGTTGGTGAAAAAAAAAGCTAGAGTTGACGCCTCAATTTGTTCATCTTACCTACACCGTGAAACAACACACTTTTGTTCTCATTATTTCAAAGGGCATGTAGTTTATCATCAACCTTTGTGAAGGTCCAACCGGCTATATTCATACTGAGACGTCTTCTTCTTATGCTAGTATGGATGGATCTCATCGTCTGTCGATAGATAATCTTGACCAGTTGAAGGAGCAATGGGCAAGTGAGCAAGAAGAAAGAACACAACAGCTGATACAAGCCGCAATCGATAAATTGAATGAGGAATGGAAACAAAAGTTTCGAGAGCAGCAACAACAATTTCAACAACAATTTTCATTTCCTTCTGTGTTTCATCAGCAATTCCCGCCTAGACCTCAATACTTGCATCAACAACCACTATTCCAGCAGCAACAAAATTACTCTCAATACTCCCAGCAGCAGCAACCGCCTCTAAATTTCCAACTACAACACCAGGATCCTCCGAACTCTACCTTCTAGCAACAACAACAGCTAATGTTTCAGCAACAACAATATTTTCATAATTCTCAGTATGTTCCTCCTTCATCTTCACATCAACTTCCTCAACCTCAACCAGATAATCAAACTGCATATCGACCAACTATGCCAACAGCTGGCTTGATCAAACTAGATTTAAATCAACCTCAACCAGCTAGGGATCCTCCTTTGACTAGTGGTGGTGCAATTGAAGATGAAATTCAATTTCAAATCATGATGTCTCCTCCAACACAAATTAATAATACTTTTGAGGGACTACTTTCGTCGAGTAACATTGCAGGAAATAATGATGGTGGGAATGAAGCTGATCAGAGGAATTATTATAAGGATTGATCGATGTCATTTGAATATTTTCATAATTTATTTTTGGGTTGTATGAACACATATTTATCTTGTCCTAGTTAGTTATTGTGTGTTTAATTTTGGGTTTGTAAGACATTATTTATAAAATTCGGATTTGTAAGACATTATTTATGAACTTTGGAATGCATGTTTTATTTGGTTTGGTGGTAATATTACTTTAATTATTATCAATATTATATTTTTATATATAATATTTATTTTTATTTTAATATTTAATTTTAATTTTAATTTTAATTTTAATGTTATTTTAATTTAATTTAATTTAATTTAATTTAATTTAATTTAATTTTAATTTTAATTTTAATTTAATTTTAATTTTAATTTTAATTTATTTGTAATTTAAATTAATTTTTATTTATAATTATAATTTAAATATTTTATTTTTAATTTAATTTAAATTTTAAATTTATTTTCAGATTAGGTTTTTATATATTAAATTTAATTTATATTGATATTATATTTTTAATTTAATTTAAATTTAAATTTAATTGTAATATTAATTTAAATTTTAAATTTATATTAATATTAATTTATTATATATAATATTATAATACATTATTAATTTTGAATTTATAAAATTCATTTTTTAATATACATAATATTTTGTGGCAGTCTAAGCTCTCACAAAATATTTATTTTTTAATGTGGATGGTACTTTTTGGCAGCCAAAACCCTCACAAAGGGGGGAGTTTGTGGCAGCCTGGGACCTCACATTAGCTGAACTTTTTAAAATCAGCCTGTCCTTTGTGGCGGCCTGTGTTTGTGGCGGCCTATGCCCTCACAAAGGCATGATTTTGTGGCTGCAAATGCCCTCACAATGTATTTTTCAAACTTTGTGGCCGTTTTGGCCGCCACAAATGTTTGTGACCAGCTTATTTGTGGCTGCCTAAGGCTGCCACAAATAGCCCATTTGTGGCTGCTTTTTAGCCCTCACAAAATACATGTTTTCTTGTTGTGGAAGGGGCAAACACAAGAAGGGGGTTGAATTGTGTTTGCCAAAGTTGTCAACTTTTTGAAAATTTTATAAAAAAAATAAAAATAAAAACTAGTTTGGTTTTGGTGATTTATTTGGAGCATAAGCAATCAGATTCAAATGTAGCAAGTAATGAAAGCATAAATAACTTGACACGTAGATTTATCCTGGTTCACCACTAACTTGGCTACATCCAGTCCCTTCATTCAGAAGGTTTTAATCCACTAATACTAATACCTTGAATTACAAAGCACCCGACCCTCCAAGTCAGTCTTCCTAAATAGCCTAACAACCCCAGACTTTTGTGGAACTAACGACCTTGACCCTATCAACCATGTCTTCTCCTAACAACCTGACAACCCTAGATTGAAGAACTAACTAAACCACTACTGGGTTGAATGCAAAAGATTGGAACTTGAGTAGTTGATTCTAACAAAGCTGATAAAAATAATAACTCTCACACTCTAAGAAAAAAATACTCATAAAATATTTCTAACTTGAGGAAGTGTTTCTCTCTTTGAACTCTAAGAAGAATTTATAACTTTGAGCTTGAGTTACTTTTGTCTGCTTTTCAATGTTTTTCTCTTTCATCATTGAGTGTCTATTTATAATGAAATTTGGGCTTCAATTTAATCCTTCTTTAGTTCTGAATTGTATCTTGTTCATATTGAGTTTGTAAATTCTTTAGATTGATTATTATCATATTTTGTGTAGATTGACTTTGTAAATTCTTCAAATAAAATGTTCTTCAAATCTTCATCAAATGTTGATCAAATACTTCAAAATTTTTTGGAAATCTTGACCATATCTTCTTTTCTACTTGGTGAAATATTTTCTTCAATTGTAAATATGAATCAAAACTTATTTTAGATATTTTACAATTATAAATTTGAAAAATATCTTATTTTATATTTTCTTCAAAAACATGATCTTATTTCATACTCTTTGAAGTCAAATATATTGTTTACATAAAATACTTTTATTAATATCAAAACTATAAATGTAAAACTAATTTGGTTCCAACAATGCCCTTCTTTGATGATTATAAAATTTGCATTTTTTATAACAACTTTTCTTTATATTTTTTGACTCCCCCAAACTTTGGGCTCCCCATAAGTCTTAGTTTCTTTTTCTGCCCATATTATCAAATCTATTCCTCCCCGTTTTGTTATCCAACAAAAAGACTTGAAAGTGAAACTTTGTCTCTTTCATTTTTTTTTCAACCTTTTTTTTTCTTCATTTTTTTTGTTTTTTTTAATAAAATAAATATAACATAATACAAGAAAATATAATAAATAGTGTAAAACTAAACTACTTTGAAGTGATCACAACATTTGTCACGTATGAAGGTAAGGTTTAGGTTTTTCCTGATGAAGTCTCTACTGGTTTGGTGAAAATTTCAGCCCATTGGTTTTCTGTCTCTACAAATTGAATGTTTAATACCCCTTTTTGAACAAAGTCCTAATGAAGTGGTGTTTGATATCTATGTGTTTAGCTCTAAAATGTAAGATGGGGTTTTTGGTTAGACAAATGGTAGAGGTGTTGTCGCAGTAAATGGGAATGTTGGATTCTTGGATTTTGTAGTCTTCAAGTTAATGTTTCATTCAAAGTAGTTGATAACTGCAACCAGCTGCTGAAATGTATTCATACTCTATTTTTGACATTGCTATTGTGTTTGTTCTTTTACTCGACCAAGATATTAACTAAGCTTAGGTAGACCCCTAACTAGTTGAAGTTTATTCTGTTTTGAAATTAATCTAAGGTTTGCATGGCCTAATCATTTATCCAAATTAGTTTCCCTTCATTTACTGACATAAGACACTTAACGTCTTTTTTCTAGAGTAAACATATTTATCTTATAAATGCTCTTTTGCCCTTAACCTGGAAAGAGTACATATCCATTATTCTAACTAATTGCCTTACATGTTTTCTGATTAAATATAATATCATAATTATTATCACTTAATTGGCTCATACTAAATAAACTATACTTAACACCTTTAAGAAACAAGATATCTTTAATAGAAGGGGAAGTACCATTACCAATTGTACCTTGAACAATGATCTGACCTTTTTTGTTTCCTCCAAAGATCACTATGCCTTTGCTCAAAGTTAGTTCTTGGAACATAGACTTTTCTCCCGTCATATATCGCGAGCAATGTAAGCAAAAATAAGTTGACACACATATTTATCCTGGTTCACCACTAACTTGACTACATTTTGTCCCTTCATTCAGAGGGCTTTAATCCACTAGTTCAAATACCTTGAATTACAAAGCACCTAACCCTCCAAGCAAATCTTCCCAAACAGCTTGACAACCCCACACTTTTGAGGAACTAACCACCTTGACCCTACAAACCAAGTCTTCTCCTAACAATTTGACAACCCCGGATTGAAGAAGGAACTAAACCACTATTGAGTTGAATACAAAAGATTGGAACTTGAGTAGTAGCTTCTAACAAAGTTGATAATAATAATAATAATAATAATAATAATAATAATAATAATAATAACTCTCACACTTTAAGAAAAGAATACTCAGAAAATATTTCTAACTAGAGCAAATGTTTCTCTCTTTGAACTCTAAGAAGAATTGAGAACTTTGAGCTTAAGTTACTTTTTTCTGTTTTTCAACGCTTTTATCCCTCAGCCTTGAGTGTCTATTTATAGTGAAAATTTGGGTTTCAATTAGTCCTAGTTTAATTCTGAAGTGTATCTTGTTCAGATTGAGTTTGTAAATTTCTAAAATAAATTTTATTATTATTTTGTGTAGACTGACTTTGTAAATTCTTCAAATAAATTATTCTTTAAATATTCATCAAATGTTGATCAAATATTCTTCAAATGTTCATAAAATCTTGACCATATCTTCTTTTCAAGTTGGTCAAAGATTTTCTACAATTATAAATATGAATCAAATTTTATTTTAGATTATCTTCAATTATAAATTTGAAACAAATCTAATTTTAGATTTTCTTTAAAAACATTAATCTTCTTTCATACTCTTTGAAATCAAATATATTGTTTTTATAAAATATTTTTGTTAACATCAAAACTCTAAATATAAAACCAACTTGATTCCAACAATTTGCATGCAAAGATGAAAGATGAAGTGAATTATATAAAATAAATGTTTTTTTCTCTCTTCCTTCTCCAATTCATGATGGAGAGGAGAAAGAAATTGGTTTCCTTTGACCAATTTAGTTGACTTAACCTTTATATATCAAGACTTATAAGTTGGTTTGATTAGAATATCCTTTTACTAATTATTTTATTCCATTCTTATCCTCTACATTATTATTTTCTATTGATACATAATTACTACACAGCTATTATAATATATTAAATAAGATTTGCATATATTCACATTGATACTTCAGCTCTTTGTTTGCCAAGTAATTATATTTGTGCAACATCACCCATAATCTAATGTATCAGCTTTTAAATCATACTCTCAAATCTCCAAAACACATTCTCATTATTTTAATATTCTTTGATGTTCAAACTATAACTCTCAAACAGATATGTGTAATTCATTGTGTAAACAGATATGTATAATTCTCAGACAGATATGTGTAAATAGATATGTATAAACAGATATGTAATTCATTGTGTAAACCTATAACTCTCAAACATATATGTGTAAACAGATATGTATAATTTTCCTACTCCAAACCAAATTCTCATTCTCCAAACAATTACTGTTTCATAAATTTTCATTAATCTCTAAAATTAATTGGCACCTTTTAAATCATACTCTCAACCATACAAAACACATTCTCATTCTACAAATATTCTTTGATTTTTATAATCCAAACTAATAACGCTCAAACATTTATCCACAATTATTATTTTATAAATTCTCGTTAATCTCTTAACTTCATTGACAATATAATTTATTCCATTATAGAAAGAAATATTTGATGCTCCATCTACAATAAGATGTCTTAATCACATATTTTTATTGGTACAAGTCTTAATCACATGTTCTAATATCACCATTAAGTGTATGCTCCCTTTATAAATTTTATTTGTTTTGTTTACTTGGTTTCAAAAGATAGGTCATATCTTAATCATTTATAATGTATCTCTTAACTCTTTTTCACTGGTATATTACAATACTAATTCAAAGTTCACTTCTTTATTATTTGTTTGTCACAATTTACAAGAATTATTTTGGAGCAACATAACTGATAGGTGGAACATTTTACTGTCTTTTTTTTTTTTTTATTACTACAACA
>JBBPBS010000968.1:9454629-9469503 GCA_037974835.1 Cicer judaicum
CTACAACATTATGTGTTCTAATATGTATATGCTAAATGTTGAATGTAACCCAAATTATTTTCATAACAAGAATTTATTTAAAAATGTTACCTAAATTTCTATGATGTCATGCATATTTACTTCTTTTATTTATGATCAGTCAAATGTCCTTTTTATTATAAATAAAAAAAAAATCTTAAAACAACTTATCTCTCACCTTTTTGGTACTTTTATTGTTCATATTCTAAACCTATTTCAACATAATATATGTGTGTGTTAAAACAATATTGAAATATGCAACAAGAATTAACCAACAAAAACATAAAACTAACAATTGCAAAAAAAAAAAATAAAAAACTAAAATGGAGAATGTTCTTTGTTTCTGCTGAAAACAGAAAAACTATCTTGAACAAAACCAAAAACACAGAAAATGAAGAAAGTTTGCTGAAAAACGCAAAAAAATAGAGAACGTTAACGTTC
This sequence comes from Cicer judaicum, assembly GCA_037974835.1. Classification (NCBI taxonomy): domain Eukaryota; kingdom Viridiplantae; phylum Streptophyta; class Magnoliopsida; order Fabales; family Fabaceae; genus Cicer; species Cicer judaicum. The sequence continues at coordinate 9,455,089 of JBBPBS010000968.1, forward strand.
TCCTTTATGAAGTTTTAAATACCAACTTTCAAAAACAAAGTAAAACTCAAATGAAGAAAGATAAGGGAATAATAACACCAAGATTTACATGTTCAGCCTCAAGTAATTGAGACCTACGTCATGGGCATGCAAGTACGACAATTCACTATGAATATTTGAATTTACAAGATTACGGTCTCTTCAAGATTGATCTCCTAGTATATATCACCTTTGATAACACAACAATACTAGAATTTTCACTCAGTCTCTCCTCTCTCCCTTGATACCTGTTTCTGAGTTTCTATGAATCCTTTTGGTAATTGCATAAACCTCTATATCTCACCACTTTTTTCCAGCAATGCAACACAATGCATTTTCAATTATTTATAGTGTTTAAATGCACATTAGCTTAACTAACTCTAACTACCTTTGTCATAACTAAATTGGTCAAATTCAGTTATAACTAACACTAGTTATTTGATTTGAGGCATATCACCATAATTCTCCAATTTGAATCAATATTAGAATAATTCAATCATCGTCCTTGTTGCTACGTATCAGCTTAATACTTACATAAAATAATATCTTTGAGGCTTATCTTCACAATTCTCCACCTTGACTCAATATCAGAATAATTCAATTATTGACTTTACTGCCATGCCACAACTTTATTCTTCATATTTGGATATTAAATTTGACCTATGCTTATTTCCATTTGATCATTTCTTGTCAGTTCTTCCTCCAGTCACATTTATACTTTCAGCATGATTATCATTCTTGACCTCGTGCCTTTTATAGTTTTCCTTTGTCTGAATAGATGTATGCACTTCTTCATGAGTAATTGTTTGTTCTCTTCCAAACATGATATCATCCTTGAAGTGTTTATAAGTCATTTGATCAATCTTCTTAATATATTAAAATGTATTCCTCAAATATACTATTTAAATACAATTTCATAATACTAATTAATTTTTCTTCAATGACATATCAATTTTTATGAATGTCACATTTCTAAATTATTTGAACTTTGGTGTTTCATTTTTCTATATTTTAATTTACAAATCAAATATCATGTCAAATTGTTTTGCTGAAGGATTTATCATATATTTTTTATTTTATTTAATAAAAGATTGGTATCATTTATCGACTTTTAAAATATTATCTAATAAACGATTGGTAATTTTTAATTTTATTTTAGAGAAGTATCATTTGTTGAATATCAAATATTAGCACACAAACAATAAAATATTGTGAGATAATTTAATTTAATCAAACTCTTACATAACTCTTGAAATACATTGTCTATTTTTTGTAAATAGATTTTAAAAGCTGATAGAAAATATTAATATATTAATATCAAAGAAATTAAAGTATATGTGTATAGAATATGAAGCCAAAAATAATTACTTCAAATAAATATTAAGCCAATTTCTTAAATCATTAACAATTAAATTGAAGATGACCAAAAAAGGTGATAGAAAATTACAATAAATATCATACTAAAGATTATTACTTTTTAGATTTTTCTAATGTGCATTGGTAAGATCATCTTGTACAATACATATGTTTATTTTCCACGATTGAATCATTAAGTCTTGTAATATCTCATTTGATCCAATAATGAACCTTATTAATCCAATGATTCATAATAGTTTGTGCGTGATGCAAAGCTTACGTCAATTGTATAATATAAAATTTGTCTACTTCTAATATATCATTCAACAACTATTATCTACTAATTATATTTACTTCTAAATTCAAATAGTAATGTTTTTAAAGTTAAATTATAATTTAATCTTAATTTAATATATAAATATATATATATATATATATATTTATGGTAAGCATTTAACTAAAAGATATATTTCAATTATTATTAACTATTTTCTATTTTAGTTATTTATTTTATAAATAATTATCTTGATATATTAGTAATATTGTGATTATTTTTTGTTTTTATTTACTTTCTATGATATGGTGATTTTATATAAATTTATCATGATTTATTAATTAATATAAAGTATTTTGTTATATTTATTTATTTTATCATTTTGACTATTCTCTACATATATAGAATTTAAACGTGAGTATTTTAAGAAATAATATTTTAAAAATTGTGTTATTTTTATGAGTACAAGGATTTTAGACATTACTAATATATATTTTTTAAATGATTAATTAATTTAATTATTCTATTTTGTAAAGTATCATTTTAAAAATATTAATAATGCTTTAAAAATTAAATTAAGGATAAATAGAGTGTTAAAAATTAGTTTGAGTGATCATTAGACGTTCATTTAGTAAATTAAAGTAGTAATAATGGTAAAAGAATAAAAAAAATGTGGATGCATGTTTAACAAATTCAAATCTTTTTACGTATTACAATCATATTCTTAAATTCTTAAAAAAAAATAGAAAAAAGAAATATCTCTTCTTCTTTGTAAATTCTCATTCTTTTATTAATATTGGAGTTGACCTATGTATTTGTAAATAATATGTGTGCATGAGGATTTGGATCCTCTCAATCATCTCTATTTATGTTAATTTTTCTTTTTGTTTTTTTTTATCAAATTTTTTTATTTGGATTAAAAGTTTAGTTATACATATAGATCATACATATAAAATTTTATACAAATAAAATTCTTTCATATGTTATTGAGATATATCAAAATTAATGTCTTATATATGTATTTATATAGGACATTGTTAATCTTTATGAGTGTCAATTATCTATTAAGTTATTTTAGATTTGTATAAAAATGTAAATGCATGATCTATAAAATATAAATTTTCAATTCAATAAAAAAAAATTAAAAACATAATAAAATAGAGATGGTTGAAGGAGATTTGATTTAGAAGATCAATAATCGTAAAAAACATATATTAGTACACTGTGAAGTAAACTAATGTACTAAAGAATTTATGTAAATGAAATCATACTTGATTTTTTCATAATTATCTCTTCATTTAAATAATAAATTTATCATTTCTTTTCTTTTTTGCCACAAATTTAGCTCTTTTTAATTAGCTTAGTCAAAACTACTATATTTTTCCTATTCATTAGCTTAGTCAAGTTTATCTTTTTCCTAAATTTATTATTCTATTAAATATAACTAACTAGTAAACACTCAATATAGGATGATTTTTAGTCAATATCTTTCGTCAACATCAACACTTTATTAAGTCATACATTAATTAAAATTGATAGGCGTAATTATTATTTTTAATAAATCGATTCATTTATATTTTTAGAAAATTCTATATTTGATCAAATATATCAAATAAATTAAAATTTTACTATTTTTTTATTTGTTTTATTTCCTAAAATCATCCTATAAATATATGATTTTCTCTTAACAATTATTTTCCTTTCATCCAAAGTAAAGATTAACCAAAAGTACAATGCCTCTCTTTATCCAAAAATACCTCTTATTGTGTGTGTTGGTGTTGCTATCACTAGACAATGTTCTTGGAGTGCATGTGATCATTACCAACGAATTGAAAGAAAAAAGTGATTTAGTTGTTCATTGCAAATCTAAAGATGATGATCTTGGAGTTCATATTCTTCGCTATGGTAAAAGTACTGATTGGAAGTTTAAAATGAATTTTTTTGGAGGAACATTATTCTATTGTTCCTTTCAGTGGAATGGTGGACCCCTACGTTGGATTGATATCTACAAACAATCAAGAGATTTTAATGCATGTAATACTTGCCATTGGTTTATAGCGGAAACTGGGGCATGTAGATTTGAGAAAAAGGATCTTGAGTGCTATGATTTTAATAACTAACTTATTATAGTATTCATGTATTTTCATCTCAATAAATGTACTTAGAACGAGTATCATAAATGTTTGCGTAGTCTTGTTTTCTAAATCGTATGTTTTTTAACTTCATAACAATTTCAAAGAAGTTCTAATAATAAAAATGATCAATATTGTAACCATCATCACTCAAAAAACAATCTAGAAAATGTATTTCATGATCACCATTTGTGTTGCAAATATGTCTAACAAAAGTTTGAATGACAATAACATATAACTATCAAAAAGTTGATCTTTATTTTCATCTTCGATTGAATCATCAATCACTTGCTTCCAATGTTGAATCTTCAATTTCTAGTGTTCCCAAGTGTTTTTCCTTCTTTACAAAGCCCGCAAATCCTAGAGTAACCTAAACATTGGTTTTTCACATGAATATTGGTTTTTCTCGTCGAATGAAATTTGAAAGAACTAGATTTGAATTTTGTGTGCGTGTTACTTCGCTAGGCGAGACAACATTTTTCATCATGAAAACCCAATAGACAATAGTGCTTATTTCTCCTTTCTTTATTGCAATATATGATTAAAATACCTCATAGAAGTTGTGTTGTTTTGTCATCAAATTTTGTCCACTACAATTAACTAATGAAACCAAAACTACGAAATATGTTTGGTTAATTAAAGAAATAAAAGCATAAAAACCTTATTGAATTGAACAATTATAAATGTCATAATTTTGTTAAAAATGATTGTAAATTCATTAGTAAATTAACTAAAATAATCTAAATGGTTACTCAAAAAGACTCTAAAAGCTGCCTATGATGAGAAACTATCTAACTCCAAACTTAATTTGTTTCTTGTCGTTAAGTACCAACTCTTTCAAAAAAAAAAAAGTGAAATTTTAAATTCAAACATCATTTCAACTTCTTGTGTCAATTCATTTCAAAACAACAAGAAATATAGCTATCATCGTACAAAAATATATCAGCTTAAATCACTTACATCTAAATGACAACAAATTTGAACTTCAAATAAATCATTTAACAATTATTTATCAAGTTTAATTCTCTTTTCACACTATCTTAAAAAAAATCCTTTCAAGTGTTTACCAAAAGTTATGATTTTATCACTCAAATTCTAAAACATAAATCATTCTACAATAGACATAAACAAAATGGAAGAAAACAATCCCAATGCAAAAAACACGTACACTTTTGGAGTTTTTTATATGTATATCCCTCTTTTAATTGCCCTAGTCTGAAACTTAATTCCGTAAATGCCCTACATTTTTTTTTCCAGTAGGAAGTCGTTCCTTGGGGGAAGCGACCACCTGAAGGAAATTTTTTAGTATATTATTATAATAAATAATTATTATACTTATAATTAAAATGATTAAATAAAAATAATTATATTATAAATTAAAAAAATAAATTAAATGATAATAAAAACTAACTAATAATAACCATTAAATAAAAAGAACAATCAAATAAATTAAATAATGATAACAATTAAATAATAATAACAATTAATATTAAAAATAAATTATATAATATTGCATTAGGTAATAGTGTGAATCAGGAAATCATATTAATTTATAATTATATTTCTCAGATTTCCAAAAATAAATTAGACAATTTAGGATTTGATTTAATCACTTACATTTGTAATTATGAGATGATTGAATATAAATTAAAGAGATCAAATCAAATTCTGATTTGTCTAATTTTTGGAAATCTGATAAATATAACTACAAATTAATATGATTTCCTAAGTCAAACTGTTACCTAAGACATTATTAATTAATTTATTTTTAATTTTAATTGTTATTATTATTATTAGTATTATTTAATTTATTTAACTGTTCTTTTTATTTAATTGTTCATATTATTTAATTTTTAATGTCATTTAATTTATTTTTTTGAAATTTATAATATAATTATTTTTATTTAATCATTTTAATTATAATAATTTTTAATTATAAGTATAATAATTATTTATTATAGTAATAATAATAATTAAAATATTAAATTTATTTATAATTTATTAATATATTTTAATTTAATTTATTATTAGTATTTTTATTTTTTAAATAATTAAATTAATGATTCTAATAATAAACTAATTTTAAAATATAACAAACATAAAAAAAGATTTTCAGTTAGAGGTCGCTTCCCTATGAAACGACCTTCTTTTGAGGTTAAAAAATTTTCTCTTCAGGTGGTCGATTCCTAGGGAACGACCTCCTACTAAACAAAAAAAATAGGACATTTAGAAAAATAAGTTTCAAAGTAGAGTAATTAGAGAAAGTTTTTTAAAATGAGAGATATTTATATAAAAAAACTCACACTTTAGAGTTGTAATGGACCTTAGGTAAGGGTAGGACATATTTAGATAATAGATTTCAATACCTGGAGTTAGGCACAGTCTGAAATTATCCTAATTTTATCACAATTTTATGGTGGAGGTTCCAATACATTGACATTAAAACCCAAAAAACCTAGTGATATTAACCATAATACACACATTGGAGTATGGTTTTTGATTTTTTTTCAATTTTGTTTTAAATATTAGTAACTAAGAACATCTCTTCTATATATAAATTATTGAAACACAACCCAAACTTATAAGGTTGTTATACCATGAGTATCTCTAAACTTAGAGATTTACCTAGTTAAGACAAAAAAAGTTCCTACCTAACTCCAAACAAGGTTGATTAATTAAAATCAGATATTTTTCTTGAAATGTGGCTAGTAACATAAATATATTGATACAGGCACAAAGTGGGCTAGTAAAAGACAAAATAATGCACAGGCTAGTTAAAAAGGCTCAAGGTACCACAAGAATCGTCTCAGTATATGCGTAAATCACAAGTAAGTCCATTAACAATTCATGCATGTTTTGAAGAATAACACATTGGATAATCACACATTAATAAATTACAGTGTTTGGACTCTAGAGTTCGCAGCTAGGATAATAGAGAGTTATGAAAATTTTAGAACAATGTCAAACAAGTCAAAAACGTTTCTCCAAAAATTATTAAGAGACTTCTATAATAACAAAGTAATCATAATTGAACACTGACAGTAAATTCATGAGATGGAAAAAATTTACATAATAATAGGTAACATGACACAAGCTTTAAGTTGATCAAATGTCATCAACATAATGTAGTTTACAGGAATAGTATTTATGTTTCAAATTAACAAGAGTTATAATGTTGAAATATATAATAAGAAAAATCTCAAGAGTTATAGTATACAAGAATTCTCTTATTGAACTATTTTCTTTACAAATATCTCAATTAGTTTCATTACTTGTATATATCTCTAGACTACAATATTATAAATGTCTCATTTCAAGTATTCATAAAGTCCTCTTCCATTTCAAAATACAAAAATGATTTAGTAAACTCATTCATATAACTAGAAATCAAATCAAACATATAATATTTTCATGTTGTTCTACTCATCCCCTACAATTTAGAGTTTAATTACATACGTTCAAGGAAGTAAAAACAATAAGAAAAGATTATACATGTAGAGATCCATTGAATCTTCAACCACTTATTTCTAATGTTGGTTCTGATAGCCTGACAATGGCTCTAGTTGCCTAAAAAGGTGAAAATCGGCATAGAAAAATAATATTGGTCACCTGGCAAGGTACTATGCTCACTGGGAGAAATTTGGAAAAGCTTAAAAGTGAATTTTTGTGTGTGGTATTTCCCTGAGCTTAAAAACCATCACGTTTAGCGAACCCAACTGAACAAAAGTGTATTTTCACAATTTTTTCCCTACAAATTAGGTTCAGGTGTTTCCACGAAAGCGGATTATATGGATCTTAGTTTTCATTTACAATGTATTTGACACTATTTGAACATCTACAACTTTAGATATGATTAAAATATCTCACATCAGTCAAGGAAACACAAGAAAATGAGGTTTAAACTGTGTTGATCGTTTAAAATTTTTTAACTTTAAATTCTTTATCAGAAGCATATCTTAATTTTATAAATAATTTAAATAAAAAGCTAAGGATAAAACATAAAGAACTAGTGCAAGCAAATAAAAAGATAAGAGAAGAACACACATTGATTTTCATACTAGTTCGCAACAATTGTTGCTACCTCTAATACTCCCCCAAAAGAGAGAGACTTTGTCTAAGTATATTCAAGGACTAAATCCATTAAAAATGATAGTAATTCAATTTGCCACTACAAGTATTAAGTGTTCTTAAAGTCTCTACAACCTAAGGACTTTTTTCAAGCTTCACTAAGCAACGTGTATCGTTTCTTTGTGTATCAAATAGTTGAGAATAATAAGGCCTCTTTAGGCCACCAGAAGTCTAGTCTTATGACTCCCCAAGATTTCAATTGTTGGGAAAAACAAGAAATAACTATCTCAATAATGTGGAATATTTTTCCCTCAACTATGCAGATAAATGGCCAAATAGAAAATACAATTCCACAAAGCAAAAATAATTGATAGAAAATTAAATATGAGACAAACACAATTTTTAACATGGAAAACTTTCCTCAAATTGAGAGAATAAAAACCACGAGACCTAGTCTAGTAAAAACTTCCACTATAATAATTAATGGGTACACCAAAGTCTTCCTAGCAACACTAGGAAACATTAATCAAACATAACAACTACCTTTATAACCTTCCACTAAAGTGGATATTCCAAAGTAACTCTTAGAGTAAATAAAACTACCTCTGACTGAATATTAAAATAACAAACTCAGTTGTAGAATTAACCTATCAAAATTGTTGATCAAACGGAGCAAGTTTGTTACACAATTGTTACACCACCCAACGACTCTCCCCATCACAAATCAAGAGGGAAAGTACTCCTCAACCATGTCGGCTTTCTTTCTACAGCATACCATATTCGACACAAGCAAGACCTTAGTCATCATATCATAACCATTATCATCAGTATGAATCTTTTCAATTAAAAATGATTTCATTTTCTGTGCATCTCGTATCTAATGACACTGCACCTCAATATGCTTCGAATTTGCATGAAAATTCATATTCTTCCTAAGATGGATTGCACTTTGACTGTCACGGGATAACACAAACTTGTCTTCATTGAGGCGTAACTCATTTAGGTATTTTTCATCCACAAGAGTTCTTTGGAAGCTTCAGTCGTTGCAATGTACTCAACTTCAGTTGTGAATAAGCAACACACTTTTGTAATCTTGATTTTCAGGACACAGCTCCCTCTACAAATGTCATCATATTATCAGGAATATATTTTCTAGAATCAAGATCACCTGTCATATCTGCATCTATGTAGGCATCCAACACATGTTCACCACCTCCATAGCATAAACACACTTTGGAAGTGCCTCTGAGGTATCTGACAATCCACTTCACTGCTTGCCAATGATCTTTACTAGGACTAGAGAGAAATTGACTAACAACTCCAACTGCATGAGCAATATCTTACCTTGTGCATACCATAACATACATCGAACTACCAATTGCGGATGTATAAGGAACCTTCTTCATCTCTTCTTTGTCTTTCTCACTTGTAGGATATTGACCAGAATTCAATTTAAAATGAGTTGCAAGTGGAGTACTAACAAGTTTGCAATTCCTCATGTTGAACCTCTCTAACACTTTCTCAATGTAATTATGTTGAGACAATCATAATTTATTATTCTTCCTGTCATAGATAATTCTCATGCCCATAATTTGTTTTGCAGGACCCAAGTCTTTCATTGCAAAAGACTTGTTCAAATATTTTTTTAGAGATTAAATCTTCTTAGTGTCATGACCAACAATCAACATGTCATCCATATATGACAAGAGAATAATTTAATCACCATCATAGAATTTCTTGACAAACACACAATGGTTAGAAGTAGTTTTACCGTACCCATGTTTCTCCATGAAAGAATCAAATTTGTTGTACCATTGTCGAGGTGCTTGCTTGAGCCCATACAAGTATTTCTTCAATTTACACACAAGTTGCTCTTTACCTTTGATTTCGAAATCCTCTAGTTGCTCCATATAGATATCTCCTTCCAAATCACCATGAAAGAATGCAATTTTCAAATCAAGTTGTTCAACTTCTAGGTTCAAAATAGTTGCTAACCCAAGCACAACTCGGATAGACGACATCATCACCACAAATGAAAAAATTTCATCAAAGTCAATACTTTTTCTCTGATAAAAACATTTCACAACCAATCTTGTTTTGTATCTTGGTTGAGAACTATTCTCTTCTGCCTTTATCTTGTATACCCAATTGTTCTTGAGTGTTTTTATGTCCTTAGGAAACTTTAGCAAATAAAATGTGGGATTCTCATTCAAGGAATTCATCTCTTCTTGAATGGCCTTCAACCACTTTTCTTTATCAATATTGGTAAAAGCTTCTTGATAGTACTCTAGCTTTCCACTATTAGTAATCATCACAACTCATGCAGAGGATGTCTTTGAAAAGGTTGACGTTCTCTAGTAGATCTTCTCAACTCAAACTCGACAAATGGCTCAACTGGAGCCTATTCATCATGGTGAGGTACATGATCGTCAGTTACATTCTCATCATCCTCCTATATATCTCTCCCGTCAAAGGAAGTTTTTCCAAGGGGCTTAGGCACAACATCAATGTAACTTCTGGAACTTGGTTTTTCTTTATCAACTTTATCAAAATCTTCAATAGTCTGGTCTTCAAGAAATATCACATCTTGGCTTCTGATAATTTTCTTGTCAATCGGATCCCACAATCTATAACCAAATTCTTCATCACCATAACCAAAGAATGCACATTGTTTGGATTTACTATCAAGATTGCACATTGTAAGGATAAAACATAAAGAACTAGTGCAAGCAAATAAAAAGATAAGGGAAGAACACACATTGATTTTCATACTAGTTCGCAACAATTGTTGCTACCTCTAATACTCCCCCAAAAGAGAGAGACTTTGTCTAAGTATATTCAAGGACTAAATCCATTAAAAATTATAGTAATTCAATTTGCCACTACAAGTATTAAGTGTTCTTAAAGTCTCTTCAAGCTAAGGACTTTTTCCTAACTTCACTAAGCAACGTGTATCGTTTCTTTGTGTATCACATAATTGAGAATTATTAGGCTTTTCTAGGCCACCAGAAGTTTAGTCTTATGACTCCCCAAGATTCCAATTATTGGGAAAAACCAGAAATAATTATCTCAATAATGTGAAATATTTTTCCCCAACTCTATAAATGGCCAAATAGAAAATACAATTCCACATAGCAAACATAATTGACATAAAATTAAATATGAGACAAACAAAATTTTTAACTTGGAAAACTTCCCTCAAATTGAGAGAATAAAAACCATGAGACCTAGTTTAGTAAAAACTTCCACTATAATAATTAATGGGTACACCAAATTCTTCCTAGAAACACTAGAAAACATTAATCAAACATAACAACAACCTTATAACCTTCCACTAAAGTGGATATTCCAAAGTACCTTCGAGTAAATAAAACTACCTCAGACTGAATATTAAAATAACAAACTCAATCATAGAAATAACCTATCAAAATGTTAGATCAATTGAAGCAAGTTTGTTACACACCTATTACACCACCCAACAACTCTCCCAATCACGACTCAAGAGGGAAGGTATTCCTCAACCATGTTGGCTTTCTTTCTACAGCATGCCTTATTTGAAACAGGCAAGACCTTCGTCATCATATCATTACCATTATCATCAATATGAATTTTTCAATTAAAAATGATTTCATTTCCTATGCATCTTGTATCCAATGATACTGCACCTCAATATGCTTTGAATTTGCATGAAAAGTCAGATTCTTGCTAAGATGGATTGCACTCTGACTGTCACGGGACAACACAAACTTGTATTCCTTAAGGCGTAACTCATGTAGGTATTTTTTCATCCACAAGAGTTCTTTGGAAGCTTCAGTTATTGCAATGTACTCAGCTTCAGTTGTGGATAAAGCAACAAACTTTTGGAATCTTGATTTCCAGGACACAGCTCCCCCTACAAACGTCATCATATAAGCAGGAATGGTTTTTCTAGAATCAAGATCACATGCCATATCTGCATCTTTGTAGGTATCGAACACAGGTTCACTACCTCCATAGCATAAACACACATTGGAAGTGCATATGAGGTATCTGACAATCCACATCACTGGTTGTCAATGATCTTTACTAGGAATAGAGAGAAATCGACTAACAAATTCAACTGCATGAGCAATATCTTGCCTTGTGCATACCATAACATACACAAACTACCAATTGTGGATGCATAAGGAACCTTCTTCATCTCTTCTTTGTCTTTCTCACTTGTAGGACATTGACCAGAATTACAACGACCATTACGACCGTAATTTATCCCATGTTAAAATATATAGAGGCAATTCAAACACTCACACAACACGAATTACTGGCTAGACGTAACGGACATTACAACGATAATCCGTGCACACCTAATTTCAATATATATACATATATATATATATATATATATATATATAACACTAAACAACCCTTCCCAAAACCCCTAATATACCTAAATCTTATCTTGACTCACGTCTTCTGCAACCTATAACACAAACCTCCATCGTTATAAAAAAAAATTCCCTATTCTTTTCCTCCAACCATTATTTTCACCATAACACTCCACTTCTACAACCTAAACCTTTTCCTTTCTCACCTCTTCTTCAACCTAAATACACAAACCTCAATTGTTATAAAAAAATTGGTAGTGGGAATGAATGGATGGGGGAACTTATCCCCAAGTACTGGGTTCAATTCCCACGAAAGGCAAACACTCGTTATTTCTTTTGGAGAGGAAAAGGGAGCGAGAAAGTCGTTATTAATAGTGCCAATAACGGTAAGGGTCGGGTTGTTACAATATTATCTTCCTTGAATTGGAATTGGTGGTGGACAAGAAGAGGTTGTGATTAACAATGTTGATAATGGTAAGTGTCGGGTTGTTAGAAATGCTATCTTCCCTGGATCGGAATTGGTAGCAGACAACAAGTTACTTTGTATTTACAAAGGCTTCAACACAAGTATAGCCTTATGGACATTCCTTTCATCATAAACAAATAAAGTTTCTTTTTGAAACTAGACAAGCCCCTCAAACAAATTAGGAGTAACATATGGAATTTTAAAAGATCTTTCAATAAAAGAAAGAGTAAGGAAAGGTGTAGTAGTGCAATTATCAACTAATTGCACATGAAAATATTTACGCTTCATAGAAAATCTACGCATCATGGTTTTAACTTTCAAATGAGACTTATGGAAATAACACAAGTTATGCATTTCTACATTATTTGGAAACCTTTCAAGCATTGGAGGACGAAGCTTATCAAACAATTTAAGAGAAACGTGAATTGAAGTAGTTGAAAAATTAAGGTTGTTAGGATTCAAACCAAGATTTTCCTTGAAATCATCCTTTTGAGAAACCTTTGGCCAATCACTTTTAACTTCAATGGATTGTGAGCATTCCTCTTTTGGAGACCTATCTTTAAGCTTTTGAACATAAGAATGAACAAAGTTAGGGGAGCGAGAAAGTCGTTATCAATTTTGAATCTTCTTTCACTTCATCTTTTTTTTATTTAATTTTCACTTTCTCTCTCAAGGCTAACTTATTTTTTTCCTCTTTCTTTTTCTTTTCTTTGATTTTCTCTTTCTCTACTTTTTTTTTGCCTCTTTTGTATATCTTTTTTCATAAAGATATTTCACATACTCATAATTCAATACAAAATATCTAATATATTGTTCATATCATATACTTCTTTTTATTCTTCTCGATCATCCTTTTTATATTCTTTATGCCTTTTCTCCTTTCATCCTCACCATAATTTCTATATCTTCTTTCTTTTTCTCTATCTCTCCTTCCATAACTCATTTCCTCATCATAATCTTCACATCTTATTTCTTTTTCTCTAAATCTCCTTTCACACCTCATTTCCTTCTCATGCTAACTTCTATATCTTATTTTTTCTCAATTTTAAACATATATTTGTTTTGAGAAGATCTTCCTCGATCCTATCTCTTTGATTCACAAATTCTTCTCTCAAGGCACTCATTTGAGTATTCAACATTTTTTGTATAGTGACCCATAAGATAGTGATTTTAGGAGAAAGGGGGTTTGGTTCACTTCCACTCATGATTTCATAAACAACAAATTAAGGAGTATCACAATAATCAAGCAAATAAAAAGAAAAAAATTAAGAACATAAAAATAAGGCCCTCACCACTGACTAAGTGTTTACACTCAAGAAATATATCACTTGTGTGTATCACTCAATGATGGTTTTTTTTTAATAATGTGCATTCTTGCCTTTTTTCACTCAAACTCCTCCTTCAAGTTCTTAAAAAAGAACCAAAGCAAGAATCAAAGTTAACGAATCGAACACAATTTAACAAGTCCGCAAAAGTTATCAACACAAGACTATCAAGAAGGAAAACTCTAAAACAAAACTAAGAGAATTTAAAATGACAAACAAGAAAAACTAAGTATATGAACACACACTCAAATAGATTATTAAAGATATAATAAATATTATAATTAAATGACAAAGTGATCCAAATGTTTGAGAGGTAAGATACTAAAATCAAACTCTCAATGCCTAAAAGAGGTAATAAGAATGCAAAAGATGTTTGATGTATCATTAAGAACAATTCTAACCTTTTTTTTTT
>JBBPBS010000968.1:9469625-9481296 GCA_037974835.1 Cicer judaicum
TTTTGCAAAATGCATTTGTTTCAAAAGTGCTTTTGTGCATAATTACCTTTCCGCAACACTTGTATTTTCGGAATTTTTTATGTATATTTAAATTTGTCTCATTTTTCTAATAAGTTTAGGCTTTTGAACTTCTAGATTCACACATTTATGGAAGAAATAACATCAACCTTGTATATTATTTTTAAAATATAGATTAGTAATATATATATATATATATATATATATATATTATAAAAACATCATTTAAAATTTTATTTCGATTTATATAATTATATAGTCTTGATAATAATTTATTATATTGTTTGAAAATTAATTAATACTCCCCTAATTGACATATATAATAAAAGTTATTGATTTTAATATAACTATTTTTTAAAAAATATTATTAAAATTGATGATATTAGTTATTATTTTTTGTTATAAGTCTTGATACATACATATATATATGCACATTATTTATATATTTATTTAATTTTCAGAATAAACATATATATATATATATATATATATATATATATATATATGGATATAGACCGTAGTTGGATGTACGATAGAAATTTTCCTGGAAGAAAGGGTCTTAGACAGCGTTTTGCTAACAAGATTGAAGACTTTCTCAATTTTGCGAGAGTGCAAAATATTGTCGAAGATGAAGGGGGAATGAGATGTCCATGTTGTTTATGTCGATGTAGACGGTTTAAAAGTAAAGATGAAATAAGAGTGCATTTGTATGCAGATGGATTTATGCCTAACTACTGGATTTGAACTAATCATGGGGAAGAGTCTCCGGCGGCGCCTAATACTAGTACATGTGTGGAGAATTATAACATAGGTCCTTCAAGTAGTACTAACATGTTAGGTATACATTATTATAATTATCAACACTTTGAGGCGATGAATGATATGATCTTAGATGTTGTTAGGGTTAATTTGTCATTCAATGAAGATCAATATGACGATACCGATGGACTTCCGGATGAAGAAGCTCAGAGATTTTATGGTCTTTTGAAAGAGACAAATAAACTGTTGTTTGAAGGATCTCCAAACTCAAAGTTATCTATGTGTATTAGACTATTAGGTCTAAAGTCTCAATTTCATGTTCCTGATTTACCTTTGGATTTGATGACTAAAATGATGCTAGACGCAACACCTGTTAGAGATGGTTTGCCGCAAAGTTATTACGATACGAAACGGTTAGTATCAAAGTTAGAATTAGGTGTCAAGAGAATTGATTGTTGTGTTAAAGGTTGCACGTTGTATTATGACAATGAATTTGGTATAATGATGCTAACTTAGTTGAATGCAAGTTTTGTCAACAACCAAGGTATCACCAAAGCAATAACTCTAGGGTAAGTAGGGGAAAATCAATTCCAAGGAAAGCAATGTTTTACCTACCTATTGTATCAAGATTGCAGATATTTTTTGCATCAATACAAACTGCAGGAAAGATGACGTGGCATTATGAGAATAGAAGAAATTCAAGTGAGTTGCGACATTCGTCTGATGGTCAGGCATGGAAACACTTTGATCAAATGCATCCTGATTTTGCGTCAGATCAACCCGATGTAAGATTTGGATTATCCTCAGATGGATTTACGCCTTACATACAAGCATCGTCTACTCCTTATTCTTGTTGGCCGGTTATTGTTACTCCTTACAATCTTCCTCCTAATATGTGTATGTCGAAACCTTATATGTTCTTAGCTGTTGTGATACCAGGTCCTTCTAATCCTACAACTGGTATTGATATTTTTTTACAACCTTTGATTGATGATTTGAAGAGGTTGTGGAATGGTGTCTTGACATATGATATTGCTCGGAGAGAAAATTTTATGATACTGCATTGATGTAGACCATTAATGATTTCCCCACTTATGGGATGTTGTCAGGATGGGGCACCCATGGTAAATTAGCTTGTCCTATTTGTATGGAAGATACAAAAGCAATTACTTTAAAATTTGGTGGGAAGGCATCGTGGTTTGACTCACATCGTAGGTTTTTACCTGTCGATCATGCATTTAGAAGGAACAAAGCTGCATTTATGAAGGGCTATGCAGAAAGTCTAGGACCCCCACTTAAATTGACATCAGAACAAGTTTGGAAGAAAGTAAAAGATATGCCAAAGCTACATGTTGTTAATGGTGTGGCTTGTAAACCACAAGGTTACGGACGATGGCACAATTAGACAAAAAGATGTTTTTTTTGGAATCTACCGTATTGGAAAGATAATCTTTTGAGACATAATCTCGATGTTATGCATATTGAGAAAAATTTCTTTGACAACATATTTAATACTATCATGAATGTGAAAGGGAAAACAAAAGATAATGACAACGCTAGAAAAGACATAGGTATATATTGCAGACGACCAGATTTGTTGTTGGTGGAACAAAACGGCAAGACCCTAAAACCTTGTGCGAATTACACTCTATCTACTGATGAAGCCAAATATGTTTATCGTTGGATCAAAGAGCTGAAGACGCCTGACGATTATTGTTCTAATTTGACAAGATGTGCTGATGGGGAAAATGGGAGGATGCATGGGATGAAAAATCACGATCGTCATATATTTTTAGAGTGTTTACTTCCTATTGCCTTTAGTGCTTTACCGACACATGTATTGAACCCACTTATTGAAGTGAGTCAATTTTTCAAGAATTTGTGTTCTTCAACACTCATTGATAAGGATCTCATGAAGACGGAAAATGACAATCCGATCATTCTATGTAAGTTGGAGAAAGTATTTCCACCTGGGTTTTTTGATTCCATGGAGCATCTCTAAGTGCATCTTGTAAGTGAAGCTAGGCTTGGTGGACCAGTTCAGTATAGATGGATGTATCCATTTGAAAGGTGATATATATATATATACACATATACTTGATTTTCAATATACTTCAACTTATATATACATGGAGCTTATTGTACATCTCTTTGTATATTATAGGTTCATGGGTTATTTAAAATGGTCGGTGAAAAAAAAAGCTAGAGTTGATGGCTCAATTTGTTCATCTTACCTACACCGTGAAACAACACACTTTTATTCTCATTATTTCAAAGGGCGTGTGTTGGGTGCCGGTAGTTTATCATCAACCTTTGTGAAAGGTCCAACCGGCTATATTCATATTGAGACGTCTTCTTCTTATGCTAGTATGGATCGATCTCATCGTCTGTCGATAGATAATCTTGACCAGTTAAAGGAGCAATGGGAAAGTGAGCAAGAAGAAAGGACACAACAGTTGATACAAGCTGCAATTGATAAATTGAATGAGGAATGGAAACAAAAGTTTCAAGAGCAGCAACAACAATTTCAGCAGCAACAACAATTTCAACAACAACAATTTTCATTTCCTCCTGTGTTTCATCAGCAATTCCCACCTCGGCCTCAATACTTGCATCAACAACCACTATTCCAGTAGCAACAAAATTACTCTCAATACTCCCAGCAGCAGCAACCGCCTCCAAATTTCCAACAGCAACACCAGGATCCTCCGAACTCTGCCTTCTAGTAACAACAACAGCTAATGTTTCAACAACAACAATATTTTCATAATTCTCAGTATGTTCCTCCTTCATCTTCACATCAACTTCCTCAACCTCAACCAGATCATCAAACTGCATACCGACCAACTATGCCAACAACTGGCTTGATCAGACCAGATTTAAATCAACCTCAACCAGCAATGGATCCTCCTTTGACTAGTGGTAGTGCAATTGAAGATGAAATTCAATTTCAAACCATGATGTCTCCTCCAACACAAATTAATAATACTTTTGAGGGACTTCTTTCGTCGGGTAACATTGCAGGAAATAATGATGGTGGGAATGAAGCTGATCAGAGAAATTATTATGAGGATTGATCGATGTCATTTGAATATTTTCATAATTTATTTTCGGGTTGTATGAACACATATTTATCTTGTCCTAGTTAGTTATTGTGTGTTTAATTTTGGGTTTGTAAGACATTATTTATAAAATTCGGTTTTGTAAGATATTATTTATGAATTTTGGAAAGCATGTTTTATTTGGTTTGGTGGTAATATTACTTTAATTATTATTAATATTATATTTTTATATATAATATTTATTTTTATTTTAATATTTAATTTTAATTTTAATTTTAATTTTAATTTTAATTTTAATTTTAATTTTAATTTTAATTTTAATTTTAATTTTAATTTTAATTTTAATTTTAATTTTATTTTTAATTTTATTTTTAATTTTAATTTTAATTTTAATTTTAATTAATCTTTAATTATAATTTTAATTTAAATATTTTATTTTAAATTTAATTCAAAATTTTTAATTTATTTTCAGATTAGTTTTTTATATATTAAATTTAATTTATATTGATATTATATTTTAAATTTATATTAATATTTATTAATTATATATAATATTATAATACAGTATTAATTTTGAATTTGTAAAATTAATTTTTAAATATACGTAATATTTTGTGGCGGTCTAAGCCCTCACAAAATATTTATTTTTTAATGTGGATGGTACTTTGTGGCGGCCAAAACCCTCACAAAGGAGGGAGTTTGTGGCGGCCTGGGCCCTCTCAATGGCTGAACTTTTTAAAATCAGTCTGTCTTTTGTGGCAGATTGGGCCCTCACAAAGTGGGGCATTTGTGGCGGACTGGGCCCTCGCAAAGTGGGGCATTTGTGGCGGCCTGTGCCCTCAAAAAGTGGGGCATTTGTGGCGGCCTATGCCCTCACAAATGCATGATTTTGTGGCTACAAATGCCCTCACAAAAGGCAATGTATTTTTCAAACTTTGTGGCCATTTTGGCCGCCACAAATGATTCTGACCAGCTTATTTGTGGCTGCCTAAGGCTGCCACAAATAGCCCCTTTGTAGCCGTTTTTTGGCCTTTGTGAGGGCTTTTGGCCCTCACAAAATACATGTTTTCTTGTTGTGCAAGGTGCAAACAGAAGAAGGGGGTTGAATTGTGTTTGCCAAAGTTGTCAACTTTTTGAAAATTTTATAAAAAAAATAAAAATAAAAACTAGTTTGGTTTTGGTGATTTATTTGGAGTATAAGCAATCAGATTCAAATGTAGCAAGTAATGAAAGCATAAATAACTTGACACGTAGATTTATCCTAGTTCACCACTAACTTGGCTACATCGAGTCCCTTCATTCAGAAGATTTTAATCCACTAATACAAATACCTTGAATTACAAAGCACCCAACCCTCCAAGCCAGTCTTCCTAAATAGCCTAACAACCCCAGACTTTTGTGGAACTAACGACCTTGACCCTATAAGCCATGTCTTCTCCTAACAACCTGACAACCCCAGATTGAAGAAGGAACTAAACCACTACTGGGTTGAATGCAAAAGATTGGAACTTGAGTAGTTGATTCTAAGAAAGCTGATAAAAATAATAACTCTCACACTCTAAGAAAAAAATACTCATAAAATATTTCTAACTTGAGGAAGTGTTTCTCTCTTTGAACTCTAAGAAGAATTTATAACTTTGAGCTTGAGTTACTTTTGTCTGCTTTTCAATGTTTTTCTCCTTCATCATTGAGTGTCTATTTATAATGAAATTTGGGCTTCAATTTAATCCTTCTTTAGTTCTGAATTGTATCTTGTTCATATTGAGTTTGTAAATTCTTTAGATTGATTATTATCATATTTTGTGTAGATTGACTTTGTAAATTCTTCAAATAAAATGTTCTTCAAATCTTCATCAAATGTTGATCAAATACTTCAAAATTTTTTGGAAATCTTGACCATATCTTCTTTTCTACTTGGTGAAATATTTTCTTCAATTGTAAATATGAATCAAAACTTATTTTAGATATTTTACAATTATAAATTTGAAAAATATCTTATTTTATATTTTCTTCAAAAACATGATCTTATTTCATACTCTTTGAAGTCAAATATATTGTTTACATAAAATACTTTTATTAATATCAAAACTATAAATGTAAAACTAATTTGGTTCCAACAATGCCCTTCTTTGATGATTATAAAATTTGCATTTTTTATAACAACTTTTCTTTATATTTTTTGACTCCCCCAAACTTTGGGCTCCCCATAAGTCTTAGTTTCTTTTTCTGCCCATATTATCAAATCTATTCCTCCCCGTTTTGTTATCCAACAAAAAGACTTGAAAGTGAAACTTTGTCTCTTTCATTTTTTTTTCAACCTTTTTTTTTCTTCATTTTTTTTGTTTTTTTTAATAAAATAAATATAACATAATACAAGAAAATATAATAAATAGTGTAAAACTAAACTACTTTGAAGTGATCACAACATTTGTCACGTATGAAGGTAAGGTTTAGGTTTTTCCTGATGAAGTCTCTACTGGTTTGGTGAAAATTTCAGCCCATTGGTTTTCTGTCTCTACAAATTGAATGTTTAATACCCCTTTTTGAACAAAGTCCTAATGAAGTGGTGTTTGATATCTATGTGTTTAGCTCTAAAATGTAAGATGGGGTTTTTGGTTAGACAAATGGTAGAGGTGTTGTCGCAGTAAATGGGAATGTTGGATTCTTGGATTTTGTAGTCTTCAAGTTAATGTTTCATTCAAAGTAGTTGATAACTGTAACCAGCTGCTGAAATGTATTCATACTCTATTTTTGACATTGCTATTGTGTTTGTTCTTTTACTCGACCAAGATATTAACTAAGCTTAGGTAGACCCCTAACTAGTTGAAGTTTATTCTGTTTTGAAATTAATCTAAGGTTTGCATGGCCTAATCATTTATCCAAATTAGTTTCCCTTCATTTACTGACATAAGACACTTAACGTCTTTTTTCTAGAGTAAACATATTTATCTTATAAATGCTCTTTTGCCCTTAACCTGGAAAGAGTACATATCCATTATTCTAACTAATTGCCTTACATGTTTTCTGATTAAATATAATATCATAATTATTATCACTTAATTGGCTCATACTAAATAAACTATACTTAACACCTTTAAGAAACAAGATATCTTTAATAGAAGGGGAAGTACCATTACCAATTGTACCTTGAACAATGATCTGACCTTTTTTGTTTCCTCCAAAGATCACTATGCCTTTGCTCAAAGTTAGTTCTTGGAACATAGACTTTTCTCCCGTCATATATCGCGAGCAATATAAGCAAAAATAAGTTGACACACATATTTATCCTGGTTCACCACTAACTTGACTACATTTTGTCCCTTCATTCAGAGGGCTTTAATCCACTAGTTCAAATACCTTGAATTACAAAGCACCTAACCCTCCAAGCAAATCTTCCCAAACAGCTTGACAACCCCACACTTTTGAGGAACTAACCACCTTGACCCTACAAACCAAGTCTTCTCCTAACAATTTGACAACCCCAGATTGAAGAAGGAACTAAACCACTATTGAGTTGAATACAAAAGATTGGAACTTGAGTAGTAGCTTCTAACAAAGTTGATAATAATAATAATAATAATATTAATAATAATAATAATAATAACTCTCACACTTTAAGAAAAGAACACTCAGAAAATATTTCTAACTAGAGCAAATATTTCTCTCTTTGAACTCTAAGAAGAATTGAGAACTTTGAGCTTAAGTTACTTTTTTCTGTTTTTCAACGCTTTTATCCCTCAGCCTTGAGTGTCTATTTATAGTGAAAATTTGGGTTTCAATTAGTCCCAGTTTAATTCTGAAGTGTATCTTGTTCAGATTGAGTTTGTAAATTTCTAAAATAAATTTTGTTATTATTTTGTGTAGACTGACTTTGTAAATTCTTCAAATAAATTATTCTTTAAATATTCATCAAATGTTGATCAAGTATTCTTCAAATGTTCATAAAATCTTGACCATATCTTCTTTTCAACTTGGTCAAAGATTTTCTTCAATTATAAATATGAATCAAATTTTATTTTAGATTATCTTCAATTATAAATTTGAAACAAATCTAATTTTAGATTTTCTTTAAATACATTAATCTTCTTTCATACTCTTTGAAATCAAATATATTGTTTTTATAAAATATTTTTGTTAACATCAAAACTCTAAATGTAAAACCAACTTGGTTCCAACAGTTTGCATGCAAAGATGAAAGATGAAGTGAATTAGATAAAATAAATGTTTTTTTCTCTCTTCTTCTCCAATTCATGATGGTTTCCTTTGACCAATTTAGTTGACTTAACCTTTATATATCAAGACTTATGAGTTGGTTTGATTAGAATATCCTTTTACTAATTATTTTATTCCATTCTTATCCTCTACATTATTATTTTCTATTGATACATAATTACTACACAGCTATTATAATATATTAAATAAGATTTGCATATATTCACATTGATACTTCAGCTCTTTGTGTGCCAAGTAATTATATTTGTGCAACATCACCCATAATCTAATGTATCAGCTTTTAAATCATACTTTCAAATCTCCAAAACACATTCTCATTATTTTAATATTCTTTGATGTTCAAACTATAACTCTCAAACAGATATGTGTAATTCAGTGTGTAAACAGATATGTATAACAAATATGTATAATTCTCATACAGATATGTGTAAACAGATATGTATAAATAGAAATGTAATTCATTGTGTAAACCAATAACTCTCAAACATAAATGTGTAAACAGATATGTATAATTTTCCTACTCCAAACCAAATTCTCATTCTCCAAACAATTACTATTTCATAAATTCTCATTAATCTCTAAAATTAATTGGCTCCTTTTAAATCATATTCTCAACCATACAAAACACATTCTCATTCTACAAATATTCTTTGATTTTTATAATCCAAACTAATAACGCTCAAACATTTATCCACAATTATTATTTTATAAATTCTCATTAATCTCTTAACTTTATTGACAATATAATTTATTCCATTATAGAAAGAAATATTTGATGCTCCATCTACAATAAGATGTCTTAATCACATATTTTTATTGGTACAAGTCTTAATCACATGTTCTAATATCACCATTAAGTGTATGCTCCCTTTATAAATTTTATTTGTTTTGTTTACTTGGTTTCAAAAGATGGGTCATATCTTAATCATTTATAATGTATCTCTTAACTCTTTTTCACCGGTATATTACAATACTAATTCAAAGTTCACGTCTTTATTATTTGTTTGTCACAATTTACAAGAATTATTTTGGAGCAACATAACTGATAGGTGGAACATTTTACTATCTTTTTTTTTTATCACTACAACATTATGTGTTCCAATATGTATATGCTAAATGTTGAATGTAACCCAAATTATTTTCATAACAAAAATTTATTTAAAAATGTGACCTAAATTTCTATGATGTCATGCATATTTACTTCTTTTATTTATGATCAGTCAAGTGTCCTTTTTATTATAAACAAAAAATAAAAATCTTAAAACAACTTATCTCTCACCTTTTTGGTACTTTTATTGTTCATATTCTAAACCTATTTCAACATAATATATGTGTGTCTTAAAATAATATTGGAATATGCAACAAGAATTAACCAACAAAAACATAAAACTAACAATTGCAAAAAAAAAAAACTAAAATGGAGAATGTTCTTTGTTTCTGCTGAAAACAAAAAAACTATCTTGAACAAAACTGAAAACACAGAAAATGAAGAAAGTTTGCTGAAAAACGCAAAAAAATAGAGAACGTTAACTTTCTCCTTTATGAAGTTTTAAATACCAACTTTCAAAAACAAAGTAAAACTCAAATGAAGAAAGATAAGGGAATAATAACACCAAGATTTACATGTTCAGCCTTAAGTAATTGAGACCTACGTCATGGGCAAGCAAGTAAGACAATTCACTATGAATCTTTGAATTTACAAGATTAAGGTCTCTTCAAGATTGATCTCCTAGTATATATAACTTTTGATAACACAACAATACTAGAATTTTCACTCAATCTCTCCTCTCTCCCTTGATACCTGTTTCTGAGTTTCTATGAATCCTTTTGGTAATTGCATAAACCTCTATATCTCACCACTTTTTCCAGCAATGCAACACAATGTATTTTCAATTATTTATAGTGTTTAAATGCACATTAGCTTAACTAACTCTAACTACTTTTGTCATAACTAAATTGGTCAAATTCAGTTATAACTAACACTAGTTATTTGATTTGAGGCATATCACCATAATTCTCCAATTTGAATCAATATTAGAATAATTCAATCATCGTCCTTGTTGCTACGTTTCAGCTTAATACTTACATAAAATAATATCTTTGAGGCATATCTTCACAATTCTCCACCTTGACCCAATATCATAATAATTCAATTATTGACTTTACTGCCATGCCACAACTTTATTCTTCATATTTGGATATTAAATTTGACCTATGCTTATTTCCATTTGATCATTTCTTGTCAGTTCTTCCTCCAGTCACATTCATACTTTCAGCATGATTATTATTCTTGACCTCGTGCCTTTTATAGTTTTCCTTTGTCTGAATAGATGTATGCACTTCTTCATGAGTAATTGTTTGTTCTCTTCCAAACATGATATCATCCTTGAAGTGTTTATAAGTCATTTGATCAATCTTCTTAATATATTAAAATGTATTCCTCAAATATACTATTTAAACACAATTTCATAGTACTAATTAATTTTTCTTCAATGACATTTCAATTTTTATGAATGTCACATTTCTAAATTATTTGAACTTTGATGTTTCATTTTTCTATATTTTAATTTACAAATCAAATTTCATGTCAAATTGTTTTGCTGAAGGATTTATCATATATTTTTTATTTTATTTATTAAAAGATTGGTATCATTTATCGAATTTTAAAATATTATCTAATAAATGATTGGTAATTTTTTATTTTATTTTAGAGAAGTATCATTTGTTGAATATCAAATATTAGCACACAAACAATAAAATATTGTGAATTAATTTAATTTAATCAAACTCTTACATAACTCTTGAAATACATTGTCTATTTTTTGTAAATAGATTTTAAAAGCTGATAGAAAATATTAATATATTAATATCAAAGAAATTAAAGTATATGTGTATAGAATATGAAGCCAAAAATAATTACTTCAAATAAATATTAAGCCAATTTCTTAAATCATTAACAATTAAATTGAAGATGTCCAAAAAAGGTGATAGAAAATTACAATAAATATCATACTAAAGATTATTACTTTTTAGATTTTTCTAATGTGCATTGGTAAGATCATCTTGTACAATACATATGTTTATTTTCCATGATTGAATCATTAAGTCTTGTAATATCTCATTTGATCCAATGATGAACCTTATTAATCCAATGATTCATAATAGTTTGTGCGTGATGCAAAGCTTACGTCACTTGTATAATATAAAATTTGTCTACTTCTAATATATCATTCAACAACTATTATCTACTAATTATATTTACTTCTAAATTCAAATAGTAATGTTTTGAAAGTTAAATTATAATTTAATCTTAATTTAATATATAAATATATATATATATATATATATTTATATGGTGATATTTATGGTAAGCATTTAACTAAAAGATATATTTCAATTATTATTAACTATTTTTTATTTTAGTTATTTATTTTATAAATAATTATCTTGATATATTAGTAATATTGTAATTATTTTTTGTTTTTATTTACTTTCTATGATATGGTGATTTTATATAAATTTATCATGATTTAGTAATTAATATAAAGTATTTTATTATATTTATTTATTTTATTATTTTGACTATTCTCTTTAGATAT
>JBBPBS010000968.1:9481673-9496094 GCA_037974835.1 Cicer judaicum
ATACATATAGATCATACATATGAAATTTTATACAAATAAAATTCTTTGATACATTATTGAGATATATCAAAATTAATGTCTTATATATGTATTTATATAGGACATCGTTAATCTTCATGAGTGTCAATTATCTATTAAGTTATTTTAGATTTGTATAAAAATGTAAATGCATGATCTATAAAATATAAATTTTCAATTCAATAAAAAAAATTAAAAACATAATAAAATAGAGATGGTTGAAGGAGATTTGATTTAGAAGATCAATAATCGTAAAAAAAATATATTAGTACACTGTGAAGTAAACTAATGTACTAAAGAATTTATGTAAATGAAATCATACTTGATTTTTTCACAATTATCTCTTCATTTAAATAATAAATTTATCATTTCTTTTCTTTTTTTGCCACAAGTTTAGCTCTTTTTAATTAGCTTAGTCAAAACTACTATATTTTTCCTATTCATTAGCTTAGTCAAGTTTATCTTTTTCTTAAATTTATTATTCTATTAAATATAACTAGTCAACACTCAATATAGGATGATTTTTAGTCAATATCTTTAGTCAACATCAACACTTTATTAAGTCATACATTAATTAAAATTGATAGGCGTAATTATTATTTTTAATAAATTGATTCATTTATATTTTTAGAAAATTCTATATTTGCTCAAATATATCAAATAAATTAAAATTTTACTATTTTTTTTATTTGTTTTATTTCCTAAAATCATCCTATAAATATATGATTAATAATTATTTTCCTTTCATCCAAAGTAAAGATTAACCAAAAGTACAATGCCTCTCTTTATCCAAAAATACCTCTTATTGTGTGTGTTGGTGTTGCTATCACTAGACAATGTTCTTGGAGTGCATCTGATCATTACCAACAAATTGAAAGGACATAGTGATTTGGTTGTTCATTGTAAATCTAAAGATCATGATCTTGGAGTTCATATTCTTCGCTATGGTGAAAGTACTGATTGGAAGTTTGGAATGAATTTTTTTGGAGGAACATTATTCTATTGTTCCTTTCAGTGGAATGGTGGACCCCTACGATGGTATGATATATACCAACAATCAAGAGATCTTCATGCATGTAAAACTTGCAATTGGTTTATAGTGGAAACTGGGGCATGTAGATATGAGAGAGATGGTCCTGTTTGCTATAATTTTAATAACTAACTTATTATAGTATTCATGTATTTTCATCTCAATAAATGTACTTAGAACGAGTATCATAAATGTTTGCGTACTCTTGTTTTTTAAATCATATGTTTTTGAACTTCAAAATAATTTCAAAGAAGTTCTAATAATAAAAATGATCAATATTGTCACCATCGTCACTCTAAAAACAATCTAGAAAATGTATTTCATGATCACCATTTGTGTTGCAAATTTGTCTAACAAAAGTTTGAATGACAATAACATATAACTATTAGAAAGTTGATCTATATTTTCATCTGCGACTCTGGATCCTTTGATGATTTTATATATACCACAACCACCAAAGTAAGTGTGATAACCCTCATTATCCAAGACTTTCACTAAAATCAAATTGAGACGAATATCAAGAACATGTCTAACATTCTTCATTACTAACATATGCAATTGTTGTTGTATCATTAACATTTTTCTTCTTTTTGTCTTCATTTCTTTCCCTTGATTGATCTCTCTTAAGAAACCTGCAAGTTATTTTTATGTGACCCGCTTTGCCACAATGATAGCATATCACTTCTTCTCTAGTCCTCGACTTGCTTCTTGACTTGCTACAACTTTTAAAGTTGTTGCTTCTATGGAAATTTCTAGGTTGACTTTTACCCCGTGACTTTGTAACTAGTACTTCTGACTTTGAGGAAGAACCAATCAGACAACATTCCTTTCTTTGAACTTCTTCATTCAACATGCTCTCTTTAACTGTTGAAATTTTCAACTTTTTACTGGGAGCTTAATTGGTCAACGTCACACAAGGACTTCCCAATTACCAGGCAAGGAACTTAACAATAACTACGCTTACAACTTGTCATCTAATTTAATATATGCGGTTGTCAACTAATTCATTGTATTATGAAAAATATCCATATACTCTGCCATTGAATCTCCATCATTGTATTTTATATTCGCCAGCTTCTAAATCAAGAATGCTTTACTTTGCACATTCTTTCGTGCATACAACTCTTTTAATTTTTCCCAAAACTTATTAGCATCTATTTCAGTTTCAATATGTGGATATACACTCAGATCCAACCACTTACTGATCAACACCCCTGCCTTTCTATTCATCTTCTTTCCATCAATGTCAGATTTATCTATGGGTAGCAGTGTCACCCTCAATAGGATCATATAAATCTTTATTGTATAACAGGTCTTCCATGAGATTCTTTAAAAGTGTGTAATTGGAAGAGTTTAGTTTAATCATTTTCGGACCTTTTTTTCCTTCTCCATTTAAATGCACAAATCAAATCAACTGAGCTCTAAATACCACTTTTTTGAGAGAAACAAGAAATAATTATCTAAATTATGTGAAATTTTTCTCCCACCTATGCAGATAAATGGCTAAATAGAAAATATAATTCAACAGAGCAAAAATAGTTGACAAAAAACTAAATATGAGACAAACACAATTTTTAACATTGAAAACTTCCCTCAAATTGAGAGAATAAAAACCACAAGATCTAGTCCAATAAAAACTTCAACTATTATAATTAATGGGTACTATAGAGTCTTCCTAGCAACACTGGGAAATATTAATAACAATAACAACAACCTTATAACCTTCCAAGAAAGTGGGTATTCCAAAGTAACTCTTAGAGTAAATAAAACTACTTAGGTTATGTATTAAAATAACAAATTTGATCGTAGAAATAACCTATCAAAATTGTAGATCAAACGGAACAAGTTTGTTACATACATGTTACATTACCGGAAATCAATTTCCTCATTTCCCTATTACTGCCACCGTGCCTTTCTACTATATCTTCATTCGGCACTATTCCTTTTATTATTATATTAAGGATTTTAAAATCCTTTTTTTCATGTATTTATTCTTCACATGGATCAAGCCCAATAAACTACATATTCTTTTTTTTTCTTTAATAATAATTACAATAATTAAAAAATAATAACAATACTAATAAAATTGGTGGGTTTCACTTCGGAAGTGAGTACATCCAACACCAATGTTACTCACCTCTTGAATTAATTATTATCCACCTCTCAAGGAAGCAAATATTGTTTCCTTGCCTATCCAAGAATTGAGTATTGTAAGGCTCTCCATACCACCAGAAGTACATACTCAGGATAAATATTATTGCTTCCTTGCATATCCAAGAATTGGAGAAGAAGTAATTGGATTCAAATGCAGCAAACAATGAAATCATAAATAATTGGACACATATGACTTGTTTGATTCACATCCCAAAAACTCTATTTTAACATTTTAAAATTTAAAAACTAAAAAAATTTGTTTGGATTACTTGTTTTAAAAAACACTTTTGTAAAACTATTTTTAATTTTATACTTTTTATAACTAAAAAAAAAATAGATATAAATGGTGTTTTACTTTTTAATTTTAAGTTTTTTTAACTCTCTTGTCAAAAACTGTTTTAAAACTTTGAGTTGCCAAATAGATTTTTTTTTTTAAATTTTCTTTTTAAAAATAGTTTTCTAAAATTTATTTATAAAATAAGTTTTTTTAAACTAAAAAGTAAGACACAATAAAACAAGACCATAGATTTATCTTGATTCACCACTAACTTGGCTATTTTTAGTCCTCTCATTCAGAAGGTTCTAACCAACTCATTCAAATATCTTGCATTACAAATAAAGGTGGGAATAGGCTAGATCAGGCTTTGAAAGGCCTGAGTCTGGCCTACGATTTATTTTTTAAGCCCAAGTCTGGTCTACGGCCTATCATAGACCTTTTTTCGGTATGACCTGATCTTTTTAGTAGTTTGGCCTGACCAATAAGTCTATTTAAAATACTTATTAATCTACTAATATCACACGATAATTTAAATGATCTAGTAATACCATACGAAGCTCTCCACATACCATTATCAATATGTACATATCTATATATATATATATATATATATTAAACAACAAATAATTTTTGTAACAAAATAATTTTAATAAAATCCGAAGAAGAAAATATATCATTTAAACCCTAAAAAGTATTTCTGGTTTCAAATAATAGATTTTTTTTCTGAAACAAACGCATCCATTATTATCTCCTAAACAAATATTGAACGTGATTTTTTGAGCTTGTGAATTCTTTCTAGGATTTTAATTTAGTATTTCTTTAATTCTAAATTGTATCTTTATTTCTAGCTTGATCAACAATGATCTTATTCAAAAATAGTTTTGAACAAGATACTTTTATATAATAAGTTCTTTACCAAAAAAAAAAATTTCTGAATCCAATCTGAACAATTCTTTTAGATTGATTATGTTGTATTTTGAAAAGATTGAGTTTATAATCTTTAAATCACTAAATTTGGCTCTGATATTTGGATAGATGATGTAAGACCCGTAATTTTAAATCCTAAGTTATACAATTTTAGGGTATTTTGTGTTAAATTGCTTAGGCTTTTAACCCAGTTTTCGGTATGAAGTGAGTTAAAGGCCGAAAATATATTTTTGGAAATTGGATTAAAATTATTTATCGAAGAATAATTTATTTAGGTTTCGAAGAATTTAATTCTAGGCGGTTTTGTTCAAAATATCTCAGGTTGCTGAAAATTGTATTCGACAATTGAGTTGCGATGAGAGTAGATATTTTTATCAAAATAGTTTGAGATGTGAGTGAAGTGATGGATGTGAGAGTTGTTAGATATTTATTTGTTTAGGTTTAATTATTATATATATATATTATATATTATTATTATTAGTAATATATATGTATATAAGTATAAGAAAAGGAAAGGAAGGAAAAAGTAAGAAAGAAGAAAGGGGAGAAAGAAACAAAACATTTTCCTTCTTCTTCCTCTGCCCGCGCGAACCCCTCCATCCTCCTTTTTCTTCTTCGTTGTTTTTGCTTCCTTTTTCGTTCTTTGGCTTCAAGAATAGAAACCCAAGGATTAGTGGGTAAGAGAGCAAGATTTTCTCAGCTTCATACTTCCTCGTTGTTTCGAAAATGAAGAAAAACGGTATTTGGGATTTCAAAACCGTCAAGCACAAACCTCCCCGTTTCACCAAGATCTAAGCTTCGTTTCGCAAAGAGATAGACGGGAAAGTTGCTCACTGCCACGCTACGGTGCTAGGGAACCAACTTTGGAAGCGGTGTTACGAGCGGAAGATTTTACTGGATTTACCCGCGGCACTGTAATCGCACGTTAAAGCTAACGTGAAGGTAATGGCTCCTTCCAAACTTTTAGTTTGCATTTAGGGACTTATTTGTGGTTGTGTGGAAAAGAATTTTGTTAGGGTTAAAGTATTTGTTTGGGGAAAATGGATTTAACTCATATGTGTATGTTTTTGAGTAAATGAAATTTGATGTGGTTGAGTGGTATGTTGTGTTGATCTGTGTTCTTCGTATTTAATGCTTTCATAATTAATACTGATGAAATTTGATATGTTTATGATTGGAGTTGATAAAATGTCTGAGTTGTTCTACGTGAAATTTGAAAACCATTAGAGTTAAACGAGTATTAAGAATGAGGAAGCTCTTAATGTCTGCGTTTACTTAATGTTGTCGTGAAAACGATTTTGTGGAGAAATGAATGGTTATGTTTTGGTGAGAATCGTGGATTGAATTTGATAATATGTTTCAGTTGTTTTGTGTGGAGTTTGAAAACCGTTAAGTTAAACGAATATTAAGAATGGGGAATCTCTTAATGTCTTGTTTACGTAATGTGTGTTTGTGAAAATCGTTTAAGTTAATTGGACGTTAAGAATGGGGAATCTCTTAATGTCTTGGTTACTTAATGTTGTTTTGAAAATCGTTTAAGTTAACTGGGGTTAAGAATGGGGAATCTCTTAATGTCTTGATTACTTAATATTGTTTTGAAAATTGTTTAAGTTAACTGGGCGTTAAGAATGGGGAATCTCTTAATGTATTGGTTGCTTCATGTTGTTTTGAAAATCGTCTAAGTTAAAAGAATATTAAGAATGGGGAATCTCTTAATATGTCTGTTTGCTTAATGTTTGGCGTGAAAATCGTTTAAGTTAAATGAGTATTAAAAATGGGGAATCTTTTAATATCTGCATTTACTTAACGATTGTTGTGGATGGAGTCAGTGTATGCTCATGCATTTCATTTGGTAAATTGTGTTGACCCGTGATAGGTGGCACCTCGGTAAACAGTATTGACCCGTGATAGGTGGTACGTTTACGATTTACTTTTTGGTAAGTTGTGCTAACCCGTGATAGGTGGCACCTCGGTAAATAGTACTATGACCTGTGATAGGCGGTACATTTACGACTTACGCTTTTTCTTTTAGTAAATCGTGCTGACCCGTGATAGGTGGCACCTCGGTAAACAGTACTGACCCGTGATAGGTGGTACGTTTAAGATTTACGCTTTTTAGTAAATCGTGCTGACCCGTGATAGGTGGCACCTCGGTAATTGGTACTTTGGCCTACGATAGGCGGTACAATTATGATTTACGGGGCTCAGACCTTCATCAATCGATTTCCCCAATCGATTTATGTAAGTTCAAAGTCAGTTTTCACTAAAATAATTTCAGGAAATCGATTTGCCCAATCGATTGGCTCAGTGTAAATCCTTATTTTGAGTTAGATAATCGATTGCTCAATTGACGTATCAATGTTTTGGTCAGTTATGTATTACTTGATGGATTGAGAACTTTATTTTGATTTCATTTACATTTGGCAAGCATTATATGAACTTTTAGCATATGGAAAATCCTTTTAAGTTGCATGCTAAGTTGAAAAGGTTATTTGTACATTTAAGAATTTAAATGTTATGTGTTAATTGTTAATTTCGGTTGGTGACCCTTTACAACTATTGTGGAAATCTGGGCTTTGCCCTCATATGAGAGTCAGGGCAGTCCTACCGGTTCGTACTCTACGGATGGGAATGTTGATGGGAATGCTTGATTGGAGCTTTGTTAGGAGGATTTCACGGGGCACGTGGAGATCACTCAGGGGGTATAGTCTTTGGTAGAATGATCTGATTAGGTTGACATAGAGGGAACATATATCTTCCTTTTGCATTTTGTTTATTTTAAACTGGAAGACTGTACCACTTTTTGAAATGTAAATATTCTGGATTCATATTTCGAGAAACTTTTCCGCTGCTTGTAAATTATAATGACTTAATTATTTATCCAAAGGTGTTTACCTTATTTATTTCTCTGTTTTATTTTAATTTCTTTTGAAAAAAAATACACCCTCGCTTAGAAAAACGGGGTGTTACATTGTGGTATCAGAGCTTTGGTTTGGTTTTCTTTGGGGGTTGTGGAACCTTTGGTTATAGATTGTAGGTCAACCTGTTGGTTGTGAGTCGTTATCTGATCATGCGTCAGGGTAATTGGTCTGAGTTGTCAGATCAGGGGTAGTTATTACGTGTCGATATATTCGAAACTTAGTTTTGGAATTATTCGAAGTGGTGTTAACACTTCTTCCTAGTGAGTCGTTTTGGAATTATTCGAAACTTGTGAGTCATTTTGGAATTATTCGAAGTGGTTTTTCGGAAACACTACCTCCAAGAGGGAACAACGTTGCAAGGACGAACATCAATAGGGATGATCAAATGGTTGAAGCTACAAACAACATGGATGTTTTGTTGTTGCGCGAACTGCTGCAAAGACTCGACGGGATCTGGAGAATAGGGAAAGAGGGATTTATGCTATTAAGTCAAGAGGATTGAAAGATTTTCGTTGTTACCATCCTCCAAAGTTGAAGGGTGATGAGAACTCAGGAAAAGAGATGACTAGTGGATTCAAGAAATGGAAAAGATCTTCGAGATGACGAATTGTCCAGCAGACCTGAAGCAAATCATGATGGCATGGAATTTATAAAATGGTTCGAAAGACACAGAAGCTATGTGTTGGTGTAAACTAGAAGATGATGAGTATGGATGGATTAACATTAGACTAATAAGGGATTTCAAGTAAAGATCTAAGTTGAGGACTCTTGTTAAGAAAAGTATTAGATGTTTTCCTGGTAGATTTCAGGATGAAACTGGATGAAGTTTGACAACTGTCAAGGAGATGTGAACATCATGGAATTGTTGAGAAGATAAGGCTTCCATTTGGAATAACATTTGGTGCTTAGGTGTCAATGAAAGAGACTGGTGTTGAAGTTAAGGGAGCGTTGCACATTAGGAGTAAATACTCCCTTGGTTAGATAAAATACGCTTTGAGGAATAGTCGATACTTTGAGGGATAAAGTTGAGCATTCGAGTTAGATTGGATTCGCGACATGGATTATTAAGTATGGATAGTAATATTGGATGAATCTATAGACACGTAAGTGTGAATTTTGATCGATGTTCGAAAAAACATAATGACTTAAGCCTTGATGTATTGAACTCTATGTTACCATTAAGTGGAATTTGAAGTATCAAGTACGAGAATACTTGAGATTGCGATAATATAAGTTTGAGAGTCTATTAAATGATGGAAATTACTAAGAGGACGTTAATATTTTGATAGGTTGGAATGATTATTTGAGATTTGATTTGGGGCCCTAAGATGGTTGATTTTATTAGTTGATGATTTAATATCCACCAAGTTGGATGGAGGACCAAGTAATGCTTAAAACATTCATAATCGAAGGAGTCGAGACAGGCAAGTGATAAATAATTCATGTTGAGGATGGAAGTGTTTGGAGATTTTGAAGATCAAATCTGAGAATCCTATTGAATGATAGAAAGTGAAACAAATATTGGAAAATGTGCCAAGAAATTTGTAGGAGCAGCACATAGAGATGTAGCTTATGAAAATTAAAGTTTCAGGAAAGGAATTATCTCACCTATAATTCAGACATTATTATTATAAAGGTATGCCAATGATATAAAGACATTACTTGAGTGCATGTCATGAGGATTTTTATTGTGTTCGTCAATTAAAGGAGTTAAAGGTTTATTTAATAAGAAACAATTGAACACGAAATGGAAAAGTTTGGTGGGAATTAGTAACCCTTGATTTATTGGAATCACTACAATGAAGATGTATCAAGGTTCGAGATAGAAATTTAAAGTTTGTATAAATGGAAAAGTGATGGAGTGAATACAATGCGGTTGACCTGTCATAATGAAAGGATAATCATCAAGTTGCAAATGAAGGACACAGTGAAATTAAGAAGTATCAGAATGAATGTTGGCAGTAGAGGTAGGAGGATTATTTTCGAGTTTATGCATAATGGCGAAGTATGTAAGAAATTTTCTAGTGAAGCGTGAATTTGAGGTGTTAGGCATGAGACAAATGTAGACCTTGATCTGTGAATTAAATTCAAGTTGGATTTTAATGAAAAACGTGACTCTTGAAATGAAGTACTAAACTGAAAGGAAGTTTGTGTGTCCCAAGTGGTATAGTCTTTGGCATGATTTCGAAAATATTTGAGGAAGCTTTGATCACCAAGCGTAGGTGGGGATGGAATTATTAAATTTATAACTGGAATAACATACCGATAAGAACACTACAGTTTGACGTAGTTGTACGACTTAAGAAAAATCGAGGATTTATGGACAAGGGAGAAATTTACGAGTTCTCGGATGTAGTGATTGTTATGTGCTTAGTGTGTTGGGGTCATTCTAAGTGTTTCAATTTGGTACCAAATGGATGTTTCGTACCAAGTGGATGCCAATGAGACTACGTGACATAGGTATGGGATATTTTACTTCGTCGACAGGATCAAGTTATAGGAAAATAAGGGAAACTCAATGGACCTTGAGAAGATTGTTGACTGCTTGTACATTAAGATAACCTCATATGTAAGTTGCAAGAATTGTGAATCTTGTCGTTTTTAATGTAAGAACATCTGCAATTGGTTTAAAAAAATGTAAGAATATGTGGAATGTGCTAAACAATGTCTCCTCTGACCATGTTCTACCTAAGACGAATCAAATGGTCATGAGCTACCAAACGCATGTGTAGGATAGCAATGGGTAGGGTTTGAGTAGGGTACTATACCCGTGTTGGTTTAAAAAAATACTCATACTCGTGTCCGTACCCTCTTGGGTATCAATTTTAATATCCGTACTCTATGAGTACCTAAATGCCTGTATCCATACCCATTACCCACCCTTTATCTAAAATAAATTGATAAATAAATGATATTGTTGTCATTAAATTTAAAAATTATTCAAATATTTTAAGTTCTATCATAAAATATTATAAACCAAAATATTTTCTAACTGAAGACATTTCAAATGAACACTCGTTACAATTCTAATATTGATAATAATACTTTATGAAGTTGCAAGTCCTATAACAATATTATTCGAGATATGTAAAAACAATTGATAGAAAGTTGCAAGTATAATTTTAAAGTCACAATTAATAAGACATAACTCTTAATTATTTACATATTCCTTATAATCAAATTCTTAAAAAGTTTGCAAACGTTTATCTTTTAATAATAAATATTGTAGTGATCTAATGATACTAATATATATTAAAATATAAAAGAAAACAATCAATTAAACTAAACATTAATATAATAAATAAATATATAATATATTTATATAAATGCGGGTGTGGGGCGGGGTGGGTACTATAGTACCCGTACCCACACCCATACCCGTTTAATTTTGCGGGTACCCATTGAATCTCTGAGTCTAATTGTCATCCCTACACATATGTCGTTTGAGAATATTTTTAGTATACGAAAAATTCATAAACTATTTATTTATTTAAGATTTAATAAATATTTATGTTTTTATCTTTTATTGATATAATAATCATGTAGTTATTCTCCATTAATTTAATTTTTATGTTTCTATTATTATCAACTTATTACTATTAATTTGTTACTATAATTTATTATTAGTAATTTATCACGTAATTAATGTATCAATAAAATTTAAATTTATTACTATTTATTACTATTAATTTGTTATTATATATTACTATTAATAATAATAAATTTAATAAATAATAATATTATAAATTTATTTTTTTAAATAAAATTTTAATTATAACATTCAACAGAGATAATAAAAATCTCTTATTGTGTTTGTTGGTGTTGCTATCACTAGACAATGTTCTTGGAGAGCATGTGATCATTACCAACAAATTGCTAGGACACAGTGATTTAGTTGTTCATTGCAAATATAGAGATGATTATCTTAGAGTTGATGTTTTTCGCTATGGTGAAAGTACTGATTGGAAGTTTGAATTAAATTTTTAGAGGAACATTATTCTATTGTACCTTTCAGTGGAATGGTGGTCCCCTACATTGGATTGATATATACAAACAATCGAGAGATATTCATACATGTAGAACTTGCAATTGGTTTGTAGCGGAAAGTGCGACATGTAGATATGAGAGAAATCGTCCTGTTTGCTATGATTTTAATAACTAACTTACTATAGTATTCATGTGTTTTCATCTCAATAAATATACTTAGAAGAGTATCATAAATGTTGGCGTACTCTTGTTTTTTAAATCATATGTTTTTGGACTTCAAAATATTTTCAAAGAAGTTCTAATAATAAAAATGATCAATATTATCACCGTCGTCACTCTAAAAACAATTTAGAAAATGTATTTCATGATCGCCATTTGTGTTACAATCTGTCCAGCAAAAGTTTGAATGACAATAATACATAACTATCAGAAAGTTGATCTTTATTTTCATCTTCAACTCTGGATCATTGCAAAAACAATACATTGACTCGTTGTTAGTTGATTAACATTTTCAAAATTATCTACTAACTAGAGAGTTCGGTAAGTTGAAGTTGACAATATAACAAAAAACTTCATGAGTAACATTATTAGACACATTAGCACTACAACATGATGTATCAAAACCAATATTGGTTACTTCTTGAACAATCAAACTAACTTTAATCCCAATTATCTCTTCATTAGTTAATATGAGATTATCGTTTAATTATTTATGAATGAAACCCAATAGTGGATTAGTATCACAATATTCATTGATTGGCACAGTGACATTGAGGTCAATAACAATGGCTTCCTCTTCCTACTAGCTTTTTGTTTCTTCGCAAACTTATATTTCTTATTTTTATCAGCCTACTACAAATTGTTTGTTCCTTCATTACCACTAAAGGTTCCAATGTTAGAATTTGGAACAAAGGTGAATTTCTTAGGAATTAGAACCTTTCATGCTGACTTAAATATTTGCTTGAATGGTAACTATAGAAACACCATGCCCTTTGATTTAGACTAACTATTGGAGAGTTCATGGGTGTGTGAAAGCAGCAATGGGCTAAATGTTCAAGATCCCTAAGAGACAATAACACCACATCTTAACACATAACCTTAAGACAATTCATTGAGATATGGTTTCAAGATATCTTACGTATCCTTAACATTTAGTCCATCATTGTTGTCATGCTTCCCCAGACTTCCAGATAAGTGGTATCGGAGTGTGGATCAAGTCTATTGTTGTGGATAACTCAAACTTAAGGGGGAGATTGTTGAAATTCAAGTGTGATTGGTTAGTTCCACATCAACTAGAAATAGAGGAAATGTTGGATATATAAGAAAGGTGACCCTACCTAATGCCTTAAGGTTTCAAGTGAAGATGTCGTGTCCAGGCCTCTTAGGCCTAAGAGACCTTAACACTATGTCTCAACCCAAAACCTTACGGCTCTCCCCTCAAGCTGAACCAAGGTTCTAATACCATTTGTTAGGGAGCTCCCTCGAAATGCCAAACAAGTGGTATCAAATAAATAGTTTTACTTGATGGGAGAGTGGGAGAGGGATATCCTAGTGTAGATCTAGTCTAGTGTTGTGGGTGACTCAAATTTGAAGTGACCCATATATCTAATATCTTAAGATTTTTGGTGAAGATTTAGTGTCAATGTATCTTAGAGATATAGGACGTTTAGCTCATTGCTATTGTCGTGCTCCCCCAAAATTCCTAACATACCTAGAGTGTAAAGAAGCTATTGTCGCGCTCCCCAAATTCCCACAGACTTACCTAGAGTGTGATTAATGCATTGGAAAAAGGAATCACAAAGAAGACGTTGTTTTTCTCCATAAGATCACTATCAAAGTTACCAAAATTGTATTATCTTTACTATTAGTTCCCTAATTCCTTAATAACATAACCATTAATTACAAATTCACCCATAATTCATTAATGGATTAAAGATTAGAATGGAGCTTGAATATAGAAGAATTGTCTTATTTATCTATTGCTTGTTCAAATATCTCATCTTAAGAATTCGTTAAGTCTACTTTTGTTTTAAAATATGAACGTAAAATAGTTTAAAGATGATCACGCACCGAAAAATGTTAAGCCCAAAGATGTGAAGCAAATTTAATAAAATCAATCATATAACCATAAATCAGATCAAACAAATAATTAAGGTTTTTATCTTGTTTTACTCATCTCCAATAATGGAGAGTTTAATTACATAACACTAGAAACATGGAAAAGGAAATAATTACAAACATGGAGACCCACTGAATCATCAATCACTTGTTTCCAATGTTGAATCTTCAATTTCTAGTGTTCTCAAGTGATTTTCCTTCTTTCCAAAGCCCGCAAAGTCCTAGAGTAACCTATACATTGGATTTTCACTTGAATATTGGTTTTTCTCGTCGAGTGAAATTTGAAAGAACTAGATTTGAATTTTGTGTGTGTGTTACTTCGCTAGGCGAGACAACATTTTTCGTCATGCAAACCCAATAGACAATAGTGCTTTTTTCTCTTTTTTTTTTATTGCAATATATGATTAAAATACTTGATAGAAGTTGTGTTGTTTTGTCACCAAATTTTCTCCACTACAATTAAATAATGAAACCGAAACTACAAAAAATATTTGGTTAATCAAGGAAATAAAGGTATAAAAACCTTATTGAATTGAACAATTGTAATAATTTATTAAAAATGATTGTAAATTCATTAGTAAATTAACTAAAATAATCTAAATAGCTGCTCAAAAGACTCTAAAAGCTGATGAGAAACTATCTACTTGAAGGGAAATTTAACGTCCTTTTTTTGGGAAGAGACCTCTTACTGATAAATTTTATTTTGTTATATTTTAAAATTAGTTTATTATTAGGATTATTAATATAATTATTTAAAAAATAAAAATACTAATAATAAATTAAAATAAAATACATTAATAAATTATAAATAAATTTTATATTTTAATTATTATTATTATAATAAATAATTATTATACTTATAATTAAAATGATTAAGTAAAATAATTATATTATATTATAAATTAAAAAAAAATAATTGATAATAAAAATTAAATAATAATAACAATTAAATAAAAAGAACCATTAAATAAATTAAATAATAATAACAA
>JBBPBS010000968.1:9496270-9524637 GCA_037974835.1 Cicer judaicum
AAGAGATCAAATTAAATCCTGACTTGTCTAATTTATTTTTGAAAATCAGACAAATATAATTACAAATTAATATGATTTCCTAATTCACACTATTACCTAAGACATTATTATTTAATTTATTTTTAATTTTAATTGTTATTATTATTATTTAATTGTTCTTTTCATTTAATTGTTAGTATCATTTAATTTTTATCATCATTTAATTTATTCTTTTGAAATTTATAATATAATATAATATAATTATTTTTATATAATCATTTTAATTATAATTATTTTTAATTATAAGTATAATAATTATTTATTATAATAATAATAATAATTAAAATATAAAATTTATTTATAATTTATTAATATATTTTAGGCTAAATTACATTCGTGGTCCCTTAACTTAATTTTAGGTAACGTTTTAGTCCCTTATTTTTTTTTCCCGATTTAGTCCTTTATTTTAATTTTAAATGACAATTTGATATTTTATGTTTTAAAATTTCAACAACGTTATCCTTTTTTAAACAAAAATTCAAAAAATAATTCAATCAAAACTCATAAAATTAATTATATTCTTCAATATAATACAAATTTCATCAAATATGTAATGCAAATCTTCAAATAAACTCATATTTTCATACTTTATTTGATATTATTAGGAATAAAGAACTAAATCGGGAAAAAAAAAAGATAAGGAAAAAAACGTTACCTGAAATTAAGTTAAGGGACCACGAATGTAATTTAACCTATATTTTATTTTAATTTATTATTAGTATTTTTATTTTTCAAATAATCAAATTAATAATTCTAATAATAAACTAATTTTAAAATATAACAAACAAACAAAAAATTCTCAGTTAGAGGTCGCTTCCCCAGTAAATGACTTTTTATTGAGGTTAAAAAAATTTCTCTTCAGATGGTCGCTTCCCCAGGGAACGACCTCCTACTGAACAAAAAAAGTAGAGCACTTAGGGAAATAAATTTCAAACTAGGGCAATTAGGGAAAAAATTTAAAAAGAGGGATATTTATATACAAAAAACTTACACTTTTGAGTTGTAATGGGCCTTAAATAAGGGTAGTACATATTTAGATAATAGATTTCAATCCTTGGAGTTAGACACAGTCTCAAATTATCCTACTTTTATCACAATTTTATGGCGAAGGTTCCCAATACATTGGCATTAAAACCCAAAAAATCTTGTCATATTAACCATAATACACACATTGAAGTAAATATGTTTTTTCATTTTTTTAAAATTTGTTTTAAATATTAATAACTAAGAACATCTCTTATATATATATATATATATTTGAAACACCACCTAAACTTAAAAGGTTGTTATTACATGCATATCTCTAAACTTAGAAATTTACTAAGTTAAAACAAAAAAAGTTTCTACCTAACTCCAAGTAAGGTTGATTAATTAAAATCAGATATTTTTCTTATAATGTGGCTAGTAACATAAATAAAATGATAAAGGCGAAAAGTGGGCTAGTAAAAGACAAAATAATGCATAGGTTAGTCAAAAATGCTCAAAGAAACACAAGAAAATGAGGTTTGAACTGTGTTGATCGTATAAAATTTTTAAACTTTAAATTCTTTATCAAAAGCATATCTTAATTTTATTAATAATTTGAATAGAAAGCAAAGGATAAAACATAAAGAACTAGTGCAAGCAAATAAAGAGATAAGGGAAGAACACACATTGATTTTCACACGAGTTCGAAACAATTGTTGCTACCTCTAATACTCCCCCGAAAGAGAGACTTTGTCTAAGTACATTCAATGACTTAATCCACTAAAAAATGATAGTAATTCAATTTTCCACTACAAGTATTAAGTGTTCTTAAAGTCTCTACAACCTAAGGACTTTTTTCAAGCTTCACTAAGCAACGAGTATTGTTTCTTTGTGTATCAAATAGTTGAGAATTATAAGGCCTCTCTAGGCCACCAGAAGTCTAGTCTTATGACTCTCCGATTTCAATTTTTGGGAAAAACAAGAAATAACTATTCCAATAATGTGGAATATTTTTCCCCCAACTATGCAGATAAATGGCCAAATAGAAAATACAATTCCATAGAGCAAAAATAATTGACAAAAAATTAAATATGAGACAAACACAATTTTTAACTTGGAAAACTTCCCTCAAATTGAGAGGATAAAAACCACGAGACCTAGTCTAGTAAAAACTTCCACTATAATAATTAATGGGTACACCAAAGTCTTCCTAGAAACACTAGGAAACATTAATCAAACATAACAACTACCTTTATAACCTTCCACTAAAGTGGATATTCCAAAGTAACTCTTAGAGTAAATAAAACTACCTCTGACT
Organism: Cicer judaicum; assembly: GCA_037974835.1. Lineage (NCBI taxonomy): Eukaryota > Viridiplantae > Streptophyta > Magnoliopsida > Fabales > Fabaceae > Cicer > Cicer judaicum. The sequence continues at coordinate 9,498,594 of JBBPBS010000968.1, forward strand.
GAATATTAAAATAACAAACTCAGTCGTAGAATTAACCTATCAAAATTGTTGATCAAACAGAGCAAGTTTGTTACACAACTGTTACACCACCCAACGACTCTCCCCATCACGAATCAAGAGGGAATGTACTCCTCAACCATGTCGGCTTTCTTTCTACAACATACCATATTCGACACAAGCAAGACCTTCGTCATCATATCATAACCATTATCATTAGTATGAATCTTTTCAATTAAAAATGATTTCATTTCCTGTGCATCTCGTATCCAATGATACTGCACCTCAATATGCTTCGAATTTGTATGAAAATTCATATTCTTCCTAAGATGGATCGCACTTTGACTGTCACGGGATAACACAAACTTGTCTTCATTGAGGTGTAACTCATTTAGGTATTTTTCATCCACAAGAGTTCTTTGGAAGCTTCAATCGTTGCAATGTACTCAACTTCAGTTGTGAATAAAGCAACACACTTTTGTAATCTTGATTTTCAGGACACAGGTCCCTCTACAAATGTCATCATATTATTAGGAATATATTTTCTAGAATCAAGATCACCTGTCATATTTGCATCTATGTAGCCATCCAACACATGTTCACCACCTCCATAGCATAAACACACATTGGAAGTGCCTCTAAGGTATCTGACAATCCATTTCACTGCTTGCCAATGATCTTTACTAGGACTAGAGAGAAACTGACTAACAACTCCAACTGCATGAGCAATATCTTTCCTTGTGCATACCATAACATACATCGAACTATCAATTGTGGATGTATAAGGAACCTTCTTCATCTCTTCTTTGTCTTTCTCACTTGTAGTACATTGACCAGAATTCAATTTAAAATGAGTTGCAAGTGGAGTACTAACAAGTTTGCAATTCCTCATGTTGAACCTCTCTAGCACTTTCTCAATGTAATTATGTTGAGACAATCATAATTTATTATTCTTCTTGTCATAGATAATTCTCATGCCCATAATTTGTTTTGTAGCACCCAAGTCTTTCATTGCAAAAGACTTGTTCAAATCTTTTTTTAGAGATTAAATCTTCTTAGTGTCATGACCAACAATCAACATGTCATCCATATATAACAAGAGAATAATTTAATCACCATCATAGAATTTCTTGACAAACACACAATGGTTAGAAGTAGTTTTACCGTACCGATGTTTCTCCATAAAATAATCAAATTTGTTGTACCATTGTCGAGGTGCTTGCTTGAGCCCATACAAGCATTTCTTCAATTTACACACAAGTTGTTCTTTACCTTTGATTTCGAAATCCTCTAATTGCTCCATATAGATATCTCCTTCCAAATCACCATGAAAGAATGCAATTTTCAAATCAAGTTGTTCAACTTCTAGGTTCAAAATAGTTGCTAACCCAAGCACAACTCGGATAGACGACATTATCACCACAAATGAAAAACTTTCATCAAAGTCAATACTTTTTCTCTGATAAAAACATTTCACAACCAATCTTGTTTTGTATCTTGGTTGAGAACTATTCTCTTCTGCCTTTATCTTATATACCCAATTGTTCTTGAGTGTTTTTATGTCCTTAGGCAACTTTAGCAAATAAAATGTGGGATTCTCATTCAAGGAATTCATCTCTTCTTGAATGGCCTTCAACCACTTTTCTTTATCAATATTTGTAAAAGCTTCTTGATAGTACTCTAGCTTTCCACTATTAGAAATCATCACAACTCATGCAGAGGATGTCTTTGAAAAGGTTGACGTTCTCTAGCAGATCTTCTCAACTCAAACTCGACAAATGGCTCAACTAGAGCCTATTCATCATGGTGAGGTACATGATCGTCAGTTACATTCTCATCATCCTCCTGTATATCTCTCCCGTCAACGGAAGTTTTTGCAAGGGGCGTAGGCGCAACATCAATGTAACTTCTAGAACTTGGTTTTTCTTTCTCAACTTTATCAAAATCTTCAATAGTCTGGTCTTCAAGAAATATCACATCTTGGCTTCTGACAATTTTCTTGTCAATCGGATCCCACAATCTATAACCAAATTCTTCATCACCATAACCAAAGAATGCATATTGTTTGGATTTACTATCAAGATTGCACCTCCCATATCTTGGAGCACAAACAAAACATTTGCAGCCAAAAACTCTCAATAACGGTAAGAGACATATATCCCTGTCTGCATTCTATTTAGAACATCACCATCAAGTGGAATAGAAGGAGAAAGATTGATCAAATCCACGACAATTTTGATTGCTTCACCCTAAAAGGATTTCGATAATTTTGCAAGAGAGAGCATACATCCGATTTTGTCATTAATTATACGATTCATTCTCTTTACAACACCATTATGTTGAGGTGTCTTTAGATTTGTTTTCTCAAGCCTAATACCATGTTCTCTACAATACTCTTCAAACACACCACTATATTCACAACAATTATCTTATCAAACATATTTCAATTGTCTTCCCTTTTGTCTTTCAACACTTGCATGAAAATGTGTGAAGACTTCAAGTATCCGGTCTTTTGATTTCAAAGGAAAACCCCACACTATTTTAGAGTGGTCGTCAATAAAAGTTAACAAAATATGATGCACCACCAACAGATTTATTATCCATCATACAAACATCAATATGAATTAAATCAATAATATTTTGCCTCCTATGAGGATCAATATTATGAAAAGAAACTCTATGCTGTTTTCCAACAAAATAATGAGTGCAAGTTTTTAGACACGTACCTTTCACATGAAGAAAAATTTTATTTGCAACTACGTTGAGTCCTTTCTCACTCAAGTGGCTTCTACAATTGCATTCACTTGATTGATAGAAGTGGAACTTTGTTCCTTTGCAACCACTAGGGATCATTTTGTGAATTTAAATATACCACAGTCATCAAAGTAAGTGTGATAACCCTCAATATCCAAGGCTTTCACTGAAATCAAATTGAGACGAATATCAGGAATATGTCTAACATTCTTCAGTTGAAGCTTGCAACCAATCCCAGTTTCAACCCAAACATCTCCTATACCGATAATTGTACATACTCCTTTATCTCCCATTTTTACCATACCAAAATCGCCAACACTGTAAGATGATAAGAAATCATGTCTAGGAGTAACATGATATGAGGCACCCGATTTAATAATCCAAGTTGAATCTTGACATGCAAGGTTTATAGAATTATCATCACAAACAATGTAGACATTACTAACAGATGCAATTGTTGTTGTATCTTTATCATTTTTCTTCTTTTTGTCTTCATTTATTTCCCTTGATTGATCTCTCTTAAGGAACTGCAAGTTTTTTTTATGTGACCCGTTTTGCCACAATGATAGCATATCACTTATTCTCTAGTCCTCGACTTGCTTCTTGACTTGCTACAACTTTTTAAAGTTGTTATTTCTGTGAAAGTTTCTAGATTGACTTTTACCCCGTGACTTTGTAACTAGTGCTTCTGACTTTGAGGAATAACCAATCAAACAACATTCCTTTCTTCGAACTTCTTCATTCAACATGCTCTCTTTAACTATTGACATTTTCAACTTTTCACTTGGAGTTTAATTGGTCAACGTCACAACAAGGACTTCCCAATTACTAGGAAAGCAACTCAACAATAACAATGCTTACAACTCATCATTTAATTTAATATATGTGGTTGTCAACTAATTCATTGTATTATGAAAAATATCCATATGCTATGCCATTTAATCTCCATCATTGTATTTTATATTCACCAACTTCCGAATCAAGAATGCTTTACTTTGCACATTCTTTCTTGCATACAACTCTTTTAATTTTTCTCATAACTTGTTAGCATCTATTTTAGTTTCAATATGTGGATATACACTCAGATCCAACCATTTACTGATCAACGCCCCTACCATTCTAATCATCTTTTTCCAATCCACGTCATATTTATCTGTGGGTTTAGTAGTGCCACCCTCAATAGGATCATACAAATCTTTATTGTATAACATGTCTTCTATGAGATTATTTTAAAGTGAGTAATTAGAAGAGTTTAGTTTAATCATTTTCGGACCGTTTTTTTCCTTCTCCATCTAAATGCACAAATTAAATCAACTGAGCTCTAAACACCACTTTGTTGAGAGAGACAAGAAATAATTATCTAAATAATGTGAAATATTTTCCCTCCACCTATGCAAATAAATGGCCAAATAGAAAATATAATTCCATAGAGCAAAAATAATTGACAAAAAATTAAATAAAAGACAAACACAATTTTTAACGTTGAAAACTTCCCTCAAATTGAGAGAATAAAAACCACGGAATCTAGTCCAATAAAAATTTCAACTATTATAATTTATGGGTACTCTAGAGTCTTCCTAACAACACTTGGAAATGTTAATCAATATTAACAAAAACCTTATAACCTTCCACTAAAGTGGGTATTCTAAAGTAACTCTTAGAGTAAATAAAACTACTCATACTATGTATTAAAATAATATATTTAGTGATAGAAATAATCTATCAAAATTGTAGATCAAACAGAGCAAGTTTTTTACATACTTGTTATACCACCGGAAGTCAATTTCCTCATTTCCCTATTACTGCCACCGTGTCTTTCTACTATATCTTCATTTGGCACTATTTATTTTATTATTATTATTATTATTATTATTATTATTATTATATTAAGGATTTTAAAATCTTTTTTTTTCTTGTATTTATTCTTCATATGGGTCAAGCCCAATAAACAACATATTCCTTTTTTTTTTAATAATAATTACAATAATTATAAATATTGAGTTGAGTATTATCCACACCAATGTTACTCACCGCTTGAGTTGAGTATTATCCACCTCTCGAGAAAACAAATATTATTTCCATGCCTATTCAAGAATTGAGTATTGTAAGGCTCTCCATACCACCAGAAGTACAAAACTTGTTTGGATTACATGTTTTTAAAAACACTTTTGTGAAACTATTTTTTATTTTATACTTTTTAAAACTAAAAAACCAAAATAGATAAATGGTGTTTTACTTTTTATTTTTAAGTTTTTTTAACTCTCTAGTCAAAAACTGTTTTAAAACTTTGAGTTGTCAAATAGATTTTTTTTTAAATTTTTTTTTTAAAATAGTTTTCTAAAATTTATTTATAAAATAATTTTTTTAAACTAAAAAGTAAAACACAATGAAACAAGCCCATAGATTTATTGATTCACCACTAACTTGGCTACTTTTAGTCCTCTCATTCAGAAGGTTCTAATAAACTCATTCAAATACCTTGCATTACAAATAGGGGTGGGAATAGGTCAGACCAGGTCTACGGCCTATCATAAGTTTTTTTTTTGTCTGACCTGACATTTTTAATAGTTTGGCCTGATCTGAAAGTCTATTTAAAATACTTATTCACATTCAAACATTTAAATGATCTACTAATACCATACGATGCTCTCCACATACCATTATCAATAAATATATATATATATTAAACAACAAATAATTTTTGTAGCAAAATAATTTTAATAAAATCTGAAGAAGAAAAAACATATCAACCTAAAAAGTATTTTTGGTTTCAAATAATAGATTTTTTTTTCTTCTGAAGCGCATCCATTATTATCTCCTAAACAAATATTGAATTTTTGAGCTTGTGAGTTTTTTCTAGGATTTTAATTTAGTATTTCTTTAATTCTAAATTGTATCTTTATTTCTAGCTTGATCAACAATGATCTTATTCAAATATAGTTTTGAACAAGATGTTTTTATATAATATGTTATTTACCAAAAAAAGAAAATCTGAATTCAATCTGAACTGTTCTTTTAGATTGATTATGTTGTATTTTGAAAAGATTGAGTTTGTAATCTTTGAATCACTAAATTTGGGTATGATATTTAGATAGATGACAAAGACTTTATTTGAAATCTTTACTAAAAAGTTGCATTGGTAGCAAGAATGGGATTTAGGGATGGATTTCAATGGGCATTGGCTTCTAGAATATCGAATAAACCTTTTCCGATGGGAAACTGCAAAAAGGTTTTTTGGCTAATGATGAGAATGATAAGATTGGGGAATCTGGAATAGAAGGAGTACTGCAGAATTTGAAATTGTGCTTTGGTGTTCGTGGAGGAATCACAATCACACAAGAATTGTGAATCTTGCCGTTTTTAATGTAAGAACATCTGCAATTGGTTTAAAAAAAATGTAAGAATATCTGGAATGTGCTAAACAATGTCTCCTCTGTCCATGTTCTACGTGAGACGAATATCTATAATTGGTCACAAGATACCAAAAGCATGTGCAGTTTGACAATATTTTTGGTATACGAAAAATTCATAAATTGTTTATTTATTTAACATTAAATAAATATTTATATTTTTTTATCTTTTATTGATATATTAATTACATAATTATTCTTCATTAATTTAATTTTTAGGTTTCTATTATTATTAATTACTATTAATTTATTACTATTAATTTGTTACTATTAATTTATTATTAATAATTTATTACTAATAATTTATTACGTGATTAATGTATTAATAAAATATAAATTTATTACTATTAGTTTGTTATTATTTATTACTATTAATAATAATAAATTTAATTAATAATAATAATATCATTTGTTTTTTAAAATAAAATTTTAATTAAAACATACAACAGATATTTTTTGAATGATTTTTAGTCAACATCTTTAGTCGACACCAACACTTTGTCATACATTAATTAAAAATTAATAGGCGTAATTAATATTTTTAATCAACCGTTATTGATTATTTTATACTCTTAGAAAATTATATATTTAATCAAATATATCAAATAAATTAAAATTTTGCTACTTTTTTATTTGTATTATTTCCTAAAATCATCTTATAAATATATGATTTTCTCTTAACAATTATTTTTATTTCATCCAAAGTAAAGATTAACCAAAGGTACGATGTCTCTCTTTATCCAAAAAACCCTCTTATTGTGTGTGTTGGTGTTGTTATCACTAGAGAATGTTCTTGGATCGCATGTGTTCATTACCAACAAATTGGAAGGACATAGTGATTTAGTTGTTCATTGCAAGTCTAGAGATGATGATCTTGGAGTACATGTTTTTGGCTACGCGAAAGTACTGATTGGAAGTTTGGAATTAAATTTTTTGGAGGAACAGTATTCTATTGTTCCTTTAAGTGGAATGGTGGCAACTTACATTGTGCTGATATATACATACAAGAAAGAGATCTTCATAGATGTGACACTTGCAATTGGTATATATTGGAAACTGCGGCATGCAGATATGAGGGAATTTTTTGCATTACTTTTTAACTTATTATAGTATTCACGTATTTTCATCTCAATAAATGTACTTGGAGTATTGATGATCCATGTATTTTCTATCTTCAATCTTCTTAAAGAAATTGCTCTTATTAAATAAAAGAATATGACTCAAGTCTTGCTCTTTTTATCTTGAATAGTATTCTTTCTTTATTTTTTTTTAATAAATTGAATGAGTTTTTATTTCTTATATTTTATGTTTCAGGCCTCATTTGCACTTAAAATTTCAAAAACTAAATTTTAATTAGAGATGTTATGTCACATATTTCTTTTAAAAATATTTTAATTTATTTATCTTATTTTGAGAGTGTCTATAATAAACAAATTCAAAATATTATTTTTACAACAAAAACAAAAACATAAAATAATATTGGGAATGAAATAATATATTAATGTTTTTATAAACTACAAATATATTGGATAAAAAATAACAAAAGTTTGAAGAGATATAAATCTCCCCAGAACAAAAAGAAAGCAAACAAAGGAAACGGAAAATATAATCAAAGAATGTTATGAGTATCGGTCTTAGAACGAGTATCATAAATGTTCGCATGTTTTTGGACTTCTAAATAATTTCAAAAATGTTCTAATAATAAAAATGTTAGTTGATTATTAGACACATTAGCACTACCACATGATGTATCAAAACCAGGATTGGTTACTTCTTGATTGTGAATCTTTCCGTGGAGGAATCACACAAGGATTGTAAATCTTGCCGTTTTTAAAGTAGGCTGACGTACGGGATTACTCATCCGAAGGAAACTAAAGTTCTATTATTGTTTTATTAATATCATGTTGCCATATTTCATGATGCTCAAACACGTCAGGTTGTAGAGGTGTTATAGTTTTGATAATAGAATCTTTGATGTATATGGCCCATCTGTGGCATTTTGATCTCTCTCAATTTTCTTTTGTCTTAATTTTTAGTGCATTTTATAAAGGGTGGATAGACTTTTCTAAACTCTCGACATACCCGACAATCTTAGACTTTGAAAACATTTTAATAATTTATTAATTCTCAGTGAATAGTACCAACAATTTTAAAATAAGCATTGTTCTCATCCTGAGCGATAATTGAAAAAATCACTCATGACACACACGTTCTTCCACAAATATTCTTTAGAAATATCCATGATGTAACTAAGATTTTTCTATAATAACCAATTACTTCTAATAATTAATAAAATCTCATCAGTTAAATTAACATTAATTCACATCTATAATAATCAAATAAATTAGAATATTTTAGCAAAAGATTGTTATAATAGCTTTATTTGTTATTATCTATTTCACATAAACCTTTAACAAACAAAATAAACTTCCTATTATTACCTTATAAGCCTCTAACAAACAAAAGAACTTACTAAGGTTATCTTATTTTAAACAAATTAGTTATTGATAACAATTATAGTATTAATAATAATAATAATAATATTATAATAATGTATAATTAGAATATTTTAAAATTTGAAATTCTGGTTATTTTTAGTCGTTCGACTTAGGATGTTACATTTTCTCTCCTCCTTGAAGAAATTTCGCCCCCAAAATTTACGTCAAACTGAATAAAACCAAAGTGACTCAACTAGTGCAAATATAAAAAAGCTTATGTGCTTGCATCAGTGAGACTTGGATATTGACTTCTTCCTCTAATTCTAAAATAGTTGATTCGTTGTCACACACGAGTCAAATACAATTGATAAAATATAAATAAAGGTAATAACTCGAGTTGTTTTGCAAGGACTTTTGATATAATAATATTAAACAAATTGAAAATTAAAATTAGAAATGAGATTTTTTAGATATTTTTTTTTATTTAACAAATTAACAAAACGATTAATCCACTTATTCGAGTTTCAGACCTATCATAGATTCTATCAATGAGTTTAATTTATAATTCGTGATTCTATTCTAATTTGGCTATATAATTGATCAAACAAACATAATCAATCATATGTAAATTCGGTTTCTTTGATTGGATTAAATATCAAAATCATCAAAATATTACAATTAACGATCAAGCGTCATAAAATAATAATTCAATTAAATTAAAAACCGAAACCAAATTTTGTCAAATGAATTGAATCGATCCTGTTGAAATTCAATTTAAGTGATCAAAATATTAATATAATCAAATAAACATAAATAGAATCATGAAGCGAAATTGATAGTGTAACATGAATCTCAATGTGTTGATAAAACTTTGAACTCATGGATTAATCTTATAAAATTAGACTTCCATGAAGTTAAAATAAAAAGTATTTATTTCCTTTATCAATCTAAATCCTAAAATTTCCTCTCCTATAAAAGAAAGAAAATTCCCAATATATGGTACTCAATTTTGGGCTTTAGGGTTTAGGAAACAAGTGGCCTGCTATTGAAAATTATTACAAAAGTCTAGATTAATAAATTTTTATATCCAGTAAAGTTCAGCATTGGGCTTTTATTCTAACACAAAAGTTGTAGCTCTAATTTTTAGCTTTCCAATGCCTGTTTGTATGCGTCAATCCGATATCTAGAGCTCAGGTTATGGCCTATAGAGCGAGCAAGGGTTAAAATATCAAACTTAAAAGTTAGAAACATTTGTCCAAATGTTATGATCAAATTCCCCCATACTTAAGCTTTTGCACTCCAAGAAATCAATGCATGCGATTCCAAATATTCTAATGAATGCAAATTAGTGGTGAGAGAGAAAAATATTTCTAGCTTAAGGCAAACATGAATAGTTTATTTTTTATCACAACCAAGGCAAACAAGAGTACAAGTTAACTAAAGAATACATCATAAGTGATAGAGTCATCCCAAGATATAAAATTCTCTCAACCGCTCAAAGAATTTGGGCTACTGTTTACATTCAAAGCACATCATGAAGCTAGCACTACGATAGGCTTGACAAGGCTCTAACATCTATATTTAAAATACAAGCACATAATGATCAAAATGTCTTTATTCAGGTTGTAACGTGGTCAAGGTAAGGGTGGATCATCCTAAGATACTAGGGCTGAAAATCAAAGAGGATAAAAAAGTAATGATTAAGAGAAAAAAACAACATTGAGAAGCATTTCAATAAATTATCATTGACTTTTATTATCACACTCTCTTTGCTCACAACACAACCATTTTCCTCATTTTATTTCTCAATTTTTTTTTCTTTTCTTTTTCTCTTTTTTATTTTTTTTTATAACCCTCAAATTTAAGCAACGAAGTTGAGCACCCCACACTTATTTAAGGAAAGACTCCTTTATCCCCCAAGATTGGGCCAGTTCATTGTTTTTCACTTCTAGGCTTGTAATGAGCTATATAACAAAGAATGAGATAATTAGGCTCAAAGAGACTTAAACAAATGGATAATTGTAAGGTAACCTTATTTGGCTAGTAGTTTAACAAGAAATAAATGTCTAGATCATTTCAATATATGCATGTGGACAAGAGTCAAATCAAGTTCTAGCGTAACAAGCAATCATGAGTGAGATAACACACAAGAAGAAAAAAAAAGATGGAAAAATGTATTCCATTCATAATAAGGCTAAAAAATATCACAAGAGATAATGACCAATCACATGATACACAATTTATGATTTTATTCCAATTTATTTTACCAACAAAGAAAGATACTATCCAATCATGTTAGTCGAAACAAACTCACAACATTTACAACCACAAAAACTGATGAAAAAGCATGCAGTGCAATGTCCATTTTTATTTTTAATTTTAATTTTTTAAATATAACGAATAAAATCCAAAATAATTTCCCTCCACACTTAAATTACACATTGTCCTCAATGAAAGTAACAAATATAAAATAAGGGTAAGGAAAGGGAGCTTCCTATTCAAACTTCAGTTTAGGTGGGTTTTTTCAAGGATAATTTTTCTATGGTAGCATCTTCAACACATTCAGACATCATGTCAATGTCTTATCATCCGCTAGTTTAATGTCTAGTCTAACTCTGCATGGGGAAAAACCCTTACCTTGAACGTTTTCCTTCCACGTAACACTATATAGCCCTCGAAAAATCTCATAAAGATGAAGGAACAAAAGCTTAGAAATAATAATAATAATAATAATAATAATAATAATAAAATTAGTGGGTTCAACTTTGAGAATGAATCTATCCAACACCAATGTTACTCACCTCTTGAATTGTGTATTATCCACCTCTCAAGGAAACAAATATTGCTTCCTTGCCTATCCAAAATTTTAGTATTGTAAGGCTCTCCATACCACCAAATATACAACCTCAAGATTCAATGTTACTCGCCTCTTTTGGCATCAACACCAAGATAGTTTTCTCAACGATCCTACTCCACTTATCATATCAAGGAACATGAGTATTCTCTAAATCTCTCAAAGTACAACACCAAAATGATTTCCTCAAAAATCTAATTTCACTCATCATACCACAAAACATGGGTATTCTATAAGCCTTTTCAAAGTTAATCTACCACAATAATTATATTGAAAAGGCTTAAAATACAATGGAATTATTAAAGTTGAAAAGATTATCCATTCCACGTTATCTTTCTAAGTTTTATTGACACTATTAGGTACACTTTAAATTAGTTCCTATGTAATCGACCATCTAAATGGTGACACATCTATATTTTGTGCAGTCCCTGTATAAAAGGGTGTTGGTGATGAATTTTGATTACTAAAACACTATTTTGTGAAAAGACATGATTCGTGCATATACCCGTCATCAATAGTTCTCCCACTCTCTCTAACTCTCTATTATTCATCATGTTCTTTCAACTCCCTCTTTTTTTCACGACATCAACAACCATGGTAGAAACATAAACTTCCATTAAACTCATATTTCCTCCAAATTAGTTGGCTGCTTAATTTTATTGTCTCTTGCATGTCTATATTTCCTCCAAATTCCTATATTTTCTCCTCGAAATTTGTGGTCATCAAACTACCTCGAGAACCAAGAGGCAAGAGTATCCAAAGTGAATCAAAGCATTGTGAGCATTAAACCATTTCTTCTTCTCCCTGTTCTATAGTTGGGGCTTATCATACAGATGCATAATTTTAATCATCTCTTGTTAATCTTAATTATGTGTTTAAGTTACTCTAAAGCTTTTTATTTTTTATTTATTTTCTTTTTATCATCAAATAAGATATATGCATGCAAATGATTTGTTGAGAAAATGAAATTGGTAACTTTTCTGAAATCGAATTTAGTATATGAATTTTTATAATTTATTGCTTTTTATTTTTTAGCGTCACAAACTTTATAGTGTTTATGTCAATGATGTTCATCATCGTGACATTATTTTTCTATTTTATTATCTTATTCTAAAAATTAGAAAACTATATACGTGTTTAAAATCATGTTTTAACAAAAAGTAATTGAATAAATTGAAGGTGCAAACATGAGAAGAGAAATTGAATTGTGTTTGATAAAGTTGATAAATTTTTGCTAATTTATAAAAAAATAGATTTGGTTTTAGTGACTTATTTGAGTTCAGAGGTAGCTAACAATGAAAAGATAAATAATTTGACACATACGGATTGTTTGATTTAGATCTCAAAAATTATATTTTAGCATTTTAAAATTTAAAAACTTAAAAATTTATTTGGATTACTTGTTTTTAAAATCTGTTTTGTAATCCTATTTATAATTTTATACTTTTTAAAACTAAAAAAGAAAAACAGATAAATGGTGTTTTACTTTTTATATTTTAATTTTTTTTCAACTCTCTAATGAAAAACTGTTTTAAAAATTTGAGATGCCAAACAGATTTTTAAAATTTGTTTTTTAAAAAATAGTTTTATAAAATAATCTTTTAAAATTAAAAAGTAAAAGGATCTAATCAACTAATTCAAATACCATGAATTACAAAACACATGACATTTCAAGGAAGACAAATAAGTCAAGTCTTCTCCTAATAGCCTAAAAATTCCAGATTGAAAAATGAACTAAATCACTATTGAGTTGGATACAAAAGATTAGATTTTAAGTTTTGCTTCTAACAAAGCTGATAATATTAATAATAACTCTCACACTTATAGAAAAATATTTAAAAAATATTTCTAACATGAACAAATGTTTCTCTCTTTGAACTCTAAGATAAATTTGAAATTTTAAGCTTGTGACTTTTACTTTTTTCTGATTTTCAGTGATTTTCTTCTTCAATTTAGGATTTTATTTTAGTCCTTTATTTTTAAATTGTATCTTTATTCTTAGCTTGATCAATAATGATTTTGTTCAAAGACTTTATTTGAAAGCTTTACTAAAAAGTTGCATTGGTAGCAAGAATGGGATTTAGGGATGGATTTCAATGGCATTGGCTCCTAGAATGGCGAATAAACCTTTTCCGATGGGAAACTGCAAAAAGGTTGTTTGGCTAATGATGAGGCTGATGGGATTACTCATCCGAAGGAAACTAAAGTTCTATTAATATCATGTTGCCATATTTCATGATGCTCAAACACGTCAGGTTGTAGAGGTGTTATATATTTGATAATTGAATCTTTGATGTATGGTCCATCTGTGGCATTTTGATCTCTCTCAATACCATTATGTTATAGTTTTGAATACATCCGATTTTGTCATTAATTATACGATTCATTCTCTTTACAACACCATTATGTTGAGGTGTCTTTGGATTTGTTTTCTCAAGCCTAATACCATGTTCTCTACAATACTCTTCAAACAAACCTCTATATTCACAACAATTATCTTATCAAACATATTTCAATTGCCTTCCCTTTTCTCTTTCAACACTTGCATGAAAATGCGTGAAGACTTCAAGTATCTAGTCTTTAGATTTCATAGGAAAACCCTACACTTTTTTAGAGTGGTCGTCAATAAAAGTAACAAAGTATGATGCACCATCAAGAGATTTATTATCCATCATACAAACATCAATATGAATTAAATCAATAATATTTTGCCTCCTATGAGGATCAATATTATGAAAAGAAACACTATGATGTTTTCCAACAAAACAATGAGTGCAAGTTTTTAGACACGTACCTTTAACATGAAGAAAAATTTTATTCGCACCTACGTTGAGTCCTTTCTCACTCAAGTAATCGAGGCGCATATGCCATAAATCAAAAGAGGCGTCTTCAATTGCATTCACTTCTTCCTTGCATAGCTTCGTAGGCATCTTATAGATAGAAGTGGAACTTTGTTCCTTAGCAACCACTAGGGATCATTTTGTGATTTTAAATATACCACAGTCATCAAAGTAAGTGTGATTACCCTCAATATCCAAGGCTTTCACTGAAATCAAATTGAGACGAATATCAGGAACATGTCTAACATTCTTCAGTTGAAGCTTGCAACCAATCCCAGTTTCAACCCAAACACCTCCTATACCGATAATTGTACATACTCCTTTATCTCCCATTTTCACCTTACCAAAATCACCAACACTGTAAGATGATAAGAAATCATGTCTAGGAGTAACATGATATGAGGCACCCGATTTAATAATCCAAGATGAATCTTGACATGCAAGGTTTATAGAATTATCATCACTTGGAGTTTAATTGGTCAACGTCACAACAAGGACTTCCCAATTACTAGGAAAGCAACTCAACAATAACAACGCTTACAATTCATCATCTAATTTAATATATGCGGTTGTTAACTAATTCATTGTATTATGAAAAATATCCATATTCTATGCCATTTAATCTCCATCATTGTATTTTATATTCACCAACTTCCGAATCAAGAATGCTTTACTTTGCACATTCTTTCGTGTATACAACTCTTTTAATTTTTCTCATAACTTGTTAGCATCTATTTTGGTTTCAATATGTGGATATACACTCAGATCCAACCATTTACTGATCAACACCCCTATCATTCTAATCATCTTTTTCCAATCCACGTCATATTTATCTGTGGGTTTAGTAGTGCCACCCTCAATAGGATCATAAAAATCTTTATTGTATAACATTTCTTCTATGAGATTCTTTTAAAGTGAGTAATTAGAAGAGTTTAGTTTAATCATTTTCGGACCGTTTTTTTCCTTCTTCATTTAAATGCACAAATTAAATCAACCGAGCTCTAAATACCACTTTGTTGAGAGAAACAAGAAATAATTATCTAAATAATGTGCAATATTTTTCCCCCACATATGCAAATAAATGGCCAAATAGAAAATATAATTCCATAGAGCAAAAATAATTGACAAAAGATTAAATAAGAGACAAACACAAATTTTAACGTTGAAAACTTCACTCAAACTGAGAGGATAAAAACCAAGGAATATAGTCTAATAAAAATTTCAACTATTATAATTTATGTGTACTTTAGAGTCTTCCTAACAACACTTAGGAATATTAATCAACATTAACAAAAACCTTATAACCTTCCACTAAAGTGGGTATTCCAAAGTAACTCATAGAGTAAATAAAACTACTCATACTGTGTATTAAAGTGATAGAAATAACCTATCAAAATTGTAGATCAAACAGAGCAAGTTTTTTACATACTTGTTATACCACCGGAAGTCAATTTCCTCATTTCCCTATTAATGCCACCGTGTCTTTCTACTATATCTTCATTTGGCACTATTTCTTTTATTATTGTTATTATTATTATTATTATTATTATTATTATTATATTAAGGATTTTAAAATCTTTTTTTTCTTGTATTTATTCTTCACATGGGTCAAGCCCAATAAACCACATATTCCTTTTTTTTCTTCAATTTTTTTTTTTAAAAATAGTTTTCTAAAATTTATTTATAAAATAATTTTTTTAAACTAAAAAGTAAAACACAATTAAACAAGTCCATAGATTTATATTGATTCACCACTAACTTGGCTACTTTTAGTCCTCTCATTCAGAAGGTTCTAATAAACTCATTCAAATACCTTGCATTACAAATAGGGGTGGGAATAGGCCAGACCAGTCTGGTCTACGGCCCAAGTCTGGTCTATGACCTATCATAGGTTTTTTTTTGTCTGACATGACATTTTTAATAGTTTGGCCTGACCTGGAAGCCTATTTAAAATACTTATTCACATTCAAACATTTAAATGATCTACTAATATCATATGATGCTCTCCACATACCATTATCAATATATATATATATATATATATATATATTAAACAACAAATAATTTTTGTAGCAAAATAATTTTAATAAAATATGAATAAGAAAAAAAATATCACCCTAAAATGTATTTTTGGTTTCAAATAATAGATTTTTTTTTCTTCTGAAGCGCATCCATTATTATCTCCTAAACAAATATTGAACACCAGTTTTTGAGCTTGTGAGTTTTTTCTAAGATTTTAATTTAGTATTTCTTTAATTCTAAATTGTATCTTTAATTCTAGTTTGATCAACAATGATCTTATTCAAATATAGTTTTGAACAATATTTTTTATATAATATATTCTTTACCAAAAAAAGAAAATCTGAATCCAATCTGAACTTTTCTTTTAGATTGATTATGTTGTATTTTGAAAAGGTTGAGTTTGTAATCTTTAAATCACAAAATTTGGGTATGATATTTGGACTAAATTTGGGTATGATATTTGGATAGATGACAAAGACTTTATTTGAAATCTTTACTAAAAAGTTGCATTGGTAGCAAGAATGGGATTTAGGGATGGATTTCATTGGGCATTGGCTCCTAGAATATCGAATAAACTTTTTCCGATGGGAAACTGCAAAAAGGATGTTTGGCTGATGAGAATGATAAGATTGGGGAATCTGGAATAGAAGGAGTACTGCAGAATTTGAAATTGTGCTTTGGTGTTCGTGGAGGAATCACAATCACACAAGAATTGTGAATCTTGCCGTTTTTAATGTAAGAACATCTGCAATTATTTTATAAAAATGTAAGAATATCTGGAATGTGCTAAACAATGTATCCTCTGTCCATGTTCTACGTGAGATGAATATATGCAATTGGTCACGAGCTACCAAACGCATGTGCAGTTTGAGAATACTGTGTATTAAAATAACATTAAAGTAAATAAAATTACTCATACTGTGTATTAAAATAACATATTTAGTGATAGAAATAATCTATCAAAATTGTAGATCAAATAGAGTAAGTTTTTTAGATACTTGTTGCACCACCGGAAGTCAATTTGCTCATTTCTCTATTACTGCCGCCGTGTCTTTCTACTATATCTTCATTTGGCACTATTTCTTTTATTATTATTATTATATTAAGGATTTTAAAATCTTTTTTTTTTCTTGTATTTACTCTTCACATGGATCAAATCCAATAAACCACATATTCCTTTTTTTTCTTTAATAATAATTACAATAATTATAAATAATAATAATAATAATACTAATAAAATTGGTAGGTCCCACTTCAGGAGTGAGTCTATCCAACACCAATGTTACGCACCTCTTGAGTTCAGTATTATCCAACACTCGAGAAAACAAATATTATTTTTTTACCTATCCAAGAATTGAGTATTGTAAGGCTCTCCATACCACCAGAAGTACAAAACATGTTTGGATTACATGTTTTTAAAAACACTTTTGTGAAACTATTTTTAATTTTATACTTTTTAAAAGTAAAAAACCAAAATAGATAAATGGTGTTTTACTTTTTATTTTTAAGTTTTTTTAACTCTCTAGTCAAAAACCGTTTTAAAACTTTGAGTTGCCAAATAGATTTTCTTTTTCAATTTTTTTTAAAAAAAATAGTTTTCTAACAAGAAAGAGATCTTCATAGATGTGACACTTGCAATTGGTATATATTGGAAACTGCGGTATGCAGATATGAGGGAAGTTTTTGCATTACTTTTTAACTTATTATAGTATTTACGTATTTTTAACTCCCTTCCCTTTTCTTTGTTTTGTTTTATTTTAGTACAAATCAGAATCAGGGTTCACAAAGTCTCTTTATTTATGTTTTTGTTTTGGAAAGCGGCGGATAGAAAACAAGGAGAAAAACCTAACAAACTCATCTAAATATTAGCAAAACCTAACAAACTCATCTAAATATTTGTAAAATTAGTTAACAGCCCATGCCTACCTTAGATATATCAATCTGATTCTACAATTTAGCTTGTCCTATATATTTTAATGTATCATTATTATTTATTTATCTATTTATTTTAAAGAAACAATTATATGGATATTTATTTATTTTTTTAATAATATGTTTAATTAGGTTTTATTCTTCTTAATGGATCTAACCCATAAAACACATTTTTATAATAACTATAGTTATTACTATAATATTTCTCAAAATCAACCCATAAAAACACTATCATCTTTATAAAATAGTCAAAATGATAAAATAAATAAATATAACATCAATAATTTATATTAATTATTAAATCATAATAAAGATGTATAAAATCATCATGTCATATGAAATATATAAAAGTAAAGAAAATCAATCACAATATTAGTAATATCTAAAGATAATTAGTTATAAAATAATTAACAAATCATAGAAAATAGTTATAAATAATTGAAATACAACTATGTACACGTAAAATATTACATTAATTGGGTACACGTATATACACGTAAAATCGCATAAAATCTTTTTCTTTAAAATATATATTACACTAAAATACTATTATTATTTTTTTAAATATATCAAATAATAAAATATAATATGTATTATTTATATCACTCATGTAATATAACATGTATCAAACTAGCACATCATAGAAAGCATCCATATGACGAAAATTAGCCACAAAATTTATCAACATATATTCTAAAATAATATTCGTCATCAAATTAATTATTTAAAATTCTATTTAATTAATAAAATAGTTTATTATAAAATTTTGGGTGTTACAATTTCAATAAATGTACTTGGAGTATTGACGATCCATGGACTTCAAAATAATTTCAAAAATGTTCTAATAATAAAAATGTTAGTTGATTATACATTGACCGTTGTTAGTTGATTAAAATTTTCCTAATTATCTACTAACTAGAGAGTTGTGTAAGTTGAAGTAGACAATGTACCAAAAAACTTCATGAGTAACATTATTAGACACATTAGCACTACCACATGATGTATCAAAACCAGTATTGGTTACTTCTTGATTGTGAATCTTTTCGTGGAGGAATCACACAAGGATTGTGAATCTTGCCGTTTTTAAAGTAGGCTGACGTACGGGATTACTCATCCGAAGGGAACTAAAGTTCTATTATTGTTTTATTAATATCATGTTGCCATATTTCATGATTCTCAAATACGTCAGGTTGTAGAGGTCACTACAAAAAAATTGACCTATCGTGACATACAAAATATGTCACTAAACGTTCAAAACTGTAGGTAAAAGTCAATAATACAGTGAGTGAGTTCAAAACTGTAGGTAAAAGTCAATAATACATTGAGTGACACCCAAATCTAGTGTCAACTTTAAGGGGGCGTCCTGCTACACTTTGAGGACTGTCACTACATGTTCTGAGGATTGTCACTACATGTTTTTTGAGTTCTACCTACAATAATGACTGTCACTAAAAACTATGTAAATATAAGTAAAGAATTAGTCTATTCCTACGGTATGTATGTCACTAAAACTTATTATTATTTATTAAATTAAATTTATTTTATCTCCCTATTAATTGTAATTCTAAACTATTATTATCAATAAATTAAATTTAAAATTTTAATTTATTTTTATTAATTAATATCATTAAAACATACAATAAAATATAATTTATTTTACTAATTTTATTAAATGAATATTACTTGCATTCATAGAATTTTAATTATAGCACTAATATGAGTATCATATCTTTGTGACAACATTGTAATCAAATTAGATCATAAAAAATATATTTTTCCACTAAGTAGATCATAAAATCTTTACAAAGGTGATATATTTCTCCAGTTATGAATAAATTCTTAATTTCAACTTATCCTAATATTTTCTCTAAAATCTCTCCTTCTATATTTTTAGAATCTATCTTTGGAACTCTATCATTCCATTATTCTTTGTCCTGCAACACTTGCTTTTGAGAAATATTTCAGATTTGATAAACCAACTCCTAAAGCCCTGTCACACAATAAAAGATATATATAATTAACAAAAATTATAAAAACCAAACACAACTAAGCTCGTCAGTTCATGATTTAGACACACACAAACTTAAACACAATTAAAAAAATATTTCACTTCAAATTTGTTTATACTAATATTTAAATTCATTCCGCGTTTTTTATATAATCAAGGTTGTTACTCCTTCTCTTTCTCAATAATTCACTTTTATTACAAAACTGCACTATAGATAGGGATATAATGCAGGTTTGGTGGCTGGGGTGGGAGAGATAGAGAATGAAGCTATAAGGAGATTGAGAGTTCGAACCCACAAAAAGGAAATACTAACCATATTTGGGATTTGACTCCTCTAAAGTGATGAATGTAGTTTGGAGGATCAAGTGTAATTATAGCTACAAATATAAAATAAGTGATTGAATTACCCAAAAGATAAAATAAGTGTTCCATAGAACTGCTGAAACAACACTAATTATGCTATGACAAGAAGTTTGAACATAAAACTCAACAAATTCAAATTCATTTTCTATTATGAATCATTACATTAGATCCAAACAACTAAATGCATGTTTGAGTAACTGGTGCAAACTACAGAGATACTTTTGAGTGGATTGTCTTTGGAATAACTACTCTTAGAAGAATTGTGTATGAAAATGCTGCTACATTTCACAATAGCGAGTTATGTCCTGTTAGTTATTGAAGTATGGTTTTTCGATTACATGGTTTCAATTCTCCTTAATTGAAAGCAAGTTTAGTTATTCGGAGTTAAATAGTGAAAATGATGCTGTGAATTTTAGTAAGTAAAAAAAGCTATGAACTTATGCAAATTTATATAAAAGTGATAACAGATTAGGAAGAAATTTATACAAAGAGCATTGTATCTAAAATCTAGTTATCAAGAAATGAAGTGAAAATTGAAAAGCAAAAAACATTAGTAAATGAATATATGAGAGAAGACAGGCTAACAGCATGCTGAAAAACCAGTGAGGTATATGGCAAGAGAACATTCATGGCAGTGCTGAAATTGAATTTTGTTCTGACCTGAAAGAATTTGGGCAAACACAGGGGGAGATGACAAAAGAGGTTGCTTAGGCATTGTTTGGTGATCTCCATTAGAAGAATTCGCTGCTATTTCAATTCCTGCATCAAATTTCAGAGAGATCACAACAAAATTAACTCGTTTAATAAGAAAAATCAAAATTTTGATGATAAACCAAAATCAAGAAAAGAGAGAGAACTTGATCACGAGTGAGTTTCAAAAAACAAAATGTGGAACCCAAAACCCTACCCAATGCTGTCTCCATTCACCTGTTCAATAGAACCACCAAAAATCAAAATGTTTGTGACATAATTAAAATAGTAATGAGTTATCAATTATCATTTGACATAAATTATACCTGTTCAGCTACAGCTTGTAAAACCTCATTAATTTGTGGATCTTCAGAAAACCGTACTTGGAGAACGGAAACAAGATTTCCAAGCAAATTCTCCAATGTTTTAACTCTATGGTTAGCACGAGAGTTAGAGCTAGAACTTGCGTTTTGAGCAATCTTGCCAAGACAACGCACACATACTTTTTTCAGACCCTTTAACTTTTGAGTAAATATCATTCTTCCAATTTGTAGAATCTTGAGTGGTTTGAGGATTATTTGAGCTTTTTTCCTCCTCTACCATATGCTTCTTTAGTTCTTCCTACATTTAACACAAAGTTTCATAGCCAATTACAACATTTAACAACATGAAACTTTGCATTCTTTAACGGACAACTTTGGAAGAAAAAAAAAGAAAGATCATGCATGGTGGCCTAAAGAATATAGATAATATGAGAAGAACTGAGTATTAATATAACAAATCGTGTTTTGCCTATGTTTTAATCAAAGTTTAAAATTCTTACAATTACATCAGCTGCCTTTTCATTAACAATACTTCCATCTTTTCGAGTTCGAGTATTAATATAAATTTGTGCTCGCGATGGTTGCTTTCCTCTAGCTTTTGTTGTCTAACATTAGTAACAAGAATGTCAACCATTATAATTGTATTGATAAATTAATTAAAAAAATACCGAAAGCGACAAACCATCTCATGAATCAGTTGTGGAAGATTCTTGGTTCCCATGCAATGTATGTCCTCATATTTTGTGCGATGATTTTTGTTCATGTTTCTTATTTTCTATATCCAATTAATAAGTAAAGTCAACAATCAAAATAAGCACATGATAAATATTGTTATACGAACAAAATATTAAGGACATTGTACATATACCTGTCCATTGTACATATACCTGTCCATTTTTGGATCAATCCTTGTGTCCGGGATGTAGGCAGCCATTTCTGCTTCTGTCTTACTACTATCATATCCCTTTGATTTCAAATGATACTTGAATTGCCTCCACTTAACCTTCATGTTATCCTTTAGTATCTTCTCAGTTTGTTCGGTGAATTCAGGAACAAATCTAAACTTTGCCTATCATATGAATAATTAACAAAACACAAATTTCGTTAAACATTTTTGCAAAAAAAAAAGTATTTACAAAACTTGAAATGAAATAGAACTTTTTACAAATTTATACAACACCTGAATTAGTTTAACCATATCAGTAATATAGGACTCAGGCATCTCACTCCACCTAATGTAATTGATTGGCGCACATTGAGATCTCCTTACCAAACTTCCTATTGCATTTAATAGACTTTTTCCTTCCCAGCCAATAGGATCACCAAAAGAATCTACATCCACCAATATAAACTCTCCATCTGGCATGTCCCATACATCTAGCATGTGTGTATAACCTCTTGTTTCCTTTTTCACCTAAATCATATATTCATATTAACAAACCATAAAACACTCAATATTAACAAACCATAAAACACTCAATATTAACAAACCATAAAACACTCATAGTCAGAAAAACATTGAAGATTACCATGGAACACAAGAAATTGACAAAAATTAAATTTTCTACAAGAGGAGAGATTGAAACAAATATTCATGTTTGTCACAAATCAAAATAACAATCCAACAAGGAAAATTGCAATTATAGAAGCTACAGGAATTTACGACGCTATAAATGTTTGATATTTTTTTTGCAGCCTTTGCATTTTTTCACTTTAATATACTCTTATGAGTAGTTTGATTTTAACAATTTGTTATGTGCTTGTTTCATCAGAGGATCCGTTCGTCAGAAATTTCAATCGGGCATTCTTATAACCTGATTGAAACAAGTACGCGTAGAATTGTTAATGTTGAAACTGCATCCAAGAAGCGGATTTCGATTTATGAGGTTGGAGAAACACCTTTCTTCCATGCAAACATGTACTGTCACCTACATATTAATCAGGTAAGTTTAACAAAAAATTGCAGCTGTTTGATTAGACCTAACCATGTTTTGAGTCATGAAAATGTCTCAATCCACTCTATGAATCAACTATTTCAGATGTATTTGTTGTTATGCTGCTGTAGAATATCTAAGTCTGGCTATGTTTGTCATAGTAAGCCTCATGTATAAGTTAATTTGTTCTATAGTAAAAAAAAACATGATTAATAGTTTATGTTCTCATGATTAATAGTAAAAAAAAACATGATTAATAATTTGTTCTCATAGTGTTAGTTTTTTACATAAACTATTGTAATAAGCTTATTTGAAGTTGAAAATAATTTATCAGAGTGTTCTTTAAAATATTTTGAAAATAATAGTTTATGTTAGAAAATAAATCCATTTAAATTATGCAGAAACTCTTTAAAAAAAACTAATACTAGCATTGTTGAAGTTGTCATAAAAAAATTCAATGAGTTGAACATTAATTGGATTTTGAATTGAAGGTACAAGATGAGAGTTCAATTAGCAGGCATAAAAGAGCAATTGTCTTGACAAAAACAACAAAAGATGATTTTCTGTCACTTTTAGGAGATGCAGATGACAAAAAAAATCCCGTCTACAATACAACAACAACCAAACCTTATCTCACTAAGTAGAGTCAGCAACCTTACAATATTTTCCATAATATTTTCTAATATCATATATTAAGAATTCATACTTGATGCCTTCCACAAGTAATGAATTGAATTAGATTATGATGCTATTTGTTACTAATGTTGTTTGCCTTGACAGTTAAGCCACAGACACTGGTGGAAGCGACTTTTCTAAAATTTCTTGCATGTAGCCTTTATTGTTTGCATTGTTAGTTATTGATTTCACTTTTTTTCTACAATTAGGAAGGGAGCAGGGAGGTTGGAACTTAACAAGATGTGCTAATTATTACATAAAGTACAACAAACAATATGACTTCACAATTTCAAAATCAAAAATCAAAAGTTTGAAACAAAAAGAAATGAAATTGTCAATCCACCACTCACATTATCAAATCAATCTCCACAGTCAAGCAAATGCAACTTCAAACTCCACCGTTCGAAAGGAATGTGATTAATAAGGAATATAAAATGCCGGTAAAACGAAAAATCAACATCTTACTCATGACTCAAAAAGTTATTCACCAACATTCGAAATCAACAAATTATGCAAAAAGAGAAGGAAATTTGATTCCAATAAGGATCAAGAAAATAAATAATAAATTGAATATTGCAAGAAAAAAATGAAGGCTATTTTTGGTGAATGAAGGCAAAATGATTTTCTGGTGGTGAAGGTAACGTGAACAACATGAAATGATTTTTTGTGAAATGGGTGAATTAATTTTTTTACATTAATATTTCAGTTTTTTTTAAGTTATTATAAATTAATATTAAATTAATATTTCAGTTAATATTAAATTAATATTTCAGTTTTTTTTTACATTAATATTAAATTAATATTTCAGTTACATTAATATTAAATATTTCAGCATTTGTGACACTCTCTCTGTAGCTAAAAGTAACTATAGTGACAAACAAATATATATCACTAAATATTGAGTGTCACAATAGATTTTTTTTTTTTGTAGTGGGTGTTATAGTTTTGATAATTGAATCTTTGATGTATGGCCCATCTGTGGCATTTTGATCTCTCTCAATTTTCTTTTGTCCTAATTTCTAGTGCACTTCATAAAGGGTGGATAGAATTATCCTATTTTGAGAGTGTCTATCATAAACAAATTCAAAGTACTACTTAAAAAAAAAACACAGCAATAATATTGAGAATGAAATAATATAGTGATGTTTTTATAAGCTAAAAATATATTGAATTTTTTTAAAAAAAAATAATAAAAATTTGAAGAGATATAAATCTCACCGAACAAAAAAAGAAAGCAAACAAAGGAAACGAAAAATGTAATCAAAAGATTTTTAAGTAATTTTAAGATTTATAATCGATTTATTTTAAGACTAGAATTGTTTGCATGAGTTTCATTGTGGTTGTGGTGTTCCTCTTAATGATATCTATGGTTGAGTTTGATATGGAAATGTAACATGTTATGTTATTGATCTAACCAAGTGTATCACGTAGATTGTATCATAAATTGATATATGTAGAGGGACTAAAATTTATTTTATTAATTTTTTTTAATTATTAAAATTATAACACCTTAGATCAAATACAATAATTTTTATAGACTAAATTTTTGTATACTCATTAACTGAACTTATACCACTTAACTAAAATAAAACTAAATTATAATAATATTTTAATTTAAACATAAATAAATTTAAAAATTATTCTAGAATCTTAAATAGAAATTTTCTTTATTTCCTTATAGTTCTTTCAGATCCTTATCATTTAACTATGACTAAGAATATTTTATAATTTTTAAAAAAAAAAAAATTGGCTAATGTAATATTTAAAATTAAATATGTTTTTAGCACCTACAAAATTTCAATGT
>JBBPBS010000968.1:9526025-9540698 GCA_037974835.1 Cicer judaicum
AAATGTAAATTTTAGTTTGTTCAAAATTATTATGTAGGTACGTTTTGTTTTCATTACTGAGTGGATGTGTACTTTTGAATGACCTTTTTATATAAAATTAATTTAAAATTTAATTTTAAAGTTCATATTTTTGTTATTTTTAATTTATATTTTTTATTTTAAGCTAAAAAATTCTAAATTTTTAATAATGTTTTAAATGTTTGTACAAAATATTATTAAAAATATTTTAAGTTGAAGAATAATTAAATATATTTTATTTTAGTATGAACTAAAACTATTTATTGGATAGTTGGGTACGATTAAAAAATTATATTGTTATTTTATAGAAACTAAAATTAAAATGTTGAAATTTTGTAGGAGGTAAAAACCTATTCAACTTTCAATATTACATTAGCTAAAAAAACTTTTTTAAAAAATTATAAAATATTCTTAGTCATTATTAAATGATAAGAACCCGAAAGAACTATAAGGAAATAAAGAAAATTTTTAATTAAGATTCTAGAATAATTTTTAAATTTATTTATATTTATATTAAAATATTATTATAATTTTGATTTTATTTTAATTAAGTGGTATAAATTCAGTGATTTTATTTTTATTATTGTTTGATGTGATGTGTCTAACACTCCGGAGTTCGTTCATTTGGTCTCTCAATTGTGTTTTATTGTGACACCAAAAATTATAATTTCAAATAGAATGTAAAAGCATTAATTTTGAAATAGATTTACGGTTATCAAAAAATAGAGTTAAAAATCATGACGCGGTATCAAAACTTACACAAAACATACATAAAAATCATGAATAAATTTTTTAATATCGAATATAGTCGAAGTTTATTTAACTAATATTTTTGGCATCATTACGTATTCAAAACTTCAAAACAATTAATTTCTAACTTTATATAAAAGATGAAAAAATAAAACGATTGAGCGATAGAGTTTATTAAAAATAATTTAGTTTAAAACTCGATAAAAATACAATAAATGACTTCATCTCAGTATCACTATCAAAACATGAATCACCGGCCAATAACCAAAAAAACTACATTTTCGCAAATGCCATACAAGCAACGAATGGGGTGATCTTCTAAATCATGTAACAATATAAAATAATTGAGAAAATCATAATTAACAAAAATAATCAAAGTAAAAATGAATTCAATCAACAACATCTAGGTAAGTCAGTGCTCATATGAAGTAATGTCATACATGCTCTAATACTCTAGGCTCAAGTTCTTTCTTTGAGATCCATCAACTCTGAAGTACTTAGTTATGAGACTTGATACTACGCTACAACACAAGTGCGCATACAATTTAAATTAGTTATGTTATCATATATCCTCTCAACTTACCCGAGACACATGTATGTGACAATTGAGGTAAATGTGTGTTGCATGGTAGATCCTAAAATTTGAAAGGCTATCTCGGTAACGCCTAGTTACATGGGTATAAAAATTGAGGTAATAACGAAAAAGTTTTCATATTTATATAAGAGAAAAGATATTATAATAAATAATTAAATTTCCAAAAATATAATATTGTAAAACATTAAAATAAAACCTTACCGCATAAAATTCCTTAATAATCAAATATTTAAAATTGAGCATTTTATAACTAATCCTAAAATAAAATACAATCCATATATTATGTGTACTTATTCTTGATCTACTAACTTAATCTAAGAAAATTATTCATCTCAAAGGAGGTAGGATTTCTAAACTCTCAACATACCCGACAATCTCAGACTTTGAAAAAAACATTTTAATGAGATACTAAATCCCAATGAATAGTACCAACAATTTTAAAACAAGCATTGTTCTCATACGGCGCGATAATTGAAACAATCATTCAGGGCACAGACGTTCTTCCAAAAATATTCTTTAGAAATATACATAATATAACTAAGATTTTTCTATAATAACCAATTACTTTCAATAATTAATAAAAACTCATCAATTAAATAAATTAGAATATTTTAGTAAAAGATTGTTATAATAGCTTTAATTATATATATATATATATATTTAATTATTATGATTTAGTGATTAACATAAAATATTATTGTTATATTTATTTATTTTATAATTTTGATTATTTTCTAATATGATCGTATTATTATAATATGAATATTTTGAGAAATAAGTATAATTGTAGGGATTATTTTGAATGTGAAAATTTCAGTCATTAGTAATATGTTTTTTATATATTAATTATTTTAATTACTCTAATTTATAAAATATAATAATGTTTGAAAAACTAAATGGTGATTGGAGAAATATTAAAAAGGAGATTAAACAATTAGTAATTTTATTTTAACAAAATAAAAATAATAATAGTAAAACATAAATAAAGAGACAAATGGGTTTGACTCTATGAACCATAATTGTTAATAAAATAAAACAAAGAAAAGAGAAGGGAGCTGGACGGGCAGCCGTAGAACCAAGTAAACACAACAACAACCTATCGTTTGACACCGGTAATCAATGTTCCGTAAAAGGTTCTCCGTTTTCATCCAAATTTGAGTATGTTATTTCATTCATTTAACTCATCAATTAAATATAATTTTTCAGATTTTTAACAACCTCAATTTCTCTTTAAAATACCCGACTTCTTTGTTTTGTAGAATTCGTTATTTTGCACCGTTCTCCTTCACCATAAGTCCAATTTGAGTGAAACTAATGCCAAAACGACCGTGTGAAAAGTGGCTATATTATCCACTGATTGAGCTTCTGATATATGGTAATTTTCCTTGACCAAATTTCGAATTTAGTTTTTAGAGTATCTTCTCATAATTTATTTTTAACGTTTATCCATAAACTATCGAGTTAGATCGATTGAAGGACAAAGAGTCAATGAAAAAAATTTGTTTGCTCGTGGAATCATATTCGTATGTGAAAGCTTCAAAATAAGGTAAGGGGTGAGAGAGCGTTTGAATTCATGAGTATAATATATTGTGAGATGAACAGGAAAATCGTATTTTCCAATGATTCATCTGGGGCTCGTTACGTACGACACTAGTCCTTTGAGAGATAAATTGATTAATTTGAAATATTAGAATTGTGAGATTAAATAGTGAAATAGAAATTTTAATAAGGTGTTGATTGATTTAATTTCGATACTCATATGTGGTAGTTGATATTTGTTATTATTGTGATGTTGGATGTTGAATGAAATTATGTGTACATGTTTGATTAGATGAAATTATGTGATGTGATAATAAAATATGCATGCATGGTTTGATATATGCTTACGTGATGATATTGATGATAATGAGTTTATACGATGATCTTGATTATTTATGATTAATGATATTATAAAATTGTGATGAAAATATTGAAGTACCCCAGACTTGATGAGATACTGATGATTCATAAATACGGTGCTCTTAATGGGGTAGTCTAAGCTAATGGAGGGAGAAAATAAATATTGAGAATTTGTGAAGTGAAGATTATTTTGTCATCATATAGGTAGGGCCTGACAAGCCTAGTGATTCCAGGGAAGTACAACTGATTAAGCCTGATCGTGGCGGTCTGTTATCGAGCCTTAAGGCAAGATTGTTAGATCTTGGAGGTATTTGGGTGGGGAATTCCTTGGTGACTTGGAGGTAGCACTCCAAATGCCAGGAGCTACCACGCAACACACGTTTACCTCGATTGTCACGTATATGTGTCTTGGGTTGAGTTGAGTGGATCTATGAGGACATGGTCAATTTGAATTGTCCGTCCACCGAGATGGTGGCATAGTATCAAGCCTCCTAACCAAGTACTTCAGAGTTAGAATGGTACCACATTGTGAAGTAGAGTCTAAGCTCATGCATAGCATTGTATTTCCTTGTGATTTGTTTGTTGTTATTAATATGTATCGTGTGTGGTGATAATTTATCTTAGATAATTTGATGTTACTTTGAAATCTATTGATTTTCCTTGAGTGATTTTGACCTTTGAATGTGATATTTTCTTGATGGAATATTTGTGTAATGATACAATCCTATTATGATTGTTTGCGTGTTCTTCTTACTTGTATTATAGTGTCATCATGATTTTGAAACTCACCTCCTTCGTTGTTTGTGTTTGACTGGTTGGGCCCTGCGTTTGCGAAGTCGTAGTTATTACAGGTTAATGAGTCTTGAAGTTCAAGTTTGGGAGGAACCCCGCTCTAATAGGTGATACCGGGAATAAGGGTTTTAATTTGTATTTTACTTATTTAATTTGAATCGAATTTTTTTATGAAAATCTTAGAAGTACTAGTAAGTTTTTAGAATTAAATCAAGTAATTATACTTAAATCAAGCTTTTTGAGATTGCACTATTTTAATGGATAAAATAAGTTTAAAGTGTTTTTATTTTTATTTTTGAGAAACGAGATATCCTAAATTAAATATAAAGTTTTTATTTTTTTGGAAGTATATTTTTATCTATCCGCTGCAAATTTTATAGGAATATGATATAAATTATTATATATATTATTTTGGGATTTAGGGTGTCACAATTAGAGTATTAATAATAATAATAATAATAATAATAATCTATAATTAGAATATTTTAAAATTTGAAATTCTGATTATTTTTAGTCGTTCGATTTAGGATGTTATATTTTCTCTCCTCCTTAAAGAAATTTCGCCCCAAAGTTTACGTCAAACTAAATAAAACCAAAGTGACCCAACTGGTGCAAATATAAAAAAGCTTATGTGCTTGCATTAGTGAGACTTGGATACTGACTTCTTCCTCTAATTCTAAAATAGTTGATCCGTTGTCGCACACAAGTCAAATACAATTGATAACATGTAAATAGAGGTAACAACTCAATTTGTTTCGCAAGGACTTTTGATATAATAATATTAACTAAATTGAAAATTGAAATTAGAAACGGGGTTTTTTTAGATGTTTTTTTTTTAATTTAACAAATGAGCAAAACAATTAATCCACTTATTCGATTTCAGACCTATCATAGATTCTATCAAAGAGTTTAATTTCTAATTTGTGATTCTATTCTTATTTGGCTATAGAATTGATCAAACAAACATAAACAATCATATGCGAATTCGGTTTCTTTGCCTGGATTAAACATCAAAATCATGAAAATATTACAATTAACAATCCAACGTCATAAAAAAATAATTCAATTAAATTAGAAACCGAAATCAAATTCTGTTAAATGAATTTAATTGATCCTATTGAAATTCAATTTAAGTAATCAAATAAACAAAAATAGGACCATGAAGCGAAATTGACAGTGTAACACGAATTTTCGTGTGTTGATGAAACTCTTAACTCGTGGATTAATCTTATAAAATTAGCCTTTCATTAAATTAAAATAAAAAGTGTTTATTTCCTATATCAATCTAAATCCTAAAATTTTCTCTCCTAGAAAAGAAAGAAAACTTCCAATATATAGTACTCTGTTTTGGGCTTTAGGGTTTAGGAAACAAGTGGTCCGCTATTTAAAATTATTACAAAATTCTAGATTATTAAATCTGAAATTTATGTCCAGTAAAGTTCGGCATTGGGCTTTTATTCTAACATAAAAGTTGTAGCTCTAATTTTTAGCTTTCCAATGCCTGCTTGTATGTGCCAATCCGATATCCAGAACTCAGGTTATGGCCTACAAAGCGAGCAAAGATCAAAATACAAATAATAGAATTATAAATCAATTTCGACCGAAATTTTAGAAACACACTAAAAAAATTATTATAAGCTATAAAGAGCTTTTAATATATCAAACTAAAAAGCTAAAAACATTTATTGAAATATTATGATCAAATCTCCCATACTAAAGCTTTTGCACTCTGAACAAAAACAATGCATGCGATTCCAAATATTCTCCTGAATGCAAAATGGTGAGAGAGAAAATATTTCTAGCTTAAGGCAATCATGAATAGTTTTTTTTATCACAACCAAGGCAAACAAGAGTACAAGTTAACTAAAGAATACATCATAAGTGATAGAATCCTCCAAAGATAAAAAATTCTCTCAACCACTCAAAGAATTTGGGCTACTGTTTACACTCAAAGCACATCATGAAAGCTAGAACTACCATAGACTTGACAAGGCTCTAACATCTATATTTGAAATACATGCACATAATGATCACAATATTTTTATTCAGGTTGTAACGTGGTCAAGGTAAGGGTGAGATAATCCTAAGGAGACTAGGGCTGAAAATCGAAGAGGATAAACAAGTAATGATTAAGAGACAAAGATAACATTATGAAGTAATTCAATAAATTATCATTGATTTTTATTCTCACACTTTCTTTTCTCACAACGCAACCATTTTCCTCATTTTATTCCTCAATTTTTTTTTTCTTTTTCTCTTTTTAATTTTTTTAATACCCTCAAATTTAAACAAACAAGTTGAGCACCTCATACTTATTTAAGGAAAGACTCCTTTATCCCCCAAGATTGGGTCAATTCATTTTTTTTCACTTCTAGGCTTGTAATGAGCTATATAACAAAGAATGGGATAATTAGGCTCAAAGGGACTTAAACAAATGTATAATTTGTATGGTAAGCTTATTTGGCTAGTAGTTTAACAAGAAAAAAATTCCTAGATTATTTCAATATATGCATGCGGAGAAGAGTCAAGTCAAGTTATAGCCTAACTAGCAATCATTAGTGAGATAACACACAAGAAGAAAAGAAAGATGGAAAAAAGTATTTCATTCATAATAAGGCTCGAAAATCACAAATGAAACACAATTCATGATTTTAATCCAATTTATTTTACCAAGATGGAAAGATACTATCCAATCATGTCAGTCCAAACAAACTCACAACATTTACAACCACAAAATCTAATGAAAAAGCATGTAGCTTCTTATGGTAGCTTCTTCAAGCACATAGCTCTCGTGGAATAGCTTGAGGAATTGTCCATTTACTTTGAACACTTTCTCTTTCTTTTCACTTTTTATTTCCACTACACCATGAGGAAAAATGTTAGTAACAACAAAAGGGTCAAACCACTTGCATCGTAGTTTCCCAGCCATAATTTTAAGACAGGAGTTGAACAATAAAACTTTTTGGCCATTGGAAAATTCCTTCCTAGAAATCATCTTATCATGAAGATTCTTAGTTTTCTCCTTATATATTTGAGAGTTCTCATAAGCTTCAAGTCTAAGCTCTTCAAGTCTAAGCACGGTGCTCTATTTCCACTGGTATGTGGCATGCCTAACCAAACACAAGTCAATAAAGAGACATCTTTATTGGTGTTTTCTAGGTTGTTCTATGAGCCCAAAGAGCTTCTTCAAGTCAATGGTTCTAGTCTTTCATGTTTGGTTGCACCATCTTTTCTAAGATTTATTTGATTTCCCTGTTTGAGATTTCAGCTTGCCCATTAGTTTGGGGATGATAAGGTGTAGAAACTCTATGCACAACCCCTTACTTCTGAAGCAAAACGTTTATGGTGCAGTTGCTAAAATGAGTGTCTTGATCACTTATGATGGTCGGGAGTATTCCAAACTTGCAAAAAATATTTGATTTGATAAAACTTGCAACAACTTTAGAATCATTAGTCCTAGTGGGTATTGCTTCCGCTTACTTTGAAACATAATCAACAGCTAGTAAAGTGTAGACAAAACCAAAAGATATAGGAAAAGGGCCCACAAAGTCAATGCCCCACACATCAAATACTTCACAAAAAAGCATATGTTGTTGAGGCATCTCACTCCTACAAGTGATTGATGTTCCTGCTATTTGGCACTATTTAACAATTTTATAAGTCTCAAAAGCATCTTTAAACAAATTGGGCCAAAAGAAACCTGAGTTTAAGACTTTTCTTGATGTCCGTTGAGGACCAAAATATCCCCTAACTTGAGAGGCATGACAAAAATGAAGAATGGATTGAGCCTCATGGTGGGAAATACATTGCCTAATCAACAGGTCACTACATAATTTCCACATATATGGATCATCCCACACATAGTATTTGGCTTCACTTTTAAGTTTGTGTATTTGTGTTCTGGATGCATTTGTAGAAAGGAATCCAACAACTAGATAATTAACTAAATCAACAAACCAAAAAGTTACCTCACACAACTATGGCAGTTTCTCATCATGGAAGTTATCTTTAATAGAGATACGGTCAACTCCACTCTTATCTTTAATGGGGATGGGGTCAGATCCACTCTAATCTTGAATGGGGATGGCAATCATCTGTCACAGTTTTAGCTCCACTGTCATCTTTAATCTCTAAATCAAATTCTTGGAGCAACAACCTCCACCGAATCAATCTCGGTTTTGCTTCTGGTTTCTTCAGCAAGAACTTCAAAGTTGCATGGTTAGTAAAAAAAACTACATTCGAACCTAGCAAGTATGATCTAAACTTATCAAGTTCAAAAACAACAGCTAAAAGTTTCTTATTATTGGTAGTATAATTAGCCTGTACAAAATCTAAAGTCCTAGAATCATAATAAATAACATGTGTAGCCTTACCAACCCTTTGTGTAAGGACTACTCTCACTGTATAGTTAGATGCATCACACATAATTTCAAAAGGGAGGGTTCAATTGGGTGGCTGAATTATGGGAGTAGAGGTCAGTGTTGCCTTTAAGAAATCAAATCCCTTCTTGCATTTATCATCGAAGGTGAAACTGACATCTTTTTGCAGCAAATTTGATAGTGGAAGAGCTATCTTGCTAAAATCCTCAATAAAGCGCCTGTAAAAACTGCATGGCCAAGAAAAGAACGAATCTCGCGGATGCAAGATTGGTAAGACAAATTAGAGATCACATCAATCTTGTCAGGATCCACTTTTATTCCATTTTTAGAGATCACATGTCCCAAAACTATGCCTTGTTCAACCATAAAATGACATTTTTCATTATTCAACACAAGGTTAGTTTCAATACATCTATGCAAAACTCTGTCTAAATTGTTCATGCATGCATCAAATGAGGAACCATACACAGTAAAATCATCCATGAAAACTTCAATACAATTTTCTATCAAATCGCCAAAAATACTAATCATGCAACGTTGGAAAGTGTCAGGAGCATTGCATAGGACAAAGGACATCCTCCTATAGGAAAATATGCTGAAAAGGAAGTGAACATGGTCTTTTCTTAGTCTTTGGTGTAATATGGATCTGAAAATAACCAGAAACACCATCAAGAAAACAACAATGTGATTTACCAGCCAACCGTTCAAGCATCTGATCAATGAATGGTAAAGGAAAATGATCCTTTCTAGTTGCATGGTGTAGTCTCCTGTAATAGATGCAATAGATGCATACCCTCCAACTGTTCTGCACTCGTGTCGGGATAAGTTCATTATTTTCATTTTTAACCACTATGAGTCTAGTTTTCTTAGGGATAAGTTCACTTCTTTTTTTACAACATCCAAAATTATGGGTTAAGTCACATTTGGGGCTGCCTGACTTATTTTACCCCATCCTCTAGTAGTATCTTATGCATACACATGGATGGGCTGTACCAAGAATATCAGCCAATGTACATCTGATTTCCTTCTTGTGTTTTCTTAAAATCAGCAACAACGTCTCTTCCTTTTCATCTTCAAATTTGGCTAAAATAATTTGCCATGTCCTTCTAAATATGCATATTTCAAACTTTCAGGAAGTGGCTTAAGCTCTATAGTTGGTGGCTGTTCAATGGAAGGTACAACACTAGTGGTCGAAGCTAAGTATGCAAAATTAATTATGTCAATAGAAATATCAATATTAGCACAATGACCAACCTGCAAGGCAGCTTCGATCTCAGCACACACAAAGCACAATTGAGTATCTGTACATAATTCACAAGTATAAGTATCATCAAAACCAGACAATGAAGGAAAATTAGTAGCAAACATACAGGGGTAAGTATCATCAACCAAATCAGCAGGCAATTCAATTTGAAAAATAGAATGTTTTTCCATTGAGTGTTTCATAGCATCAAAGATGTTAAATTTTACAATGCTATCACCAAATTCCATGGATAAAGTTCCAGCATGTACATCAGTTTTTGTTCTACCAGTTTTCAAGAATGGTTTGCCTAAGATGATAGGGGCCATGTTGGACTTATTCTCTCCCTCTCCCTCCATGTCCAGAATGTAAAATCTGCAGGAAATATCAATTCGTTAACTCAAACAAGTACATCCTCCATGTTGGACTTATTGCTCTTGTTTGCCAATTGAATGATAACACGTGTATTCTTAAAGTCCAAGAGAAAGAAAGTTAAAAATAGATGTAGATATAACATTAATGGAAGCTCTTAAATCTAACATAGCATTACCAAATTGACTATTTCCTGTGGTACAACGAATGGAAAAAGTTCTTGGATCTTTGTATTTCTGAGGCATGGACTGAATGAGGGCTGAAACATTTCTCCCCAAGTTTACTCTTTCATTACCTTTTAACCTTCTCTTGTATGTGCACAAATATTTTAGAAATTTTGTATATCTTGGAATTTGTTTAATTAATTCAAGGAGGGCAATGCTCACTTCCACCTTCCTAAATATATCTAGGATCTCCTTGTCCTTATCTGCCTCGTCCATTTTCTTAGTCTTCACTACCCTTTAAGAAAAAGGAAAAGGTATATTTTGCTCAACATCAACAACTTATGGTATCAAAGTATCCTCATCAACCTTCTTATTTTACACTGAATTTTCAAGTACCTTTGGTATTTCAACGGTTTTCCAAGATCTCAATGTAATTGCACTAACATTGGGAGCATTTGGATTTACTACTGATTATGTAGGCAATTGGTTACACCCCTGAATTTGCAGTTGATTAATTGAAGTGTCTAGCTGAACAATCTTTGTTTCCAAATTTTGAATGGTGGAATCTCTTATTTGTTGAAATTGGATATTCTAGACAGTCATCTGCTTAGCGAGGTCCTCTAATGAATATGCATTCTTTTATTGTTGAGGAATATTTTGTTGTTGATGCTGCCTAGGTTGTTGTTGTACAGATGAATTCCCCTATCTCAGGTTGGGATGGTTTCTCCAACTAGGATTATACTTGTTAGATGACAGACCTTAGTTGGCTTGAGGATTGTATATATTTGCTGCATATGCTTGAGGAGCATCAGCAATTGGATCTTTTTGCAATGTAGGACATGAATTTGTAGGATGCTTTGGAGAAGTTCAAATACCATATACCACTGCTTGGGTTTTACCTATTGTCAATTTTTTAACTAAAGATGTAAGTTCATCAAGTGTGCCTTCTAAATTCTTGTGGGGAAAATCTTGAATTTCATTTACGCCCCTTGTCAACACTGTTGAAGTGCTTCTAGTTGTAAACTATTGAGAATTAATGGATATGTTCTCAATCAAAGTCTTTTCCTCTTCTGGGATCTTATCGACAAGTGTTCCCTCACTAGCAGCATCCAAAATGCTTCTATCCATAGGTAGCAAGCCTTCATAAAATTACTGGATGAGCAATTGTTCAGAAATCTTGTGATGAGGACAGCTAGACACTAATTTCTTGAATTTCTCCCAATACTCATGTAATGATTTGCTGTCAATCTTCCTGATGCCACAAATTTCTTTAATGATTGAAATAGCTCTTGAGGCAAGGAAATATTTTTTCTAGAAACAATTTCTTGAGATCATCCCAACATATAACAGAACCTAGTTGAAGGTAGTATAACCAGTCCTTGGCAGTATCTTGGAGTGAAAATTGGAAGGCCCTTAGCTTAATGTGGTCTTATACGACTTCTTGAGGTTTCATGGTATAACACACAACATGTAATTCCTTCAAGTGTTTGTGGGGATCCTCACATGCAAAATTGGAATCATGTGTATTAAACCAGATTTAAGTTCAAATGGTACAATAACTTCAGGATATGTGATACACAATGTGTTATAAGTTACATTAGGTGAAGTAAGTTGTCTTAAGGTTCTATTATTCGCATCAGCTATATTTTGTCGCAATTTGTCAGCTACATTAGTTTTTCTAGGGTGATATTTCAACTCAAAATTGTAGTCCTTAAGAAACTTCATCCACCATATTTGTCTTATATTTAATTCATTTTGATCAAGCAAATATGTAAGGCTCTTATGATCATTAAAAACCTCAAATTTCGCTCAATACAAGTAATGTCTCCAAATTTTAAGAGTAAAGACTACAACTGCTAGAAGCATAAGCTACCACTTTTCCTTCTTGCAATAAAACAAATCCTAAACCATTTTTAAAAATGTCACAATAAACCACAAAATTCATGGATGGATCTGGTATAACTAAAATAGGTGCTGAAACACATCCTCATTTTATGATTTTTGGGAAAATAAATTTATGGATTTATGCTTTCATTTTGTAAATTTAAATTTAGTGATTTATCTTTTCTCAATAGAAATCTAGGGATTTCTTTTTTCTTAAAAGCAATTTCAATTGAAATTAGATTTCATTTTTTTGGAAATGTTGTTTACTTGTTTCTTTCAAATCAATATATAACTTCTTAATTTTGAATTTTATTTTTCTTTAGCAGTTGATTATGTTTGAACTTTGGTTGGGTTTCTAACAAAGTCACACAAGGTATATTTTTTTTTGGTTGATATGTGTTTGTGCACCATTTCTAGTGTAGTTTTTCTTGTTGGAAAGTTTCTTTCTTTAACATGTTTCTTTAGTTTACTTTCTATGTGAATTTAGGTGAAAAAAACATGTATAATGATAGTGTAGTGTTTTTGGAATTGGAAAGAGAACATTAATATCATGTTGTGCACTCGACTGTATTTCTTTAAAATGTTGTTTGCTCTTAATCTTGATTGTGATATTGTAATGTTTTTGGAATTTTAAAATAGATAAGGCATTAATTCTCCATTTTTTTCCTTTATTTCAAAATTGATCTTTAATGCTTAGAGAAATAGAAGCTACCAAAATTTGGTACCTTTGGTCCTTCTTGTTACTAGACAGAAACATTTAAAGTTGAACGAATTTGGAATTTATTTTGTAGGAGTAAGATATATATAATAAAATTGGTTGGACTCATATTTTTGGAAATGTAGTTGTTTAATTGAGTCAATTAAGGTATGAATTTTTTGCTTCCATCTTGTATTTAAATACTTGTTTCTAACTATATATATTAGTTTGTGTTTATTATTACGATAATAATGTGATCTTTATGGTTGGTATGAAATTTTTGTCAAACATTGTGTGTACCTAATTTCCTTTGGATTAGGGTACAGATGAGTATCCTTAAAACTATATAATTTTGATTTGTTATAATTACAAGTTATTTAATTATTCATCTCTATTTGTTCTTATTGCTTTTATGTAACTAATTAATTTAAAATTTAACTTAAGTACTATTTTATTATTAAAAAATAGGTTGCAATAATTCAAATTAAAATAGATAATCATATTTTAATTTGACTATAGGAAGAATGAGAGGCGTGACAAAATGTCCCCCAACTTGAGAGGCGTGACAAAAATGAAGAATGGATTGAGCCTCATGGTGGGAAATACATCGCCTAATCAACTGGCCACTACATAATTTTCACATATATGGATCATCCACACATAGTATTTGGCATCACTTTTAAGCTTGTGTATTTGTATTCTGGATGCATCTGTAGAAAGGAATCCAACAACTAGACAATTAACTAAAGAGTTACCTCACGCAACTGTAGCAGTTTCTCATAAGGGAAGTTATCTTTAATGGAGATAGGGTCAACTCCACTCTTATCTTTAATGGGGATGGGGTCAGCTCCACTCTTATCTTGAATGGGGATGGTAGTCATCTGTCGCAGTTTCAGCTCCACTCTCATCTTTAATCTCTAAATCAAATTCTTGGAGCAACAACCTCCACCGGATCAATCTCGGTTTTGCTTCTAGTTTCTTCAGCAAGAACTTCAAAGTTGCATGGTTAGTAAAAAAAACTACCTTCGAACCTAGCAAATATGATCTAAACTTATCAAGTTAAAAAACAACAGCTAAAAGTTCCTTATCAATGGTAGTATAATTAGCCTGTGCAAAATCTAAAGTCCTAGAATGATAATAAATAGCATGGGTAGCCTTACCAACCCTTTGTGCAACGAATACTCCCACTGCATAATTAGATGCATCACACATAATTTCAAAAGGGAGGGTCCAATTGGGTGGCTGAATTATGGGAGTAGAGGTCAGTGTCGCCTTTAAGAAATCAAATGCCTTCTTGCGTTTATCATCGAAGGTGAAACTGACATCTTTTTGTAGCAAATTTGACAGCGGAAGAGCTATCTTGCTAAAATCCTCAAAAAGTGCCAGTAAAAACCTGCATGGCCAAGAAAAAAACGAATCTAGCGGATGGAAGATTGGTAAGACAAATTAGAGATCACATCAATCTTGGCACGTTCCACTTATATCCTATTTTTAGAGATCACATGTCCCAAAACTATGCCTTGTTCAACCATAAAATGACATTTTTCATTATTCAGCACAAGGTTAGTTTCAATACATCTATGCAAAACTCTATCTAAATTGTTCAAGCATGCATCAAATAAGGAACCATACACAGTAAAATCATCCATTAAAACATCAATACAATTTTCTATCAAATCACTGAAAATACCAATCATGTAGCGTTGGAAAGTGTCAAGAGCATTGCATAGGCGAAAAAACATCCTCTTATAGGAAAATATGCCGAAAAGGAAGTGAGCATGGTCTTTTCTTGGTCCTTTGATGCAATATGGATCTAAAAATAACCAGAAATGTAACACCTCAGCCCTACAGCGTTACCGACAATGTTACCTCATGAGCATCTC
>JBBPBS010000968.1:9546696-9578890 GCA_037974835.1 Cicer judaicum
AAATCAATGAAATTTTTTAATTTAATATTAAATTATGCATATGTTTAATTAAAGACTTATTAAAAGAAGTTTGTTGGTTTTATAAATAACAAAAAAAAAAGTTTGACGTATAGTTATAACCAGTAGTAAAATTCCTCAAAAAGAATTAAAACTAGTAGTAAGTTATCCTAGAAAAATTTTGCTTTTGAAAAAATACCTAATAATAAAATTCCCCTGTATCTCATCTCATATTCATAAAGGGTCACACCAAATGAAGAGTTTTGTTATTATTGTTATTTGTTATGTAAAATGTTAGGTGATGATCATTTTATAGTATAATTGTCATTTAATTTAAAGTTACAAAGTAGTTCATCTGAAGTTAAATATAAATAACATGGAAATTGAAAAGTTAATTTATATAATTAAAAATTCATATTAGATATATCAACTTTTTCATTTTTTTTTTCTTTTATATTTCATTTCAGAGTAAGAGTTTTATGAGTTACCACTTAGTTGACACTAAAATCTAAGTTGAAGTTAATAGTACTTATACTATACTATTTTTGACAATTATTATAAGTTGTTTTCAAGATTTTCATATATATGATGTCAAAAATAATTAATATATTTAATGTGTTTTTCTATGTAATAAAACGGAAAATAATTTTTTAACTTTGGTAGCAATCAAAGGGCAAACAATCCTTTTTCTCTAGTCCCTAATCATGGACGTGTAGCAATATTAAAAAAAAAGTCATGTAAGTAATTAAAATAGTTAATGATAAGTAATCATTTAATAATAGGCAATTAGTTAGTAAATGATATATTTAGATACCGATATGGAGATTTAATGGTATTGTTGAGGTGATGAATGTTGATATATTTATCAATTAGGTTCATTAATCTGTCTTACTAACCGATTAAATTTTAAATCTAATCGATTAGCTAGTGATTTAATCAATTAAGAAATATAGAAAAGATAAAAAAGGAACAATAATTTGTTTATATGTATAAAAGTTGCAATTAGGGAGCATAATTACTATGTCTAGGATGATGAGGAAAAGCCTTGGTCCAATTGCATGAGGTCGAATGATGGTTACAATGGAGAATGGTAGAGATAGAACCAAGTAGCCACCCACAAATGCCATTGTAATAACAAAAAACCTGCATATTTATATAGTAAACATTAATTTGATTTCTATAAATATATTTATATAAATACTCCATTTAAAATATAAATAAAAATAATAATTCAAAATTTAATATATTTAATTTAAAATTTCAATTATTTTTTGAATTATATTTCAGATGGAGTATATATTAGAATCATATAATTAAAGACATTAATTAAGTTAGAGGGTTTAAATATGACATACTGAAAAGTTGAAAAGCTATCATAACTAGCTTCGAATTGAAAGAATTGAGTGAAAAAAGGAAGAATTTGATCACTAGTTGCCATGGTGATAGCTGCACCAAGAGAAGATGCTATAGCACCTAATCTTAAAATGAAATCCGTTATAGCTATGCCTTTTTTCCATCCTCCTGGCCTTGCTGGGGATGCAATTAAAGCAGCTTTTTCATTACTTGACTCTCCCACATTAATGATGGTTGACATTTTTTTTTTTATTAATTTGAAATTTAGATAAGAGAATAGTATGATGATCTAATTAAAATGTATGTTAATGATATCAACTATGCAAATCAACTTCATGGTAGTACCTTTTATAGAGAAAAATAATAATATTAATGCATGGTCAACTTTAAGACTAGGGGAGTGGCTATGAAACCATTTCCACTTCATATATATATATATATATATATATATATATACTCTCACCTTTAATAGCAAAGCAAGTAGAGAGGTACGAGAGAAATGTTTATTAATATTCTTTGTGGAAAAAAGGGTGTTTTTTAATTGTAGTCAACGTTTGCAGGAAATGGAGTTTGTTAAATCAAACTTGTGTGAGGTCAAGTAGTGGAGTAATAAAATATATTGATGTTTTTAAACGCTAATTAAAATTAAATGTATATATGGAGCTACGAAACAAAGAAAATTAGTACCTAATCCTAGTTTTCGTTTATATTT
The DNA here is from genome assembly GCA_037974835.1 of Cicer judaicum. Taxonomy (NCBI): domain Eukaryota; kingdom Viridiplantae; phylum Streptophyta; class Magnoliopsida; order Fabales; family Fabaceae; genus Cicer; species Cicer judaicum. The sequence goes on from JBBPBS010000968.1 coordinate 9,548,759, forward strand.
AAGAAACTATTGACTCAACACTTTAAAACAAATGATTAAAGATCCATATCTAACTCTTACGAATAGAAAAAATTTTGGTTGAGATGAGAAATTTAATTTTTTGTTCACGACAAATTATCAGACGAAGATTATCACTGATAACATAATACTACATTTATTGTCTCTAAAAACATTTAAGAATATTATCTAAAAGAATGGATAATATTTTTCAAACGTCTTATATTTGAACGTTATCTTTATCTAAAACAACATTAATTCATTTTATTCTATAAATACGATGTTCATAAATGTTTCCTATAACATAGAAATAGAGAATATTTAAAATATATATATATATTTGTTTGTAAATATCTTTTATTTCTAAATTATGTATATTATAATTCACTAGTCTACCTTTCTATAAAAATTAACCAACTAAACCGCATGGTCTCTAACATAATTTTTTTGGGTCATAATCTCTAGTTTTTATGGAAAAGAAGTCGCATGGTAATTTAGAATTCAGTCAAAAGATGAATAAAGTGTAATTAATAATTAATCTGATTATCAAACTTGAATAGTTCTATCACTAATATTAAAAATTTGTTAGTCATTATCTGAGTTTAATTGGGTAGGATTATAATTAACTATTAGCACTCAAATTTAATTAATTATATATATATATATTTATAGAAATTAGTCATTAATATTTTGTCCTTTTTCTATTCATTTTTTATCTTAAATATAAAACACTCTTGAAAATTTTCAATTCCTTGTCTCTTTTAATATGACTTATTTCAAAATATAAAATGTAATTATGATTTCTTATCAAAATATTAATGATAATTGTACATCTTTTTTTGCAACTAAGAATAAATAGTATCACCACGCCAAAAATAGTATTTTATAGCGTTTTTATCTAAAGCACTCTAAAAGCTCCTGTAATTATGTGAAAACCATATATTTTACAATGTTTATATACAAAACGCTCTAAAAGTGTTATAAACATAATGTGAGAACACTATATTTAATTTACTGTACTTGTATACAAAGTACTCTAAAAAACGTTGTAAACATTTTGTGAGAGCACTGCATTTTTCAGCGCTAATATTCAAAGTATTCTAAAAGAACTGTAAACATTATATGAAAGCGTTGTAGATTCTACAACAGCGCTTTCAACAAAAGCGTTGTAAACATTATGATCATACAGCAGCGGTTTTGCAAAAGCGTTTGTCAGAAAAATATTGTTATATCTTCCGTTAATTTTAAAATATTATACAATAACGTTTTTAGTTAAAAAAATGTTGTAAAAGATGCGGTGCAAAATGTTATTTTTGATGTAGTGTATGATGGAAAGATGAATTACTTTTTTCTCCTAAAGAATGAATTAAAATAAATAAATAAAAATTGTTAACATGTCAAATAATATTATCGATTTTCTTAATTCTCGTTTTATAGTAATAAAGTTCTATATTTAAGAAGAATATAGTATTAACATATGTAAATAAGCATTAAATACTCTATAATAGTTTAAAATTTGATTACTAAAAAACAAGTTATGTTTCTTACACTAATCAACTAATTAAGAAATCATCATAAATAATCACTAAAAAAAAAAAATATGCTATTTAGCCACGTTCATAATCGTGGCAAAATTACTATATTTAGCCCACATAAAATTTGTTGCTATAAAATTTATTACATATGAACTTTTATAGTAATTCGTCTAAAATTTATTACATATGAACATGATATAGACGAATTGTTATAAAACTTATTACATATGAACGTGGTATAAACGAATTTCTATAAAATACTATTTGTAGCACCACATAAAAATTTTATATGGTATAGACGAACCATGAATGACAACTTGCTATATTTTGTGCAACCATTGTAAAGTTCATGATTCCCATCTTCCATCAACTCTCTAACTTTTTTAAAATCCTCATAACTTGCATTCTTTGCACCCATAGGGTGGTTACTATTAGGAATATTTGATCGTCCATTATCTTGAATTCCTTCATCATCTATGTCACCAAATGCATCATTTAACATATCTTGCATTGTATATTGTCTATCTACTACTTCTTTTACTAATTCAACATTAGATTGCACACATTTTTCCCCATGCATGTACCAAAGTGTGTACTTGGTTGGAAAATCCATTTATAAGAGATGACTAGACACCTCAACTATATCACGATTATGACTAAATTTGCATACAATACAAGGACACCAAATTTTTCCATTCATTGTAGAATTTGAAAATGTAAAATCTAAAAATTATTTTACTCTATTTAAGAACCCTTTTGATCTCAATGGTTTGTCAATCCAACTCTTATCAATCATAGTTGAATGAATTTGTTTTTATATTTGAATAAAATTATTAAGGCGTTTTAGGTATTAAATAGTAATATAAAGAAATTAAATTTTACTAATATACAATCATAAACTATACACATAAGCAATCTAAAAAATAGTATTGAACATAGATCAAAACTTATATTCTAGAAAATTAGAAAGATAGATCAAAACTTAAGTTTATGAACAAAACTTAATCGTATTTCATCAAACCTATTAAAAAAAAGACAAGCAAAGGATTAATCAAATAAACAATGCAATTTAATTGTAAAAATTAAAAATAAACTAAATGAGATTTTATCCTTTGAAATGGCAAAAGTAATTTGAAAATACATTTTAATTAAATTGTAGTTATTTATGATGTAGAAGCATAATCTTGTGGTAGTAATAGGACCAACAACAATATTGTGGAATTAATCAACAATTACAAAGATGATTAATAACAACAACATCAACAATAAAAAAAATCATAAAGAAAATCAAAGACTTTATCACTTGTAGATAAACTAGATCATGAAAACTGTGTTCTTCTATTTACTTCTTTACATAATAAAAAATATATATAGACTTTATCACTTGTAGATAAACTAAATCATAAAAATTAACCTAAACAAAGTGAAGCGCTACAACACAATAAAAAAAGTAAAAATAAAAAACAAACAATACCATAAAAAACATAGATAAGATCAAATGCATAGACACAAATTCATCTTGCTTGTAAAAAGAAAATCATACAACATCTGAACTTCACAAAAAGACCAACATTAGGGATAAAAGAAAATTATAGCTCTAACTAAATATATGGTATAGAAAGATCACAGTATTAGCAATCAAATCAAACCACACAGAAATAAAGACCGCTTATAACAGTAGCAGACACTACCAAGTAAAATAACAAACAAAACATGAGTGAAATCCATACATAACACAAATGAATAGATCATTATAAAAAATAAAAAAATAAAAAAGCAACAATTTTTTATGTAATGATTAAAAAATACCAAAAATAAGATGGTATTTAAAATCCAACATTGAAGATGAAAAAAAAAAGTGTTTTGTACACAGAGAAACATCATTAAGAACAACAATAACAATTCTTCATATGAGGGTAAAATGAATGAAATTAAATGATAAAATAACCACAAAGCTAATAACCAATCTTCTTGATCCTGAGATGAAAAATTAGCAGACGCAGGAATCTCAACATACATCAAATTTCATAAACACATACAAATCAATGAACATAAACTAATATATAAACAAACAAACAAAAATTCACTACAAACTCAACAATCCTCAACACTAAAAACAAAAACACAAAATTCTCCAACTACCACAATAAAAAGACATAACTTAAAGAACATAATCACCAAATAAGTTTATAAAACACAAAACCTGAAGATTAAAAATAGAACCTGAAGATAAAAAATAGAACTTGAAGAAGAAGCTGCAAATAACAAGTTTTTGTGTGTCGGTATCAGCTGCAAAAATTAAAATCTAAAAAATTCAAAACTGAAATTAGTGAAAATGAAGAAAACAAAACCATTTCACGTAGAAGATGGAAAAACAAATGATGGAGGATTCACCAGATCCAAAGAGAATGTTGGAGAAACTGGCGACTAGGTGAATCAGAGAGGAGAGATTTGTCGAAATCGTTACAATGTTGTACGTTGGCGTAAGGGTGAAAGGACTTGAAATGATGTCTTGGTATGGTAGCGTTAGGGTCGAAGGATTCGAAACTGTGGCATAAGAGTGAAACGGTGGTGTTATGGTATGGTACGATGTTGAAATGGTACGATGGTGAAACTGTAGTGAAACAATGGTGACACGGTAGTGTTATCGTTGAGTTAATGATTTTTAGGGATTTTGAAATAATAATGGAAAAGAGGGAATCTGAAAAAAGCGGGAAAAATGAAAATGAGCGAAATTGGAAAAGAGGGAAGCAACACTCACTTATTACAATGTTAGTCTCGTTAACTGTGACAAATTTTTTAAGTTACACACGCTCATCGTGATCGTAGCTAATCGTCGATTTTTCTATGGTGAATGGTAAAGATAATATTAATTTTATAACGGGACCAAATATGAAAAAATAAATAAATATACTTCTAAAACCAATATATTAAACTTATCTAATTAAATAGAAAATCACAATAAATTTTACTTATATAAAATTTTAAATCTACAAAGGAAAAAATTGACAGTAATTATTTTGGAAAATTGAAACTCAAGGGCCCTTTAAAGAGTAAAATTCATTCATATATAATTGATGTTGAAAAGAACAAACTATAGTAAAAAAAATTTATAATAATTAAATTATTTAAAAAATCATTTCATATCTATAAGTTTTATCTAAACAATTTTTATTTCTATAAATATCTCTTGTAATTATTGTAAAGATTGGAGGTTTTAAAATGTAATATATTAAATTAGAAATCAAATAATAATTTTTTTGTTGTCCTATTTCTACTCATTTTTTACAAATAAATTAATTTGAGGTAACTAAATATATATTAGTTGTTATCTAAGAATTGGAATAGAGTTTGAGAAAAAAACTCACAGAAGAAAAAATGATATTATTCATCTAGTGTTGAGGCTATACATCACCGCCATTATATAGGTGAATGAAATAACAAAAAATCCTAACTGAATATAGAGCCCCATTAGCAACTAGCAAAATAGAAAAGAAAACCATTAACTGCTACGTAACTGACTATATAGCTACTATGTAATTGTTATTCAGTACTCTTATCATCATCAATGCTCAATACCCCATCGCAAGTTGGAGGGTGGAAGATGTCCACCATGCCAAGCATGGCAATAAGAGTGTTAAACACACTAAGACCATATGCTTTAGTAAAAACATCTACAACCTAGCAGCTGGAAGAAATTGGCAACATAGACATCAAACCATCTTGGGCCTTTTCGCGAACTAAGTGACAGTCGATATGAAGATATTTCGTGTGTTCATGAAACATGGGATTGGCAGCAATATGTAGAGCACTTTGGTTGTCGCAATATAGAATTGGCATCTTAGAAGGGTGCTGAGAAAGATCGTGCATAAGTTAAGAAATCAATTGAAGCTCGCGGGTTGTAGAAGCAAGAGCATGATACTCAACATCAGTTGAGGAACTTGATACAACTATTTCTTGGACTTCCAAGTGACAAGGGAGCTTCCTTTGAAAAAGCAATAACCAGATATAGAATGGTGAGAATCAACACATCCACCCCAATCAGCGTCATAAAACCAAGAACTTGCATATCAGAGTTGCAAGGAAAAAATAAACCACGACCAGGGCTAGGCTTGAGATAACGCAGCAAACGAAGACCAGCACGGTGATGAACTTCAGTGGGTGAAGCTATAAAATGACTAAGTTGTTGAGTTGCGAAGGCAATATCAAGACGTGTGGTGGTAAGATAAAGAAGACGACTAACCAAACGTCTGTAAGTTTTGAGGTCAGAGAAAGGAGTGGTGGAAGCCTGATGCAACCGAATAGTGGGATCCAAAGGCGTGTTGATAGGTTTACAACCAGTAAGACTAGAATCGGCAAGAAGATCCAATCAATAATTGCATTGGCAGACCGAAATTCCCTTAGAGGAGCAGGCAACTCCCAGCCCAAAAAAAAACTTCATGCAAAGTTGTTTTAAGCTCATCAAATTTAAACAAGGAAGTATCGGCCAGAATAACATCATCAACATACACAAGGAGTGTAGTGAATGAAGTCTTAGTTGAGAGAACAAAGAGTGTGCAATCATATTGTGCTTATGTGTAACCATGGCCAAGAAGAATGTAGTAAGTTTTTCAAACCAATGATGACTAGCCTGTTTAAGGCCATAGAGAGATTAGAGAAGCTTACATACTTGTCCCGACTTGGGAGGAACAACATATGGTGGTGGTTTCATATAGACCTCTTCATGGAGATCTCCATGAAGGTGTCATCCATGAATAGAAGCCAATTCCAAAAGGACTCGTATAGTAGAAAACTTAGCGACATGAGAGAATGTCTCAAAGTAGTCCAACCCTTCAGTTTGATTAAATCCTTAAGCAACTAAGCGAGCTTTGTAATGTTCAATTGTACCATCATCATGCCTTTTAATTTTGTAAACCCATTTGCTACCAATAGGAATATTGCACTAGAAGGGATGTCAAAAAACTGCGAAGTTTTGTTGGTACTGAGAGCTTAAATTTCATGTCTCATGGCTTCTTTCCTTCTAGCGTCTTTGCTAGCTTCTACATAGGAGGGAGGCTCAATTTATGAAGTAAGAGAGAGGGCATAGGCTTGATATTTTGGGGATAGATAGCAATAAGACAAAACTTGGGATAAAGGATAAGTTGTAGTGGAGGAAGTTGAGTTACAAACTTGGTTTTTGTGTATGTCTGAAAGTTTTCCTAGTAGGAACATGTGTAAGGATTGATTGGTTGGGTGAAGAAGAGTTGGCTGGTGTAGATTGATTAGGTGAAGAATAGGTGGTTGGTGTATCAATAGGTGGTAAAGGTGCTGAAGTAGGTTCGGTGAGTGTAGGCGGATAAGGGGAATGAATTGCAGGCTTGATGTCCTGAATTGTATGCTGAAAAAGGCAGTTCCAAATCGTAAAAATGAACATTTCTTGATAAAAATATTTCCCTAGTGTGAGTGTCTAGTAAGGTGCATCCTTTCATACCAGACTTGTAACCTAAGAAGGCACATTTTCTTGCTCTAGAATCAAACTTATGACAATTAGTGGGTAAAGTAGACGCATATCACAAACAACCAAATACCCGTAAAATGCTAAGATCAGGTTGTGTCCCATAAAGTACTTCATATGAGGACTTGTTTCCCAACAATCTAGTGGGAATCCTATTCATTAGAAAAACTGCATGCTGCATTGAGTATAACCAATAAGTTTTGGCATGTTGCACTTCTTATATTTTTAACTCATTTACCAAATTGATTTTCCACCAAAGCAACAAAATTATGCACTCTACTAGGCACTTCAAACTTAGACTTTAGCATCACAACCCAAACATTTCTACTGTGATCATCTAAAAAAGTAAGAAAATATCTAAAACCAATTATTGATTTAGTGGAGAAAGGTCCCTAAATATCAAGGTGTGCCAAATCAAAAACAGAAATAGCATTATGTTTACTGATGGGAAATGACAATCTCTTTTGTCTAGCCATTGGAAAATATCACAAGGTGTTTTGCTGCCAACTAAAATGTAGCCATATTACTTATTCATTTCTAATATTCTATCATATGACAAGTGCCCTAAATGCAAATGCCATAATTCAACAATGGAAATTGTTGTTGTATTCAAACTAGTAGTAAGAAAACTAGATGTAGAACCTGATAGCTTTAATTCTTCCTGTAAGTAATAGAGTCACTCAAGTTGTTTAGCCAAACCAATCGTCTTCAAACTATTCCCCTATATCGTATAGTAGTTTGATTCAAATATTAGTGAGCAAGACTGCTCAAGACACAATTTAGAAACAGATATCAAATTGACTGCAAAACTGGTAAGAATAGCACATTGTCTAACACTAGATCTGCACTCAATTGTATTATCCCAATGTAATTAGCCTCAACTGAATTTCCATTAGGCAATTGTATTAAATCTGGAACAGAGATTGAGAGAAAACTCAGAGAGGAAAAAATGATATTATTCATCTAGTGTTGAGGCTATACATCACCACCATTATATAGGTGAATGAAATAACAAAAAGCCATAACTGAATGTGAAGCCACATCAACAACTAGCAAAATAGAAAAGAAAGTCATTAAGTGTTACGTAATTGACTATATAGCTACTATGTCACTGTTATTCATTACTCTTGTCATCATAATGCTCATTAAGGATAGTTTTTATTTTGGAATAATCATTAGCTCATTAAGGATAGTTTTTATTTTGGAATAATCATTAGGATGTTAAATATAAATATATATCAAACTTATTAAAAATAAATAAACATAAGTGTTGGGAATGGGCCAAATACACCTTTACCAAATTAAGTCGTTTCGGTGAAGTGTGTATTTTTTACTTGGAAAATTATATTGTAATTTGAATCTTCCAAGAAGTGAATATTTGATTATAACTGAACATTCAAAACTATTCAACACATATTTAACAATTTTCTTTTATTTCCTTTTTTTGTTTTATCACATAGTCGTATATCATTGACATACTTTATTATTCAAAAAAATATCATGTATGTCGAATTTAAATTTTATTCAACTTTCACTTAGATTCTTTTAATTTTTTTTATTTGGTCATTTAAGTTATTTACATTATTAGTCTGTAAAATATATTAAATTATGCATGTAAATTTTTTAGTTTAAAAATTTTCTCTAATTAAAAGACATTGATTATATGAATAAATTTTCATTATCTTGTTTTTAAGACAATATACGTGTTTAAATTGTTGTAAGAAAAATAAAAAAGTATAAGTCATTTTAAAAATTTGATGGATGTTTTTTATATGATTACAGTGAGAGCTTATTATTGCACTATTTGGTAGTTTCAAAGTATCAATTATTTTCATTTGAATTAATTGTTATGAAAAATGAGATAAATAACTAAGCAAACAAAATGTAACTTAGAAAAACAGAAATTAAGTTAAATTTAAAAGACTAAAAGATGTATTTTTTTCTATAATTTAAACCGGCCAAAACCAAAGTTAAAGAGTTGGTAAAAGTAAAAAAGAAAAAAAGAAAAAAAAAAGCACTTCAAAATTAAACAATAGTTCAAACATTTATAAAATCACAATCGTTATAAAAATATTCCATCACAACATCAAGCCAAATTGACACAACATGTAATCACTATCATGACTTCAAAAAAACCTAAGAAATTTATAAGGAGAATTAGGAAACAGAACAAACATACACAAAAGTAATAACACAAGTAATTGAATCTTAATTTTCAATGCTTCCCAAGAGCCAAAGCAGACATGACAACTAACAAGACTAAAACAACAACAGCAACAAATGATGACACGACAGCTCCACTTGTTTGTGCACAAAAGTCTCCAAATTGATTGCAAATTGCAAGCCAATTTGTGTCCTGATTCCCATTGTGTGCTAAGTATACTATTGAAGCAGCTGAAGCTGCACTAGCAGTAGCCAGAGTAAGAAACACCTGCAATCATAAACACCACAAACAAAAAATTTAGTTAAGATTTCTTTTAAATTTTCAATTGTATTAATTTTTTTTTCTACAATATAAAACAATGATCGACAGAGTAAGAGAATGGAGAGCTTACAGAGTCTAGGATGATGAGAAAAAGCCTTGGTCCAGGTGCATGGGGGCGAATGATGGCTACTATTGAGAAAGGTAGAGACAGGACCAAGTAGCCAGCCACTATTGCCATTGTAATAACAAAAAACCTGCATTTTTCAAGCATTAATTAAGATGAATAATTAATATTGCATTGAAAAGGCATAGAGAGTATGTATAGTTTTGAATGTTACATACTGGAAGGTAGTAAAGCTATCATAGCTAGCTTCAAACTGAAAGAATTGAGTGAAGAAAGGGAGAGTTTGATCACTTGTTCCCATGGAGGCCGCAGCGCCGAGAGCGGCCGCTACGGCACCTAACCTTAGAATGAAATCCATTATGGCTATGCCCTTTTTCCATCCTCCTGGCCTTGCAGGGGCTGCAATTAAAGCAGCTTTTCCTTTAGTTTCTTTGCTTGACTCTTGGATATCAATGTTGGTTGACATTTTTGGCTTTTAATATATATAGGAGAAAAGCTTTTATATTAATTCAAATATATGCTAGACTTTATGAACTAATGAGACTGGTAATGCAAATGTCTTAATGTTTGAAAGTTATTTATAGAGATTAGATGAGAGGATTTTAAAGTTTTGATAAAAATTAGAATAAGTGATGCCAAGTGAAGTTGTTATGGAAACTTGTTCACTTGATAATATCATCACTTTTTCATAGCAAGCAATTCTTTATATCACTTTTTTAATCGTATTTTAACTTAATCCGTTAACCAAACCACGTAGTGTCTCTAATCCATAACACGCTATTGGATACTGTTGTCATCCCAAGTTTAAGATTCATAGTCAAACTAAATTAAATAATTTTTTTATATTCAAGAAACTAATTCATTTGCCAAGTTTTATCTATCGAGAATTACTTCATGATAATAAAATGCCAACTCAATAGCCTTATATTTCTATCTAACCTTTATAAACAAGTCAAGTTGAAAAAAAAAAGAGAAAAGAAAAGAACACCAACTTAACCACTGATGTTATGGGTGGACCCAAGTTGAACCCAAAAGTTATAGGGTTTGACCTGCACCCCACATTTTCATGTTTTAATTGTTTCTAATTAAATTATATTTAAATCTATATTGCGAAGATTCTTTACTTAATTATTTGAATGTAATGTGACAGTATGAAGTCACTTTTTGTTTGATTAAAGTTGGATGGTCTAAATTTTAATATAGATTTTGATTTTATTAAAACAAAAATTTCAATTCATAAATTTGAATCATTCAATTTTGATGAGACGACGGATACTTTTAAGTTGAGTGTTGAAGTCAACTTTCATAGAATATATATATATATATAGATTTTTTTTTATTATTCTTTTTTTATATATACCAAAATACTTCAGGATGCGAATAGCTAAGGTAACACTAAAATTGATTCATGTGATTGGTAAATTGAATCTGAATTACCTTGTTTGTTTTGTCACATTCATTCAACTGCATTAATATATAAGTAATGATATTTGAACATAATTTTAAACGCAATCCTACACAATCTCTCTCTTCATTTAATTTCTTCTATTTTTTATCTCTCTTTTTTCACTTTTTTGTTTGTTTTCCTCTACAAAAATAAACCCCACACATTCATCTTTTTTTTCTTCCATAATTTTTCATCCTTCCTTTTATTTATTATTTTAATCAAAAAATTTATAAAGTAACTTGGACATTCTAATCAAACAAGATATAAATCTGATTAATGGGTTAAAACAATATGGTTATTTTTTTAAGTCATTAATCAGATTTATATCTTGTTTGATTAGAATACATGTTTTCAGTTTAAATTCATTAACTAAATTGTTCACAACTTTAACCATGTTTCTTAAAGCCATTAACCAGATTTTTATTGTTTGATTAGAATGATCAAACTTTTTGTTTAAATTCATTAATCAAGTTGTGCAAGGAATTAATTATATTGTTTTAAGTCATTAACCATATATATATTGCCACATTAATAATCACATGAATCAATTTTTTTGATATATTGAGATAAAATAAGATAATATATTGTATACTAATGTATTTTTAATTTATCTCAAAAGATAAAATTAAATTAAATATATTTATTTTCCAATTTTTTTTATATTAAATCAATGAGAAAATTAATCAGTTTACTAAATTACATTTAATGGGAAAATTAATTTTAGCAACTTGTGATATATCATTATTTTAACTATTAAATGAGAAAATTAATCTATTTATAATTTGTTAATAACAAATTGATTAATTGTAAATTGTCCAATTTGGTAAGTAGCAAATTTGGTAAGTAACAAAAATTAATTAATCACAAATTGTACAATTTGGTAAGTACAAAATTATTATTATTATTTATTAGTATTTTATTTTTTAAAATATTATAATTAATTTTAATTTATTAAATAAACAATTGACCAATTGTATTTTTAATATATTTTCTTTAAAATTTATAATATAATTTACTACTTTTAATTTTAATTATTTTTAATTATAATCATTTTTAATCATAATAATAATAATAATATTTAATATATTTTAGGCATTATATCTAATGTCTTAAGTTATATCATTACTTTAAAACCAATTATTTCATTAAAATATTCACATATCCAGCATCAAGAATTTAGCTCATTATATCTATTTGCTTAATTCGGATTTTGCAGTTTTGTTTGTAGATGAAGGTGAGACAAAACTGAGAACAGAAACCGGAGAATAGAAAACGAAAAAATACTATGATAAAAGGGTAAAACAGTAATTATATAATTAAAAAAAAATTATTCCATTACTTACCCTCCAAATTGGGTGGAATGAAAGTAAGAGGAGAGAGTCATATGAGATTGAATGGATCTCATCTTGTTGAATACCACTTCATCCATTTTCTTAAAAATTCAAACAATGAAATCTTATTCCATAACACTTATTTCATCAATCCAAATAAAGCCTTCGAAATCTTTATATGTTAGTTTCCAACACTACCTTAAGGATTTGTATTTGAATTATTTGTAGTACAAGTATTTGTGAGATTGTTTTAGTGAGAATGAATTATTTATTATATATTTAGAATTTGATTTATGTAGCTTTTATGTGAATACGATTTATAATTTATATAAAAACAGTTTTATTTTAATTTAGTTTTCTTTATAAAATTAACTTATATATAAACATGCTACAAACACTAGTTATGTTTTCTTTCCAAATATTTAGTATATTTTACAAACACTCTTAACTTAATTTTATATAATATTTTAGTTATTTTTTTATTTTTTTAATTTAATTTTTTATTTAATTGTAAGTAAACAATTTAATTTTTTATATTTTAAAATGTTAACAATGTTATTCTTATTTTATAAAAGTTCACCAAAATTTTCAAACAAAACTCATAAAATTAATTATCTTCTTTAATATAATACAAATTTTATCAAATTTATAACTTAAATCTTCAAATAAACTTATATTTTTATTTTTTATATTTTCTAATTTTTGTAATAAAATTAAATAAATGATCAAATAAAAAAATAAATAAATAATTATAACATTATTTAAAATTAAATTAACAGTTCGTAATTATCTATTTAGGAGTTTAATTTAAAGTGAATGACTTTCGCTTATAATTCATGGTTAAAATCAAACTTCAAATATAAGAAATATTATTAATTATAATTAATATTCCATAACAACATCATTTCGAATCAATTTAACACAATTCAATGCATCATGAAAATCCCCACTACAATATAGAGGACACTTAGGCCCCTACAGAGTATAGTCATCTCGTCTTAATTTTCAATGCTTCCCAAGAACCAAAGCAGACATGACAACCAACAAAACCAAAATAACAACAGTAACAAATGATGACACAACTGCTCCACTGGTCTGTGCACAAAAATCTCCAAATTGATTGCAAATGGCAAGCCAATTTGTGTCTTGATTCCCATTGTGTGCCAAGTATACTATTGAAGCAGCTGAAGCACCACAAGAAGTAGCTAGAGTAAGAAACACCTAAAATTTCATAAACACACAAAAAGAGATAAATTCAATTAAATTATGTAAATATTATAAACCTTAAATTCATCAAAAAAAATTATATATAAACTTAATTCAAATTGTAATATCAACCAGCTTATCACTAGGAATATCTCTTATATTGAACTTTTCTTAATGGAACTGAGGTTTACATGTTGTTTTTTTCTATTTTATTTTAAATATGCTTAAAATTTAAACAGAACCATGTAATCTGATTATCCTGTTCTAACCAATTTAGGAAATACTATTTTTAATTTTAACGAGTAGCAAAATAAACCCATGCATGTAAAAACAAAAAAAATGTTGGTGAAAAACCAAAATTCTAGAAAATGACTTGTGTGTCTCATCATATATATTTTTTAAACGTATATAAAATAGAATCAAGAAATAGAATGACTACTTAGTGTTTATAATTGTTTTTGAATATGTCATTTGAACGTCTGATATCAAATCAGTTGTGGAGATTGTTTACTGCGTGTTTTTATCACTGCATGAAATTCAAATCCATGTATCATATAGATGATAAATAGAAGATCTTACAGTGTCTAAGATAATCAGGAAAAGCCTTGGTCCTTTTGCATGAGGGCGAATGATGGCTACTATGGAGAATGGTAGAGATAGGACTAAGTAGCCACCTACAATTGCCATTGAAATAACAAAAAACCTGCATTTTTCAACCATTAAGATGAATAATTAATATTGCATGGATTAATATTCTGAAAAGGCATAGAAAGTATGTATAGTTTTGAATGTTACATACTGGAAGGTAGTAAAGCTATCATAGCTAGCTTCAAATTGAAAGAACTGAGTGAAGAAAGGAAGAGTTTGATCACTTGTTCCCATGGAGGCCGCCGCGCCGAGAGCGGCAGCAATGGCACCTAACCTTAGAATGAAGTCCATTATTGCCATGCCCTTCTTCCATCCTCCTGGCCTTGGAAGTGCAACTAGAGTTGTTTTTCCCTTAATGTTGCTTGATTCCGGAACATCAATGGTTGTACTTGTTGACATTCTTTTGGATTTAAAATGGGATAATTAATCTTGAAAGAAATATAAATTAAGATATATATGAGATATGTATTGTAATGTGAATATGGAAATGGATTGATTTGTTGAAGCTTATATAGAGAGAGGACTTCATCTTAAGCATTTGTATAACATAAATAGAATAAAGTAAAGTCAATGTGAGTTGTTATAAGATATATACCATTTTTATTTATTTTTTATCATTGATATATACCATTTCCACTACTACATAGGTACTTTTTAAGTTTTATTTGAAAAAGGACGTTGGTTGTCAAAATTTGGACTTTGCTCTTTGAATGATAAACAAACCCATCTATTATAATCGGTCAACCAAACCATTTATGCCCTCCCTAATCCATTATTAATACATGAAAATAATCGAACAGTGTCTATGACTGTCTCATGATCGGGGATGTATATCTATCCTTATTCCAAAACACAACGTAGTGTGCCACGTTGTCGTCTACTCCATTAATAAAACTCCAATTGTTCCATAATAATTGTCATATATACATAAGAAAGTTGTTTCAAAAACGGCGTCATTTCTTATCTTCAATGCAATTTAAAATAAGATTGAGTCTAGTAGAAGTACTAGATTTATGTGTGGCAATCTTGATTGATATTTCTAAATGTTTTTTGAATAAAAAATGATAAACACATCTTTTCCATAAAAAAAATGTTAAATTTCAAAATTAGAATACTTTAATCTCGTGATAAAATTTTAGCTATATATAAAACTAAAGATTCACAATAGAAAAGAAATGACTTCACAATCAAGCATTATAAACTGACCAATGTCATTCCAGACAAGAAAATCAACAAATAAATATCACACAATCTACACTCTAACTATATAATTAGTTTTGTCAACCACACCACATATCCCAGAAAATAACAATTTGTTTAAATTCTACTACGCTATAGCACCATAGCTGCTATTTTATATCACTTTGTAATATTTTGCAGAATAGCGATTTGTTTAAATTGCTCTATGCTTTAACGCTATAGCCACTATTCATAATTCAGGGAAAAAGGTGTGCTACAGCTACCAAAGGATGCCATTTAGACAACACTGCCTCTTCGCATATCCACACCAGTTGAGCCAAATCGATTTGATAATCGCTGCTCACTTCTTTCCCAAAAAAATTGGCATTCTGTGAAAAGATTACTTTTTGTGAGGCTGTGGTTGCTGCAAGCCTCTTCCAATAGTTACCACAATATACATGCCAGCTTAATACTCTACCTATAGTAATACAATTCAACACCCTCGAGCCACTCACCACAATCTGCAAAGGAATTTCTCAGATGAAATTCAACTTGCATCCACCACTCCCTGCTTACTACTGTATTTCAAGGACCCACCATTTTCTTCGCAGCCGTTACTATTAAGCTTGGGTGGCTGCATTGAACTGAATCCATTGGCCATGACAGATCCAGGGCTGCCGTCACTTACCTTTGCAACTATTGCTCGCTCAGAGTTCTTTTCGGCAGTGACGGACTGTTCTAATAACTCCATTCGTTTCAATGACGGAACATCTCCTTTACAATATCTGCGCCACATGTGCCTATATGTTGATTCAAGACCAAGGGCAAATTTTGCTCCATCACAGACAGGGGACTTGGACATGAGCTCTCGCAGACTCATTCTCAAGTTTTGTAATGCTGAAACGTCGGAGGCTAACTTCATGGCCAATTTAACATATTCATCTTCATTTTTGGCAATCAAATTCCCCAGACCTGAATTGTTAAAAGTGAGATATTAAGTAGTTTAAAGGAGGAAGCCAAATAATGCAAAAGAAAATTATGCTCTACAAACTATTGTGTACTTACTATCAAATTACCTCCCCCAAGTTTAAAAATGGAAAAAAAGAAACAGAAGATGAAAGAGATGCCATAGAATTGCTGACATCTAAATGGTTGCAAAAGACAATATAGGATTGAAAAATACAATCATACGAGAGAAATTTGAGGTAGCCCCCATCGTAGAGGTAGTAAAATCTAATTTTTGGGAGTTTGGATATATATATATATATATTGATACGACTTGAAGAAGCAGCAGCAAGGAGAGTACAAGGAGACTAAAGAAAACTATAGGGAAGAACACGACAAGACATTAAAGGGTGGAATACTTTAGATACCAAAACAACAAATACTAATATGAAAAAATCAAGATAGAGATCAAATTATGTGCCAAACTGTTTCATTGACTTTAGCCAGGCACTGCCTTGGCCTGCTGGAAGGCATTCCACAAAATCACAAGGTAAAACATGAAACAGTAATTTCACAGTAATAGTATTACAGCACGTACTCAACATCAAACAAATATTGAAGTGAATTCCGTACCAACTTTGCTAAGAAGACTAACACCAACGTTGTGTGCATGTACTGAACCAGCCATTGTAACACATGGAACTCCCATATATAAAGATTCACATGTCGTAGTTGTCCCAGCATATGGAAATGTGTCCAAACTACAAAAGAAATAACAGTTTGCAGAGGTTATAAAACAAGATATTCCACATATACAAAGCATTTCATACTTCTTATAATCATAATCAAAAGCCCATCCACAGTTGGACTTTTGTCATATTCAAGATATATATGTAGCTCTGACTTGCATTTCACTAGAAATACAAACAATCAACAAAAAATTGGTAAAACATCAACCATGATTGATGAGACAAGATTAAATTAAAAATCTGAGAGCATATGATAAAAAGTTCATTAAGATAAGCAGAACAATATTACAAGTAGTTGTTTCATAATATGTTTCACACTCAATGAATTAACCAAGAAATGACTTGTAAGTTGTAACCTATATTTGTAAACAGTCTTCAATTGTGCTTTTATATATGCTATTCATATGATACTGTTCAGGGAAGGTAACATTACATAGATAGACTGATATTATGATCATGAAATATGAAAGGTTAGGTTATGCCAACAAAGGGCAAATTTGAGAATTATGGTTTCCCAAGTAACTATGCTAATGTAGGTAAATTTTTTATAATTTAAGAAACAACCATCCTTAGTATAACTAATGAATTACTAGAGTTTTTAGGATGCAATGTATGCAAATATATTTTGAATAAATGCTGAATAAATGCTCTCTCTCTTGATAATTTTTATTGTAAGTTCCAAATGCTAGTTCATTTAAGTTATGCTACATTCCTGGTGTCCAAGAATTGCTTTTATAATTAACTAGTCGTATCCATTATGCACCAAGGACATGAAAAAGGTTAAAAATCACTGAGAAGAACAGACGAAACAGAGGTGCTGCACATAATTACGAGACAACCAACAGTAAACCAATATCTCTATGCAAAAAAAATGAGTTTGGACAGGACCATAAAAACCTTAAAGAATACAAAAATAGATACTACCTTATGTCCATTAGGGAATATGCTTGCATATGATCATGGTTAAGAAGAATAAGGGGCAGAAGATCAACACGTAGTGGTTCCAAGCCTAACTGCTCTAGTGTCGAAAGAAACCTCTGTCTCACACTATCACAGCAAAATGGTTTACATTTTACCACAAGGCGAGAATTTGGAATTGCACACAGTATCCTTGCCCAAACCTTCAAAACTTTAGGAGTAATCTGATGAAACAAAATAGCATAAGTCAGGAGATACATGACCTCTCTTTTAATAATTTGTTCTTTCTAAACAAAAATAGACATGTACACGATAATATTGTAACACATGCTACCTTGGCAAGATTGTTAAAACTACCGAATGTGATAAAACCATTGGAAAGAGCAGGAGTTGGACACACAGGACCGGCCTCAGGGGAAGGAGTATAACAAAGGAAGCAATCTGGTAATCGGATTAGCTCTTCAACATGCCTGTAACACAGGAAACATGACATGAGAAAATAAAAAGCAATAAAAGTAATAGAAAAAATTATAGATCAATGACAAGAATGTACTGAAATTCAAGAAGATAACTACTTCTGCTTTGTTTCAAGAGGGTCTGCCAGTGAATCAGTGATTCTATAATCAATTGTAGGTAATCCTGTAGTATTGGGATAACCAATCCAAGTCACCTGCATGTCAAGCAATATAAGTTGCCATTTAGCAGAGATTAAATTAAAAACATTAACCACATTAATGACAGTATGACATATGTTGCCATAAAATGATGCACACTGCTACATAACACATGCTTGATGAGTAGATTTAGCACATACACGAAGAAAGCTATATGTAAGATTGAAACAAAAGCATAGATAAAGACAATAGTTGTTCAAAATGTATTCACCCGTGTAAGTTTCTTTTGAATATTATACGTAAATGGCGTCTCACTTCTTGATTCTAGCCTAATATTGCTCATCAATAAAATAAATATAATTGCATATTAGAAGACTTAAATACTAGCAATTAGCCAGGCTAAACTAAGCACTGTCAAACAAATCTTCCAATTTCTATTACACAAAGAAAATCATATAGATTCACAGAAATATACCTTAAGAGAAATCAGAAATAATGTGCAAACATAAGCAACAAAATACAAATGTGCATCTGCACAAAACATCTGATACAACTAAACAAATAATAGAAAATAAAAAAGGACAACTATATATGTGGTGTAAGCAAGGATAAGAAAAGCTGTAAGCTGAAAAACAAAGGAAAAAAGTATGTATATACATCACAGATTTGTTTAAAAATACCTGAACTGGAGCAGGTCGACATGCCATCATTCCCAGCTTATTGTTTGCAGTATGACCAGTAAGTTCTACCAAAATATCAACTTGATCTTCTCTAACCATATCGGCAACCTTCTTCTCTTCAGTCCCATATATATCTTTCCAAATCCCGCCCTTTTTTAAGACTTTCTCTCTAAACCTAATGGTTTTTGCATCTGCCTGCAACATCACAAGAAAATCAATTTCAAGATGGAAAAAAAATGGAGATATTGATAATACAACAAATTATGGAACCTCAGTTAGAATGTTAACAATAATTAGTTGTATGTCGAGACAAATTATGTTGAAGTCTCTATGAAGGCTAGTATCTATTCTCTCCTGCTAAGCCTGAGGATTCACAAATAATCCGTGCAAAGCTCCTTCTATTCTATGACAAGATCCAAGATTCACCTATTGTTATTTTATTTTAAACGACTTATCTTGCATTTACTAGAGGATTGCCTGAGGATTTGTAATAGAAAAAGAAAGTTCTTCTAACAATATTTGAATAATCTATGAGCACAAATTTGAATGGATGTCCAGAGAAAAAAGCAATTATTTGATTTCCATTATCCAAAAGAATACCACTAACAACTTCATTCACAGCCTATGACACCTAAAGGGTAGTTTTCCAATGCCATCAAGATATCCAACAATAAAGCAGTATAACGTATTTTCAACATTCCCAACAGATCATTTCAGCAAGTGTCGGAATATAATCAACTAGATACTCAGCAGAAAACTTATTGAATATTTACTCATGTGAAAGCTATAAGATTATATTACAGAAACCTCATGCACATCAATTCTGATTGAACTAAAACATGAAACCAGTATAGGGAACTACAAGTTAAAAAATATAACAAATATCTAACTATAATCAACTAGATACTCAGCAGAAAACTTATTGAATATTTACTCATGTGAAAGCTATAAGATTATATTACAGAAACCTCATGCACATCAATTCTGATTGAACTAAAACATGAAACCAGTATAGGGAACTACAAGTTAAAAAATATAACAAATATCTAACTATATTTCATTACTATGTTGGAGTATTAATTGGCAACTGCCAGAAAAACAGGACTCACAACAGACATGAAGCTAAGTGGGCAGAGAAAAAATTTCTTAGAAGGTGTCACTTGCGATCAAAGAAAAAGAAACACACATACATCCAAGTCATAACACATTTGAAAGCTAACCACCTATAAGGTTTTTCAGTTCCTGCAAGGGAGTATAGATAAAACTTAAGCTCTAACTCTAACATGGCACAGAAAAATATATTAAGCAATTACCTAAGTAATGCCCAAATGCACCACAGAAGCTTTTAAAAAATGAACAAATGCATTAAAAGCACTATATGAAGCATTTCACACACACGGATTCATAAATGATACCTTGACAACGGCTGAATAAACAATCACTTTATATTTGGCATAGTCATGATAGATAAGGGGAGCTTCTATGAAATATGACACAGAGTGTGTAAAATAATCAGGAGATACGTATCCTATCACAAGAGGCCGTTCGGGATCTTTTGAGTTATCCCATGATGTGAATTGTTGATACAGTCTCATAAATCGCCTACCCCAATCCCTGAAAAGAAACATTGTTCTGATAAGTCTTAAACCTAAATGCTATTCTACTTTCAGATAAAGTAAATTGCTGCGGATAAAAATATTAAGGCTGACAAAATATGGCAATTGAAACTACAACCGACTGTAACCCATGCATATCATATCATTGATCCATATAGAAATGGTACTTTCAGGGTCAACAAGAAGAAAAATAAACTCCTAAATATCAATGCAGAAAAACAGCTTGCGTTCACATAATATGTCATTGTGATTTAAAGAAGAAAAACATGCCTTATGCCATACAACTATTCATTTCTTAATAGGCAGCTAGAGAAGTATTTTTCTTTTAACCATTTTTTACTTTTATTTTTCTTAATTATAAAAGCATAAACTATGTCCCTTTATCTCTCTCTCTGGCCCTCTCTCTCTCCCACACACCCTTCCCAACAGCACAGTGCTGTTACAGGAAAAGTATTTTTATTGTCATCCAGGGAAGTCATACTGCATGTCAACAAACATTTATGGAAAATCAATGTAGTCAGGAAATCAATTAAATTTCTATTTTCTCCCATCACATAGGAAAAGTAAATATGTCATAAAGTTTAAAGAAAAGAATCAATGAAGTTGATGAAGCATTTATAGAGTTCAATCAGTAAAATACTACTAATAATAGAAATAGAAGTACAAAAGTTTAAAGGAGAAAGTTGTTACCTATGAGCTTCAAAAAGTTTGTCATCAGTTCCTTCATCTATGTAATTCATCGCAAGCAAGCGGTTCTGCACATTAATGTGCACTAAAATAAGGATTCCATAACTTTAGAAAAAAGCTTCAATAATCAAAAGACATAATTCTTGCAAAGAACAAAAATCCATGCATCAACACTGTATCATAACTAATGTGAATATAAAAATCAAACTTCTTAATGCTTAATTATTTGCAATAGAGAGAAAATCTAACTCTGATGCAACTAGAAACAAAGCAAAAAATTAGAAGAGAAATTGATGCAGAATTCAACATGACCCAACCTACAGTTAAGTTTGTATCCATGGTAGAAACAGAGAAACACAGAACATATATGACATATACTTTGATGGATGAAGATTGCACAAAGTTACTTACTCAAAATAGAAACAATGTTAGTCAAAAGTTTAAATACCAATACGGTTTCTCTAAATGTGTCAACTGTATCCAGTGAAACTTTTAAGAAATAATAACAGGTTCAAATTGTTTCTTTACACATTATTGATAAACATAGACTTAATGGTTTTATATTCAGCCTGAAAAACTATGAATTGACAGATGTAAGTAGCGCCCATACTGGCAACTGCCGGCATTGAAAAATTTTACACAAGTTAACAATACAAAACGAATTCACCCATAGTGCACCAGACCTGGCCAGCATTTCGAGAGTCAGGATCAATCTTGAGACATTGTTCATAAGCATTAATTGCTAGAGCAATATCACCAGCATCCCTGTAAAGAACTCCTGTAAACAAGAATATAAAAGATGAAGTGTATGATAGAAAAAGGTGTTGGGGTTTCACTTACTTGGGCACCTTGAAATAAAATGTATATTATAACCATATACAAAGAGAACAGAAGTCACCATGCAAAGAATGTAAACAGTCACTAGCTTTTCATTTAATAAAAATGCACGAAACATTTATCAATTGTTGCAATCCTTGCCTCAGCAGCAGTAGTATCATTTTAACATAAGCTTTGTAACCAGCTTATTGGCCAATCCCTTTGAACATATCTATTTATAAACTGTTTGACAGACTTTTTACTATGTTAGCACTACTCGTTCACCTTTTTAACCATCCTAAAGACTATAATAATGTTAGTCGATCATAGTTAGATTAGAAAGAAATCTGTTGGCTGGGATAACTCTATGCAACCTAGAAGCTTGGCAAAGTCAAACTAAGAAACCCATTTCACATGTTGATCGCACAATCCACATTTCCACAAAGCCATTTAGCCACATAACCAAATCCAAAATTATGGTAGTAACATGTCAAACAAGAAACAGCACAACCATGACAAAGACAGGCACATTTAAGTTGTTGCGAAACACAATGATCAAACAACTAATTTATTAGATAGAAGATAAAAAAAAAAAAAAAAAAAAAAAAAAAAAAGACCTAGGTTATTGTATGCTTCTGCATATGTCGGATTTGCAATGATAGCTTTCTCAATCATACTTGCAGCAGCGTCCATTTTACCCTGAAGAAAGTAGAGAAGATAAAAAAATTAGTCACTCAACACAATTGACCAACTTCAAAATTCAAAAATTGTACAATGCTTACCTGGACAGTGTATACAACACCAAGGTTATTTAATGACTGTGAAAAGTTGGGTTTGATTGACAAAGCAAGCTGCAATACAAAAAAAGATTGCTATCAAAAATCTATGCGACCCAGCAAGGGTTGAAACAACAGAGACAATTATTACCTGGTAGCATTCTACAGCTTTATCGAGGTTGTCACGATCTTTATATATTACGCCTAGATTATTACAAGCTTCCGCGCAATGTGGATTGAAATGGAAGGCGAGTTCATAGAACACAATAGCCTAAGTAGTATAAAAAGATTTTCCAAAGTAGCAATTAATACTACTATAAAGCTGTAACTTAATATATTACAAGCATGTGCACTATGTGAGAAATAAACATAGATATGTATGCAAGACATACCATATCAAACTTAAGCATCTCACCATAAGCAACCCCGAGATTATACATAGCATCAGCATAATGCCAATTATAATACAAGGCTTTCTTATAAAAAGCCACACCTCGGTTGATGTCACCCTCCAATTTAACCTATATAAAACAAAACAGTGATCTCCATGAGCAAGAAAAAATGATCCAAAATTGTCAATGCATTCCATTACATGAGGATTTGAAATATAGGATCAACGGTATATTGTGTGCCACAAGTCATTTCAATTATATTACCATTGTACTACCATGCTGATAATATAAGTATTTCATGATTATTATTTTTAAAAACAAAGAAATAGGACATCATAAACAAAGGCAATATCAACAAGATTGCTAAAAAAATAGCACCGCATATATCACCTTTGTTCCCAAATCTGTCAAAGCTATAGCCATATTATTTTTTGCAATCTCGAAGTTAGGTGAAACAGCTAAACACCTGCCAATAACAGTAATTGATCATAAAGCCTACAGCATACGTCCAGCCATTAAGTGAATGTTATGATTAGACTAATAGCCCATTTGTTTGTGCTTCTTTTAAATATAATGAATATTTTTAAGTTAAAAGGTATGTCTAAAAAAATTTATAAAAATTATGTAATTTGAAAGAAAAAAAAAAAACTTTTAGTGTTTTACTTGAAAGTTAAAAATAGTAGAGCTTGTTTGGTTTGAGAAGACATTTTCCCTTTTCATCTCCGGTTATCTCTTTAATTACAAAATTGCCCTATTGGTTTCACTTTTTAATTTTTTCAAGGATTTCACAAGAAATAGTTATTTTTACTGTTTCCTGTTAAATCTTTGGAAACAAGAATCAGAATGAAAAAGGGACAGTTTAGCAGTAAAAATGGAACCCAAAGATTTAGAGAGAAAACATTTTCTTATGCCAAACAAAGCCATGAAATAGTATTATTATAGAAACACTTTTTTTAGGTAAACATACAGGTAAGCTTAAAAAGGGTTCTACAACAAACTTTCTTAAGAGCTTTTGTCCAAATAGGATAATTTTACCTTCTAAGAAAAGCACTGAATTAGCTTTTCTGACTTTTTTTTTTTTAGCAAAAACAATTTTTATAATTATTTTTTACTTGTCTTATAGTTAAAAATAAACCAACAGATCCTTAATCTTTTTAGATCGTTGTTTCCCAAAAGCTCTCTTGGCAAGGTTTCAATTATAAGCTATTTTGAGCAAAAAATGAGCTATTCATAATACACTAAACAATACAAAAATACAAAACTTGGCTTGTCAAAAGAAGTGTAAGCTCTAAGTATATTGTTTACCTCTCATAACAAGCAATAGCTGCTTCCAAATCACCTCGATTTTTATAAATCACGCCCATGTTGCAATATGCTTCAGCATACATAGGCCTCTCTGATGCAGCTTTTTCATAGAAAGTGAGAGCCATGTCATATTGCATCATTTCAGAATAGACCACACCAAGGTTATAATATGCTGGCTGCGAGGGCAGATAGAAAGAAAAAATATTCATAGCTGATTAAATTTAAAACAGAATAAGTAAAAAGGAAAATGTAGGAAAAGAATTGAGATTGAATTACAGCATAGTGCGGATCTATTTTGAGAGCTTCAAAATATTTTTGAATTCCCTCCTGAGTGTTTCCTGCAAGCTTTATGTTGGTACCAATATCCGTTAGAACAATGGATAAGCATTCAGCAGCTGCTTTGTACGCAGGATCCACTCGTAAAGCCTTTTGATATGACTGCTCCAAATAAATCATTTGATTATCAGTGATAGCTTCTCTTAGACTCATATATCATGTGTCTAGATTCAACGCAACATGTATATGCAGTAATTGGTAATATCGTGTCTTCATATATATTATATTCATCTGTAGTGTATACTTTAGATGTTTCCTCTTTCTTAACAACTTCATATGCAGTAATTGTGAATATTGCGTCATCATATATATTATATCCATCTGTTGTGTACACTTTAGATGTTTCCTCTTAACAACTTGAACATAAATTGTTAACATACTTCTGAAATAAATACTATAATAGGGAATATAATTAAGTCAAACAAGTTAAACTGTCAAAACACTGTGGTACAGACAAAGACAAATGCAACACTGAGGACATCAACATTAAGCTATGCATTCCTCATAATACCCTAACCAAGGCAGTCAAAATGAAATTTTATTTGGGATCAGGAAGGAGAGTCAAGATTGAAATCACAAGATCTTAACACAGATAGTCAGATCCTACTGAAAAATATTAGAACATATTTTAATATTAAAATATTATATAATTAATTAATAGATAATAATTAAAGATTGCCGACATTTATTTATTGAATTATGTTATATTATATAATTAATTAATAGATAATAATATAATATAATAAAATTCAAGATTGCCGACATTTATTTCACAGTTATCTAATCATTAATATTTTGAAAGTTTAGTATTTATCTTATGTGTAATAATGATTATGAAAAGAAAAAATATGATCCTAAAGGAAATAGGTGAGATGTCAGTTCATAAAATCAATAACAAGTATAAGATTTGAGGGGTGACATGGTGGACCAAAATTGTTAGGAACCAAGAAATCAAATTGAAAACAAAGAACTATTTTATTGAAATAATGGGAGAGAGAGGGAGAGGGAGATCCCTCCTCCAAGGGATTCCCCTCCTACAACAGAACCACTGCAGCCACTACTAATACTAAATGCATTCCCTCTATTGTTGTACCTTCCAAACAATACACATCCCCACCCTCAAGAACAACCTTGCCCTCAAGGTTGCAATATACTAAATTCCTTCATGTTTAATAGCTATTGGGAAAAAAAAACTTTCCCCCAGGATCCCACTGTACCCAGCTTTATGCAATGAGTACAAAATTATTTCTGGATCCTATTGATCTGCACTTTCATGCAGTAGCCGACAAACTGGGGGTCTTCCCAATAACGGTAAATCTTTTCCAAACACCATAGGAGCAAGTTCAGCTTGGCAGTGAACCTGGTGAACAATCTGGTGAGCAAATAATAGTTGTTTTAACTGCAATGGAGAACAACTGTGGATTGCGGCTGCAGCTGGTTGCAACAGGCAGAGACTAAAAGATAAGAAATGAGAAATCAAGTTAGGCTTCTATTTTAGCCCAGAATTGGGTTTTTCAAGTGGATCACGAAACCCATCTGGAAAAAGGATATCGGTAAGACCAATCCTACAAGCTTACACAGCATCATTGGCCAATCCAACATGCATTTTTCTGTGAATCAGGATTGTTCAAAGGTGGAAAAATCGTAACATAGTGCAATCTTACACACCAACCTTCAATTTTAATTACCGTGACCCTAACCATAAATAGCTCGGAAACATTAATCAATCATAAGCCTTAAGAAGGCTAATCTAATAGTAATGTATATGCACACAAGTTAACATACCAAAGCAATAAACAAGAACAGAGACATGATTACGCACAGTAAGAACAGAGACATCCCTTAATGTTCCTAAACTAATTAAAAAATATGCTAGTAGCAGTCTAGGTATATGCATCCCTCAGTGAATAACTGCATGGATGTTCTGAAAGAAAAGCAAGTCAGTAGATCTATTACCCAGTAGCCATTAATGATGCATATATAGTGCAAACCCTCGAATAATTTTTTTTGTTCAATACACAGGTACTAAGGGGTGGAATCGAAATGGATAAGAAAAGATTCTTTACACATGTATGTAAATCATGACTATTTTAGGTTCTTGATTTCAGTATCGACAAACATAATCAACACTATATTGAGCATTGAGCTTAGTTCAAAGTAACAAGCAATCAAGCACCATGTCCATGACAACTATGCTAAGTACAATCTTCCCATTTAGCTCTAAGTGGGCTGAAATTAACAATATAGATCACTGGAAGGATTTACAAGGAAACCCCACATGATCTGATTTTATTCATTTTATATGTAATTTACACTAAGACACTAGCATTTTTCACACTAATTTATCAATCTTGTGGATTTATGGGAGTTGATGTATCATTTGAAATATTAGATTCAAAGGAAATAGGACAACTCTTTACTATTGTCTTGCTAACTTAAATGTAATGATGTATCAATTCTTGTATGCATATGAATATCAATGATGATGACAACAAGTGCCCTCACTAAGTAATTCACATAACTTCAATCTAATTTTTATAAGTCTGTTAGAAAAGTTTCTTATGTGTTCTTTGTTTGAAAAGAACCAAAACTTTACAAGCCACATTAATTAGCAGATATTCAAGGCATAATCAGAAACAAGTCATAACTCATAATCGCTAGAGTTCTTTTTCGAGTTTGTGTTATTCCTGACAAGAGTTGTATCATATGCCTCACTCAATCTTATATATGAAGCATAGCATGTTTACGTGAGATGAATGCAATCAACATATAAAATATTCACCACTAGGTTGGTTAAATACAGGATTTATAAAAGAACATTAAAACTTCCCATGCAGCTAAAGCACTCCTGTGTCATCTACAAATGGACTTAGACAACAAAAATTCCATGCTATTTCATCATATAAATTACTCATCTAGCATATACATACCTCGGCTGCCTCCATCAAGCGACCTTCTTCTTTATAAAGAATACCACAATGCGTGAGAGCACAAGCATTCTGAGGATCCAACTTAATAGCCTCGGAGAAACTATCAAAAGCAAGCCGACCCATATTCTGCATCTGCAAGCATATCCCTTTTCCAATGAGAGCCTCCACATTTCCACCATCGCTCTCCAACACACGTTCATACAAAGCAAGAGAGTCCACAAACTTGTTCCTCGAACGCAAAATGTTGGCATAAGAAATATCGTCCCCACCAGAGCCACCAGAACTAACAGATGGCTCTGTCACTTTCGGAAAACCATTATTTCCACCTAACTCTCTTTCTTTTCCACCTAATTCCTTTTCTTTTCCATTCCCATCATTATCTTCCATCCAAGCCATCTGAATCACACAGTGATAATTTTGCACCCTAATCAACACAATGCCAATAACAAACAAAAATCCCAAGTTTCATTATTACTCCAATATTACATACTAACAATCACAACAATATAAAAAACAACAAATCAAACCATCAAGATAATACCAATAACAAATTGTACCATCAAGATAATACCAATAACAAATTGAACCATCAACTGTGATAATTTTTTGCTCCAATCAACACTGTCAATAGCATACAAAAACCCCAAGTTTCGTAGTAACTCCAATATTACATAAGAACGACCACAATAACATTTCCAGTCAAAATAAAAACACAACAACATAAAAAACAAAAAATCAGGCCATCAACAAAATGCAATTAACCAGTTGAACCATAAGCTGTGATAATGATAATTTTTTGCACTCTAATCAAACACAATGCCAATAAACATAAAAATAAAAATAAAAAATTAAAACCCAAGCTTCATAGTAACTCCAATACTACATATAAAAAACCACAACAATTAAAATAGAAAAAATTGAACAATCCAGCATAAGAAATTCGAAAGCAGCGATTGAGTTCATGAAAAAAAAAATCAAAAAAGAAAAGAAAAAAACCCTAGGAAGTAACTAACTAGAACTAACATTGAGGGTATAAGGGAGGAGAAAAAAAAAGATACCAGGACAAAGAAGTACAAAACGGTAAAATTAATCGTGAAAATTAGGGTTTAGGAACTTACGAGAAGGTTCTTCAAGTAGTGGAGAGAAGATAGGGCATGGGAAGTGGGAGAGGGGGGTTAAGTTAAAGAGTGGAGAAATGGAGCGTCATCGTGAAGTTGAAAGGAAGAATGAAAATTTAGCGATGAAGAGGGGAGTGGCGGTGGAAGTGGTGGTTGACACTGTCTTCCCCTCCGAGACGCGGTGGCGGTAGTTAGAGGAAGGGAGGAGAAGGATGTGTGTGTTGCAAAACCCAGTCCACCTGACAGTACTACGTTTGATTATAACATTGGACGCAAAGGGACAACGCAGGCTTTTATTTATTTAACCAAACAAGGACTGGCCTTTTTATCACTACCTCCCATTATTAATGTCACCAATAAATAAATAAATAAATAATTGTGATAAAAAATATTAACTCTTATCTCTGATTGGTTGATCTAATAGTAAAAAGACTTCTATTGACATATTATCAATTTGATTCCTATTCCGCTATTAATAGAGAACTATCATGTAATTTTTTTAAAAAAAATTATTTAGTGGTAGATATCATAGAGTTAAATAAGTTTGAGTTTAATTATCATGTATGTATTATAAGGTAAAAAAATTATATTGTTATTTTATTATATCATTTATAATTGTGATTTTTGATGTAGTTATAATAAAAGTTAAATATTTTTAATAAATTATGGATTGTTAATGTAAAAACTTATATTTTATTTTTAGTCTTTTAAAATAAATTTTTTTAAATAATAATCCTTCAGATATTTTGAATCAGCAATTTTGGTCTATACTTTTAAGTTAGCTCATATATATCATTCAAATTTTTAAATGATTTTTTACATAAATATTTAGAGAATTATAAGAATATCCCCTAGTAAAATTTA
>JBBPBS010000968.1:9579141-9600633 GCA_037974835.1 Cicer judaicum
GGAGAGATTTTTTAATGGTTTAGGCATGCATCCAAAACTATTTAAAAATTTAGATAATACACATGAATTAATTTAAAAGTAAAGATTAAAATTATTGATGAAAAATATTTAATAGACTTTTGTTTGAAGAAAAAAACACTTTATGGATTACAAATGAAATAAACATATTTATAAAGATTAAAAACTTATTTTATTAAAAAAATACTATCTTTAATCACTTATGTAAAAGAAATTAGAGAAATATTTGATTTCCAAAATGTTATTATTACTAGTGTAATAACTCGTGTAACGCGGGAAAAGAAATTAACCAACTTTCAATATGAAATTGGAGAAATTATGATATTATAGGATTGTAATGTAATGTCAATGCCTAAATTTAGTTAATTCTTATTTTCTATTTACCAAACCAATTTACACCTACATCTTAGGTAATTCTTATTTTCTATTTACCAAACCAATTTACACCTACATTTCAAAAAGTGAAAAATATTATAACAAACGCAAGTCAACGTTTATAAAAATAATTTAGTGTAAATTATAATATATTACAACATTAACATGCCAAAAATAGGAGAAAACATCTCATACAGATTAAATATTTACATCTCATGAGAAAATGTTAAGATGTAACTAAAGAAGTACCAAAAAATTAATATTCCTAGTGTAATTCAATTAAACTTATTCCTATGGATAAATATGTAAGATCGACATAAAAATAAATTTTAAACAAAATTTTATCATTACTATGAATAAAAAATCTAAGAAATTCATCACTTGAAAAAGAAAAAAAAATACCATACCATTCAAGGTATCCTATAAAAATTGAATATGAAAAAAAAAATATAAGAATTCGAAATTTATTGCGTTGAAGAATATATTGAATAACTTAAGATTTAAAAACGACCAAAGATTATAGTTGAAACGAGAAGATTTAGGTATACAAAATAAAATATCTTTAACTAATACGAATTTTCTAGATTATAGAAAACAATAGAAAAATAGCAACAAAAAATCGGTGAATAGAAAAATAGCAATATTGATCATGCAACAATGCCTAAATATTCATGAAGTGTTATTAGCTGCTACATATTCAAAGCAAAAGGAAATAAATTTGGGAGTTAAAAGTTTATCCGAAAAGAAAATGAATCATTGAAGAAGAAGAGTGCAATTTATAAATAATTTTGACAATTTGACTTATTTCAAATTTATATTGAAAAATAATTAAAAACAACATTATTTTTGGGATAATTTTTGTTGTTGCAAATACGATTATTGTAAAATGAAGAAAGTATATATCTTGGTTTTTTTATAAAATAAATGAGTATAAAAAGGCATTTATGGTTGTTGAAATATAAGCAAAATTAGTTCATATTTCTTGAAATAAAAAATCAGTAAAAATTAATAACTTATCTCTTATTTAATGACAATATATCTAAAATGCCTCTTAAATATGTGGGGGGAGGGCGAATTTCTTCGTATATTTTCTTTTTTCTATTAATCTTTTTAATAATTTGTTATTGTATATTTATCTAATAGAATGTACTATTCAAGGGGTTATCTCCTTAAGAATGATGGTAGAGTCATTTAAGAATGTCTCATCTCAAAAGTTTCCTTAATTTATTTAGTAGATCAAGAAAACAAACTGCAACAGGAATATTTTTGAAATTGTTTTCTCTTTTTGTTTTAAGAGATTCTATTTTAAATTAATGATAATATATCTAAAATGCCTCTTATTTTATGTAACTTTTTATATTTACAATTACCTAAATTATTAATCATTGAGAGAAATTTAAATATTAAACTTAATTTTGTAATTAAGATTATATATAGTCAATAATATTTCTTAATATATGTAATTTATTATTTTTATTTATAATTTATTTCTGATGAAGTGGTACTGTAGTAGTATTATTGCCACCCAAAATTATAAATGACAAATCCTAAAATTAATTGTAAATAAAAATTCAAAAATTGCTTGGATTATAGTATTATTTGGCACCAAGAGGTTATAATCACCATTTTCAATTCCAAAATAATTGTATAATATTTATTTATTAATAATTAAAGTTATGCTTTGTTGCAGGAATGTAAATTTCCTACCAAGCTCATTCAAATTATTTATCATTGAATCTCGTCTCCTTCGTATAAGATTATGTAGAATGGTGATAAAACTAACAATTTTACTCCTACCAGAGGTATCAGGCAAGGTGATTCCCTCTACCTATTTTTATTTTTATTTGAATGGTGAGACTGAATCATATTATTATTAATCAGGTTGAAGCCCAATAATGGAAACCAATGTGTGCAGGTAGGTATGGTCTCCAAATCTTTCACCTTCTTTTTGTTGACGATCTTCTTTTGTTTGCAGAAGCCTCTATTGAACAAGCTCATTGTATTTTGCATCATTTGGATATTTTTTTATCAAGCTTTTGGACAACGGATTAATTATCTGATGACACAAGTGTATTTTCTCCAAGAATGTCAACAATTAGCTCAAACAAGACATCTTGCAACATACGGGGTTTACCTATACTAACAATTTTGGAAGGTATCTGGAGTGAACATTGTTTCGAGGAGAGATTAAATAGTCCACTTTAGTAATATTTTGAATAACATTCAAAATAAGTTGAACGGTGGGAACAACAATGTTTAAGCTTTGTTGGTTGAATCACACTTTCGAAGAATATGTTGAGTTATATTCCGTATTATCACATGCAAAATGCAAAGATTTTGATGACTATTTGTGTTGAAGTGGAAAAGATTCAACTGATTTTGTTTGGGATGATATTGATAATGTTCTTAACCTCATTTAATTAGTTGGGATGTGTGTTTCTTGCCTAAAAAGGATGGTGGCATGGGTTTCAAGCTTCAACAACAAATGAATGAGGCTTTTCTCATTAAGGTACTTTGGAACCTCATTACTAATCTAGATGGTTTTTGGTTTAAGGTTCTTCACAATAAATATGGTAAGAATAATGATTTAAGTGATTGTAATATCTCTCAACCTTATAAATCTCCTACTTGACGAACCCTTGTAGGGGTTTGACATAAATTTCAAAGGAATGTTTTATGACATATTGGGATGGTAATCATACCAACTTTTGATTAGATAGATGGGGACCTAACATCACTCATTTCTTCAATGTTGATAATTCGCCTTTGGTTGACAGTACTCCCGATGTTAAAGATATGGTAGATAATGAGGGTAATTGGGACTTTGATTTTTTTTTTTTTTTGATAACTTGTCTACTAACACTCCGAACAGGATCATAGCTCTCCCAGCTCCCAATGACACGTATGGAGTTGACACTTTAGGATGGGGAGGCACTAGTACCCATCACTTTATTGTGAAAAGGGCCTACTATCTGAGTTCAAAGAACACTAACACTATGGAATGGAACTAGAAAGTTATTTGGAATTGGAAATGCCACCATTAAATTCAAACTTTCATATGGCTAATGGTCCATGAGCGTATTATCATAAACTATTGTACAAGCAGATGAGGGTGGGTATATCTCCCTTATACCCTTGTTAATGGACTAACAATAAGACGAATCTCCATGTGCTTTTCGCTCCGGATTTAATGACTCATTTTCTTCATTTAATTGCAGGTTTCAGTTATTTCTTTTACTCAACATCAACAGGTGGTAAAAAAGTTTCATGATAACATGTTGGCATTTATGGAATTGGCAAAATAAAGCAGTTTTCTAGGAAGGTTTCCAGCGGCCCAACAACCTTACTCATGTCATCAAAAATCTTGTTAAGACTACTATTGAAAGCACTTATACTTATCTACACAAGTCTCCCCAAAATAGGGAAATTGTTTACATTGGATGGAAGAGACCTCAATATGGTCGGATGAAGCTTAAGTGTGATGGGCGTGTAAGGAGCATGGTGATATTGCATAGTGTGATAAGCTACTATGTGACTCCAATGACAAATGGATCAAGGGTTTTTGGAGAAGATATAGGGTATGCACCTAGGGCTTGTCTATTGAGAGAAAATCCTAAATAAATGTTTTGATGATAATAAAAAAAAGATAATTAAACTTCTAATTATGATTCTAAAAAGTGTTTTGTTATTTTTTGAGTGTATTAATTAAAGATATGTATTAAACATATCAACACAAGATCATGTTGGAAGAAGCAAGATCATTCTGATAATCGAAGAACATTCTGGTTAATAAAAACAGAATTCTAGAAAAACGAAGATCACCTTCAATTTCTTCAAACCAATAATATTTTTATTCTTAAAAGGGAAATAAGATAAAGATCAATTCTGATTTGCTAATAAATTATTCTTTACAAAGTTATCAGATGCATACAAGATCGTATTAGAAAGATTTATTTCAAAACAACTTAAACAAAGGCAAAAGTTATGCATCATAACCAAACAAGCAAGATTAATTCCCATATTGATAAAGCAACAAGTACAACCATGGAAGACTTGATTGGACACTACAACTACACCTTTGAGTAGTCTGCACACAAAACATGACATGAAACAACTATCATATATTCTCAAATTCAACATTTCTCAAAACAGAAACGAAGATCAGTCTGGTCTTTCAAGCAAGAATATTCCTACTTTAAACAACACTTATCCACAAAACCTAAAATTAGACAACTGGATTTTCAATGGCTAGATGAGTTGTCATCAACCTCCATGAAGTCTATAAAAGGAACCTTATGGTCAAGGATAAGAGAAAAGTTTCAAGTGCAAGCAATCTATCACATATACAATCATACTTGAAAATACTAAAGCTCTTCAATCAAAGAAAAGGCTCTAGTTTTGTTTCACTAGATTTAAGGATCTATCTTGTTGAGTCGTTTGCTAAGAATCCAAACTCAAACAAGGGTTGAATATATTCAGATCCATCAACCTCTTCAAAATCATCTCATTTGTAATTCAAGACTATTGTGTTGAAAATAGTTTTCGTGAATTATAAAAAAAAAAAATATTTTTATGGTTAAAAGGTGATTTATAAAAAACTCTTTCTAAGTATGAAAGGTAACTGATGAAAATCCTTTCTAGGTAGAAAGGTAATATATTGTAACTAGTCAACATTGATTTGTAAAGTTAGTGTTAAAAGCAAGAACAATCTTATTTGAACACTATAGTGAAAAAGCTCACAATTGTGAGGACTAGACGTAATCATTTTGGGTGAACTAGGATATATCTTTGTGTGATCCTCTTTCTCTTATCTCTATTTATTTATTTATTTATAATTAACTAACCATAGATCACGTAGAGAAACTAATTTTGTAATATCACTAACCAAGAACATTATGCTTTGGTTGTATTTTAAAAACCAAGATTGATATTCAGTTAACTAATTTTAAATTAAGCATGAATTATTTAAAAAAGGACAATTATAATTCAAACTCTCATTGTTTATAATTGATATTGTCATGGCGTGGGGGAAAGATTTATTGCACCTAATCATGGAAAGTGACTTAAATGTGTTTATTAACATGGTCACAAACAAATGCAACTTTCAAGGGGCACACTCGTCCTCTGATTTGGCGTATCCAAAAATTTATCTAGAAGGGTTGACATATTCAGTTTAGTCACATATGACATAAAAGCATCAAAAGCACATTGATTAACTAGCTTTAGCCTAACCTTTGGTAATTGGAACCTTGTTGTTTTGGAGTTTGCTCCTAGGGAGCTTAGGCAACTCCTATATGATGCTATTTTTTCGGAGCTTGCATGTCTAAGAACGTATTGTTTAATTTCTTAATTTTTTTTAGGTTGTGAGCCCTCATCTGTACAAAAAAAAATGCTTTTTTTTTGGTAAAAAAAATGTTTTTGTTTTAAAAAACAATTAATGTTTGTTTTTTTATTTATTAAAATAATTGTGTAAATAGTTTTCATCCTCAAAATCAAATCATTGGAGATATAGCTGATGTAATTAGAACAAGAACGTCATTCAAGGATGATGTCAACAACAATATGGTAATGATCTCCAAAATTGAATCAAAATAATCAAAGAAGCTATAGTTGATCAATCAAATTGAATCAATGAAGGAATAAATTCTTCAATTTGAAAAGAATGAAGTTTGGACTCTTGTTCCAAATCCACAAGATCAAACCATCATAGGAACAAGATGGGTATTCAGAAGCAAGCTAGATGAAGAAGGTAAGGTTGTAAGAAACAAAGCAAGGTTGGTTGCTCAAGGTTATAATCAACAAGAAATTATAGACTCTTATGAAACCTTTACTCTTGTTGCAAGGTTAGAAGCCATACAAATTCTTCTTGCATATGCATCTCATAAACTTATCAAACTTTTTCAGATGGATGTTAAAAGTGCATTCTTAAATGGTTTTTTAAATGAACAGGTTTATATGCATCAACCTCCCGATTTTGAAGATCGATCAAAACCAAATCATGGTTTTAAACTTACCAAAGCTCTATATGGATTAAAATAAGCACTAGGAGCCTCGTATGAAATATTAAGTTTCGTTTTAATCAAAAACGGATTTTCTAGAGGAAAAATTGACACTACACTATTTAAGAAAACCAATAGAAATAATTTACTTATTACTCAAGTGTATGTTGATGATATTATCTTTGGTTCAACTAATGAGAAAATGTGTGATGCCTTTTCAAAACTCATGCCTTTATCTTCTTGCATATGCATCTCATAAACTTATCAAAAAAAATTCAAATAGATGTTGAAAGTGCATTCTTAAATAGTTTTTTAAATGAACAAGTTTATGTGCATCAACCTTCCGATTTTGAAGATCAATCAAAACCAAATTATGTTTTTAAACTTACCAAGGCTCTATATGGATTAAAATAAGCACCAAGAGCCTCATATGAAAGATTAAGTTTCGTTTTAATCAAAAAATGGATTTTCTGGAGGAAATATTGACACTACACTTTTAAGAAAATTGATAGAAATAATTTACTTATTGTTCAAGTGTTTGTCAATGATATTATCTTTGGCTCAACTAATGAGAAAATGTGTGATGCTTTTTCAAAACTCATGCAAAGTGAATTTGAAATGAGCATGATGGGAGAATTAGTGTATTTTCTTGATCTGATATTGTATTTGCACTAGGATTATGTGCTATATTTTAATATGCACCTAAAGAATCTCATTTAACAACTGTAAAAAAGATATTTAGATATCTCGTTGTTACTATGTCTCTTGGACTTTGGTATATAAAATATTTTCATTTTGATCTTGTAGCTTACTCTAACACTAATTATGAGGGAGATAAAATTGAAGAGAAAAGCACAAATAGAGCATGTCAATTTCTTGGAGAAGCAATATTAATAAGTTGGTTGTGCAAAAAACAAAACATGATTGCTTTATCAACAATCGAAGCTGAATACGTCTCAGTTGTGAACTGTTGTTCTCAAGTTCTCTTGATAAAAAATCAACTTGAAGACTTCTTTGTAAGTTATTCAAGTATTCCAAATTACTGTGATAACACTAGTGCTATAAATCTTTCGAAAAATCCTATTCAAAATTCTAGGCCCAAACACATTGAAATAAAGCATCATTTCATTTGTGATCATGTCAATAAAAAGGAAGTTGAATTAATCTTTGTTAATACTAAAAAACAACTTGCTGATATATTTACAAAACCTCTTGTAGAGGAATGCTTCAACTTTATCAAAGAAAAATTGAAAATTATCAAAAATCCAATCAACTTGCATTTATTTTTGTGTGTGCATAAACAGAGAAAGTTCATCAGTCTTCGTTTTTACTCATCATTCTCCATTTTTTTTGCTCATCAATCTCCGTTTTTCCTTCATAAAAACAAAAAAAAAGTGTTTTTTTGCGTTGCATTAATTATGTGTGTTCATTTGTCTGTAAAAGTACACTGCCACGTTGTCACTCCCTATTTTTTGCGTTGCATTAATTATGTGTGTTCAATCATCACAATCTTTTGTCTTCCATAAAACTGATTTTTCATCTTTCAAATTGCAACTTCATCCTCTCCAAAATTCATTCTGTTTATGTGAGAACAAATTTTGAAATGGCTAGAACGAAAATGTATGTGCGCAAAAATCCTCACCCTAACACACCGTCATTGTCATCATCTCCACCATCCTCGCCTTCCATTAATCGTTCACCATCACCATCACTCCGACCAACTCCTTTAGAGGAATCCTCCAATAAAACATTCTCATATTATATGTCTTCCTCTCCTAAATCTAACCCTAACCCTATCGCTCTAAATCTATTGTCCACAATACTACCACCTCTTTGCACATGTTCACCTCCAACCCTTTGTGAAGTTCCACTTCACCTGAGAAAACCTATGATCAAACCTCCTGCAGCCAAAAGGCATTCCATGCATGTCTCGGCTGGAGTCAGAACATCAAAAGCTAAAAAACACCAAACCCAATGTTTGTCATTTTTTTATAGTGAGGATTCTGAATAGGATGATCCAACAAAATCTTCCAACCCTCTCAAACCCTCAGAACCATCTACATCTTCCTTTCCAACTGAACCCTCTCACTCAACACCACCTAACAAAAATGAAAGTCCATTTACGAGTTTTTTTCATCAAAAAAATCCTCCCAACCTTCTCCAACAAAAACCACCTCCAAATTACAAACCCTAAAGGTCAAAACCACCCTCACGCTATCTCAATTTTTGGCAAAAAACAATTTGAAAACCCCTAACGAGGCAAAACTACTACTCAAAAACAAAAACTTTGAGAACGTTCTCCACCCAAGACAACATCTCTAGAATGTTCTTCACCCAAGTCAGCATCTCTAGAACGTTCTCCACTTGACTCCCCATAATGTTCTGCACCAAATACTGACAATCCAGAACATTCTTGATCTGTCTCCCACCCCACCAAATATGGCCCAAAACTTCGCTTCCCTCCACTTATCCCATCTCTATTACAAAAAATATACACAAAAATGGGATAACATACCCATTGGCATTGGTAGGGTATTCATGCTTAAGAATTTGAAGGTTGAAGGGACATTCATTCACCATCACACTGACTCTTTATGATGGACCTCTTTTCTTATGATGGACCTCCTTCCTTCAAACCTTTTACTGCTATTACCTTGATGTGGTAAAAGCTTTTTACGTTAATCCTTAACCTATGTTGACAAGTCTCTTATTGTCTCAAACATCAAGGGCATTGAAAACAAGCTAATCCCTGATATTGTTGCCTCGATCCTTAACCTCCCTACGGATGGCCCATCCATTTTTGGCAAGAACTAGTATTCAGTTCTAAAACTCAACAAGAAGGAAGCTCTGTCTAATATCTTTCAATTAGGCTCCATGAACTATCTCTCAACTTCCCTCAAACCTCTCTATAAGGTGTTTAATAGCATCAATCAATATTCCATCTTGCCACATTGTGGAAGTCATGAGTATGTGTATGACAACGATGCACTCATCATTTATCATTTTCTTCACTGCTCCAGAATTAATCTCCATTACATAACTCTGCAAAATATGATTGTTGCAATGAATATAGATTATAAGAAGAACACAATCCCTTACGACATGGTTCTAACAAAAATCTTTAGGCACTTTAACATCCCCTTGTCTTTTGAAACCACCATTATAAAACTTTCTAATGTTTTTACCAGAAACATATCCCATATGAAGAATAACTAATTCACTAAAAACCTACCCACATCTATTTTACCCCCAAACAAACGCAAGCGCTCAACTAGACCAAGAGCTACAACCCCTTCTGTCCCAACACCTGCTCAACAAAGTCCAAGAGTCACCCAGACTCAAGAACAATCTTATTCTAATCCAAATCTTCAATTTGCTTGAGAATGTTCTCCAGCACTACCTTAAGAACATTATCCTCATTCAACAATCATTCTCCCTTCTATTGCTCTTCCATGTCACTTGCCTCCAATCTTTAACTTATCCTTAACTGGGCCTTCTCCCTTTCATTCTCACGACTATCCACTCCAAAGTAACATATGCCACCAGCTACCCTTTCATCAAACATCCAACATGTCATATGCCTTCATTTCCCCCCAAAAAACCAACTCTTCTATTTTATGTATTCATAATATTGAAGTAGGACTATGATTTGTGTTGAATTGATGATGTTTTTAAGCACTGGAGTCAATAATAATATTAAGATAATATGTTCCATATTAGATCAAATATTTAAAGGGATCCACAAATGAGTTTACTATTTTAATTACAAACAAGTTGTGGAATAACATCTTAGCATTCTAAAAAATTGTGCATTGATTTTTCTTAGATAAACCTCATTACAACACCAAAATTGGTTTTAAAAATATCGAAGCTAGCTAATGTGAAATGTCATTTAGTTTTAACAGTTTTGATCAACTAATCATAGTTGTTTTTAATACACATTGTTACCTCATACCATATTATCTATTTGACCATATAAGTTATTTAATGGCCACTAATATACTTTACCTTACAACCTGTATTGTAGTTGCATATCTAGCAGTGTGCTTCATGATTCCATCCCTTAAGATTGTTTGGTACATTTAGTATAGCCATAAAAAAATCAAGGTTTATTTGTCTTGAACTTTTTGGTTTTTGATAGTGGTTTCCTAAAAAATAAGAATAATATTTTAACTGTTAAAAAATTGTGATAAAAAGTTCATTGGTTGAATATTAAGCAATTATAAAATAAGTATCATTTGCTGCTTATTTCAGTTAAGCTAAAATTTGGGATTGGTAGCAAAACATGTCATGAATAGTAAACTAGGAAGATTAAGTCTGTTGTGCCATTGTCTCACTTTGAGTTAGCAATGGTACATATGAGTTGAGGTTGCAATGCAAATGTGTTAGTAGGGTTAATCGCATCAATGTTAAAAAATTATCTACAATTGAAATTTGAACAATGGGTTTTGCTAGCACTTTCTTGTGAAATAATCTAATTCAACATGGTCACCTTTGATGATCAATTTTGAGCCAGACAAGGAATTAGAAATTAATACAGGATATTGTCATAAATCAAATATTGGATGATACAATATTGGATATTGTTAACACTAGTGTTTCCATGAAAAGCCAACTTGAATGGTTGATAAAAAATTCTCAATGATATAGGTTAAAACCTCTTTCAACTTTTGTTTTAACTTGCAACGTTATTCCTTTGGTATGTATAGTCACAACGATGTTAGTAATAACTCAAATTTAAATTTTACTTTAACTTAAAATGAATGAATAAATTTGGAGAAAACGATCTATACGATAGATAAAGAAAGCTGTGACATAAAATCTCACAAAATCTGGAATATTTGATTTGATGAATTGAGGAAGAAATTCAAAATTTTAATATGACTTGTTGATATTTTATAGTTGACATAAAGCAATTGTTTGCTAAGGTTAATTATGTTTATCAGGGGAAGGTAGTTGACATAGTTACCAAGAGATGGGTAAAGTAATGGAGTAGGAATTTTAGGTATGGCTTGTAGTTTCCTTCCTATGTCTTTATTAGAGAAATTTTTTTTTAATAACAATGATAATATAAAATTTAATGTCCCCAAATTGTTACTTTAAAATTATAATTTCAAAACTATATTTTAATGTGTAGATTGTGTCACAGTCAAGGAAGTAATTGTGCGGATACTTGTCATATTTGGTTACCAAATATTTGTTTTTATTATTTTGGATTTTGTCATGGTCATTGACATAATTAAAGTTGATACTTTTGGAATTAAATCAAGGAAATTTCCTTTGGAAATCAAGGTGAGCAATATATAGTTTCTTTCTTTGTAATATAAAGCTGATTTTTTTATTGAATATCTATCCAACATTGAATTTATAGGGTTTTCTATGTCTTGTTATTCGGAAAGAATAACAGGAGAAGGGATAATTAGAAAGAGAGTAATGACTATATCAAGGACATAATGTAAGATTTATGGGTCACATATGTAATTAATTAATAAAGTGTGTTAGGGTCATTATATAATTAGCCAATAAACTAGGGGTCAAATAATATATAATAGTTTATGGCTAAAGAGCATAATAGTTATGAAAATTAATAGTGTAGATACCAGGCGGTTTCTAATTTAATGAGGGGCTGAATTAGAAATACTGCAATTTAGGATATAACTAATAATAGTTATATATAGGGGTAGTGGTCCCCAAGGCAAACACAACAAGACTATTCAGTTTTACAAACCCTAAAGAGAAAACTCTCTGGTTCTCTCTATCCCCATCAAGAGAGCAAGGTCTTCAGGGTGTTTTGCTGAGGAAGATCACCCAACCCATTGGCTCTATCATCATAATCCCAAGATTTCATCAATGGCAATTCCCACAGGTACACTTCTGCCTTTGGTTATTCATCGTGTAATTGGCATGGATTATTGAGCATAAGGTTATAGGGTTTTTTTCCAACAATTGGTATCAGAGCCTACCATGTTTAATTCATGATGAAATTCGGTTATTGTCTTTGTAATTAAGGTTTCAAACAAGTTTTTTGTATTTGCTTGCAATTGTTTTTTTTTCCCCCAAATGTTAGAAAGGTTGCAGTTTTCGCTCTGAAACACAGAAGTTATTTCCTTCAATATTGGGAGTAATATCTATAAGATCTTATCGTGTGCCCCACTTTGTGAACTACGATGTATGTTCATACATTTCTGTGTTTAAAATTTAAATAATAAGTTGATTCGGGTATCAAGAAAACATGCGTAATGAGTGTCTTATTGAAATGGAAGAGGAGCCTTGTACTTCACTTGATTGTAGCATTGTAGCTTCCGAGTCCTCTTTTACATCAATTTCACTTTACTCTAACACAAGGGAACCAAATTAGATTTTGGATGTAATATTATAATATATAGGCTTTATTACTTCCAGTTGATATCCCTTAATTGTGATGTAAACCCAATTTAAATCTTTAATCAAGCCTCTAAATTAATCAAAACAAACATTGTTCTTTCAATTTTGTTACATGTTCTGTGTTGGTATTTTTCTTTTGAACATATTCCTCAACCTTCATTATGAACTGTGTAACATTTATCATGAATATCTCTAAAAGTTTGCACTAGTTAAGTGTAAAGTTTGAACAATGTCTCTAAGGTTGACTTGGCAATACAAACCCAAAGAAAATACTACCCTGATTGTTGATTTGATTATTTTGTGGGTGGTGATTTCAGAATTATTTTGGAGGACTCTTTAACTGGCTTTACAATCAGTGTTGTTTAAATCGCGATTTAAATCGCAAGATCGTGCAATTTCACGATTTTACCCTAAGCCTGGTGATCCAGATCGCATGCAGAATCATATTCTGCTGATATCACAAGCGAAAAATCTCGCAAAATTGGTGAGACCACGATCTTATGTCGTCATATTTGTTGGTTGTTTTTTTTTTGGGTCGCGCCTCATTTTGTTTTTCTTCTCCCATTTTGTTCCTGATGCTGCTCTGTTTACCTTCTGTCGCCGCTTACTTGTGATTTGTAACCTCTACTGTGAAGTACTTGTGTTGATGGTGGTGGCGGCTGAGGGATAAAAGAAATCTTTACTAGGCTGTTTCTGTCTTGAGAGAGTGCTATTGGGCTATTTACTATTTGAGCCCAACTCATAATTTTTCATGTTATTATTATTTTTTTTTTGATAATTATCATTTTTTCTTTTGATAATACAATAATTATCAAATACTAATGAAACACAGTTTATATTAGTGAACAATATTTTTTTTTTAAATATTGTTTTATTTGGATATAATAAATATATGTTCAAGTCAAGTTTGACATTTTGAATGAGTTAATTGAAACTTGACGTCGCCAAAGTGACCTCTCTTGTCTAAA
Organism: Cicer judaicum; assembly: GCA_037974835.1. Classification (NCBI taxonomy): domain Eukaryota; kingdom Viridiplantae; phylum Streptophyta; class Magnoliopsida; order Fabales; family Fabaceae; genus Cicer; species Cicer judaicum. Next base: position 9,592,886 of record JBBPBS010000968.1, read on the forward strand.
TTGCTCATGAAGAGTGTCAAATGGCTGTGTATATGTTTATTCATGCGGGTATTGACTGGCCCAAAGGAAGGTTAATATTTGGCAGAATTACATGTACACTTGCGATGATAAATGTGTGACAATTATTTGGTATACATGTGAGCAGTAAATCGGCCCAAAGGAAGGTTTATTGTTTGACATGTCTTATTGTCAATATTTGATCGTTGCAACAAGAGTACCACTAGCAGTTGGTGTTACTGTCCAAAGACTTGACATCAATGGTGCACTGGGTATCTTGAGATGGGTTAAATTCCATGATTTGAACATATGTATTTATTTATTTTCCTATAATGTGAGTTTCTAAGTTTCGTTCTTTATTTAATTCGCAGCATCTATTGCTTCCATATCTGCAAATTTGAGTTCTATTCCTGTCCTTAATGGGACAAATTTTAAGGAATGGAAAGAGAACATTCTGATCGTTCTTGGCTGCATGGATCTAGACCTTGCATTAAGAATTGAACGACCCCCTACTCCTAAGGACTCTAGTTCTTCTGAGGAAAAATTAGAGTATGAGAAATGGGATCGCTCAAATCGCATAAGTCTTATGATCATAAAGCGTGGCATTCCTGAGGTCTTTAAGAGGTGTTGTCTCGGATGAGTTAGTTACAGCTAAAAATTTCCTTGTTGAGATGGAAAAACGCTTTGAAAAAAAAAGTGATAAGGCTAAAACAAGTTCTTTGCTTCAGAATTTAATTTCCATGAAGTATCAAGGCAAGGGAAATATAAGATAGCACATTATGATGATGTCCAACATTGCTTCTAAGCTTAAAGGACTAAAGCTTGAGTTGTTAGATGACTTACTCATTCATTTAGTATTGTTGTCTCTTCCTTTGCAATTCAGTCAGTTTAAGGTGACTTATAACTGTCAAAAGGAGAAATGGACTCTTAATGAACTCATTTCATTATGTGTGCAAGAAGAGGACAGGCTAAAGCAAGATAGGACTGAAAGCGCTCACTTTACTAGCATCTCTAAAGACAAGGGCAAAAGGAAAAGAATTGAGGAGCTCAAGAACAAAGCTGCTGCTAAGGGTCCATAACAAAAGAAGCAGACTAAGGACAACAACTGCTTCTTCTGCAAGAGTCTTGGACACGTGAAGAAGGATTGTGCCAAATATCACGCTTGGCGTGTTAAGAAAGGGTTATCTGAACTTCCGAAAGCCTAGTGATACTGAAATATGCATCTATGTAGGAGATGGGAAGAAGGTAGAAGTTGAAGCCATAGGAAAATTTAGATTATTATTAAGTTCTGGTCATTATTTGGATTTAGAAGACACTTTTGTTGTACCGTCATTTAGACAGAATTTGGTCTCTATTTCTTATTTGGACAAATCAGGATATTATTGTTCATTCGGGAATAAAGAATTTACTTTGTCTTTAAATTCGAATGTTGTTGGAACCGGTTTACTCTCTGGTTATGATAATCTTTATTTGTTGGGAACTGTGGCTAACTATAATGAAACCTTGAATGTGGAATCGTCCCACAATACACTATGCCGGGGTCCCCCAGCATGAATGGTGTAGCTGAAAGACGAGACAGGACTCTTAAGGATATGGTAAGGAGTATGATTTGTCATTCCACCTTGCCAGAGTCACTCTAGGGAGAGGCATTAAAAACAACAACATACATTCTTAATAGAGTACCAACTAAGGCAGCGGCTAAAACACCTTATGAGCTTTGGATTGGGCGTAAGCCTAGTCTGAAGCACCTTTATGTTTGTGGATGTCCAACTGAGGCAAGGCCTTATAGGTCGAATGAAAAGAAATTTGAACCCCAAACAATTAGCAGCTATTTTATAGGGTACTCAGAAAAATCAAGGGGCTATAAATTTTATGATCCAAAATTGAGAACAATTTTTGAGACGGGAACGACAATGTTCTTTGACGATATTGAGTTTGGGGGGAAGATTAAGGTTAAAGATTTTGTCTTTGAGGAAGAATCAGTAACAATTCCAGAACTGATTCTTCCACCAGTTGACTTTCCCATTATTGAACAAACTCAAGATGATCTGGTTGTTCAGGAAGAACAAAATCCAGATCAAATTCAAGATCCTCAAGAACAAGTGCCTCAAGAGCCAGCTCCATTGCGGAGATCCACTAGAGAAAGGAAAAATGTTATTTCAGATGATTATGTAGCATTTCTCAATGAAGTAGAGGAAAATGTTGGCATGATGGAAGACGACCCGGTCAACTTTCATCAAGCCATGCAAGATTCCCATTCAGATAAGTGGATCGAAGCAATGAATGAGGAGTATAAGTCTATGCAAGACAATTCAGTTTGGGAACTTATCCCATTACCTGAAGGAGTGAAACCCATTGGTTGCAAATGGATTTTTAAAACCAAGCGGGATTCCAATGGTAATGTGGAGAGATATAAGGTACGTCTTGTAGCTAAAGGCTATACTTAAAAGGAAGGGATTGATTATAAAGAGACTTTCTCTCCGGTTTCATCGAAGGACTCTTTAAGAATAATCATGGCTCTTGTTGCTCACTTTGATTTGGAGCTTCATCAAATGGATGTAAAGACAGTGTTTCTCAATGGCGACATTGATGAGACGATCTATATGGTGCAGCCAAAAAACTTTGTGTTGGGAGACTCAAAGAATATGGTGTGCAAACTAAGAAAATCCATTTATGGGCTAAAACAAGCTTCTCATCAATGGTATCATAAATTTCATCAAGTAATTCTCTCATTTGGTTTTGAGATGAATACAGTTGATGATTGTGTGTATCATAAGTTCAGTGGGAGCAGACATATTTTCCTGGTCTTGTATGTTGATGACATACTGCTTGCCACTAACGATATAGGCATGTTGCACGAAACTAAGAAATTTCTATCAAAGCATTTTGAGATGAAAGATCTTGGCGACGCCTCTTTTGTATTAGGAATTCAGATACACCGAGACAGATCTCGAGGTATTCTTGGATTGTCACAAAAGAGCTATATCGATAAGGTTCTCAAAAGGTTTGGGTTACAGGATTGCAAACCAGGGGACACCCCATTTGCTAAGGGAGACAAGTTTAGTCTCAAACAGTGCCCTAAGGGAAGTTTGGAAATTCAAGAAATGCAAAAGATCCCTTATGCTTCAGATGTAGGGAGTCTTATGTATGCCCAAGTATGTACGCATCCAGATATAGTGTTCATAGTAGGGATTTTAGGCAGATATTTAAGCAATCCAGGTCTTGACAATTGGAAAGCAGCCAAGAGGGTCATGAGATATTTGAAGAAAACAAGAAACTACATGCTCACATATAGGAGGTCAGACCAGTTAGAGATCATTGGGTACTCTGACTCGGATTTTGCGGGATGCCAAGACAGCTTAAGATCAACTTTAGGCTATGTCTTTCTGTTAGCTGGTGGAGCAGTTTCTTGGCGTAGTGCCAAGCAAGGTCTTACTGCTTCATCAACCATGGCAGCAGAATTCGTAGCAATTCATGAGGCATTTGACCAGGACATTTGGCTGAGAAATTTTGTCACGGGGCTGCAAATAGTTGAAGGGATTGAAAGACCACTCAAGTTGTATTGTGACAATAGATCAGTAGTCCTGTATTCTAACAATAATAGGAGCTCAACCAAGTCAAAGCACATTGACATTAAGTTCCTAGTTGTTAAAGAGAAGGTACAAAGTGGACAGATATCCATAGAACACTTAGGGACAAACTCCATGATTGCGGATCCACTCACTAAAGGTCTACCACCCAAGGTCTTTCATGAGCATACTGCTCACATGGGTGTGCTACAGTTTGAGGAATCTTGATTTTAGTGGGAGTTTCGTCCATTATGTGATTTATGTTCTATGTTTAATTGTAAAATACAAATACATTGTATTTGGATTTTCTGATAAGAAATAAAGTTTAAAATATTCAGTTTTGGTTACTTTGTACATTTAAGTTATGGTACGATCTCATTTGGTAAAGTAGGACCAGTTGAAAATTGACATGCATTGACCAACTTCATGTAATTTTCATGCTACACTTTTCATAATGGGTCTATGTCATTTAGTTGTGTCAGTGCGGGTGATCATTGATGGGTTTAGTTATGCTTATTATGACGAAAGCCTCTTTGGTTCTATGTGCTGATACGATTAATGGACGGGACAGTTTGGATTAGGCTCAAGGTAATTATAATGACATTTTTGACGTCATAAAGTCTAACACACTCCTAAGGATACATGTGTGACCAGTGGGAGATTGTAAGATTTATGGGTCACATATGTAATTAATTAATAAAGTGTGTTAGGGTCATTATATAATTAGTCAATAAACTAGGGGTCAAATAATATATAATAGTTTATGGCTAAAGAGCATAATAGTTATGAAAATTAATAGTGTAGATACCAGGCGGTTTCTAATTTAATGAGGGGCTGAATTAGAAATACTGCAATTTAGGATATAACTAATAATAGTTATATATAGGGATAGTGGTCCCTAAGACAAACACAACAAGACTATTCAGTTTCACAAACCCTAAAGAGAAAACTCTCTGGTTCTCTCTATCCCCATCAAGAGAGCAAGGTCTTCAGGGTGTTTTGCTGAGGAAGATCACCCAACCCATTGGCTCTATCATCATAATCCCAGGATTTCATCAATGGCAATTCCCACAGGTACACTTCTACCTTTGGTTATTCATCGTGTAATTGGCATGGATTATTGAGCATAAGGTTATAGGGTTTTTTTCCAACACATAAAAGAAACATGCGCAATTGTATGTTCTGCATAATGCTGATGAGGTTCAATCGTATATTACAATACACATGGATCAGTTAATTAGTTTGAACATGAAAGGAATAAAAATTGGATAACACAAGAGTAGATCGAAGTTTTATAATGTGGCTAAAAAATCACATTAACTCAAAGTTTGTTATAGACCCCATTTCAATTTCAGAGAGGTTGAGATGACTAGCAACTGATCCGAGTTTACATGTATTTTCTTACACCGATTATGTAATTAATGACTACACATTTTATACCATAAAACAAGATGATCAAACTACTGTGCAAAATAGCGGAGTCACTCTAATAGCTGAAGCGATGCATATCTCAAGTGATAACTACAAAAATCCAATATATGCAAATCTATCATATTTTGGAGTTAGTGAGCACATACGAGAGTTATATTACACAATGTTTCGTGTTCCCATCTTTGATTGCAAGTGGGTCGATAATAATAATGACGTTTAGATTGATGAGTCAGAGTTCTTGCTTGTCGATTTTAATAAGGTTGGACACAAAGATGAAATTATATTTTTCAAATATAGTTATATTGAATTTGAAAAATTCAAATATAAAATTATATTTTTCAAAGTTGAAAAACGAAACAGAAAGATTAATCTTTAATTAAAATATCATGTAAAATAAAATAATAATAAAAAACTAGATTAAGATAATATGTTGAGAAAGTTTTTCTTAGATAAAAATTGTTTTATAAATAAAGAAAAATAAAATAAAAAGGAGTTTTTTTAAGAAAAATTTGCATATATAAAATACAGAATTGATTCAAAAATAATTAAAATTAAAATAGATGGATTAAGATTGAATTCAAAAAATAAAAATAAAAAATTATATTTTTGATATTTCAAAAATGAAATTGAATGATTAATTTTTAATTAAAATATTATGTAAAATAAAATTAATAATAAAAACTGTGTATAAATAGTTTATTGAGAAAGTTTTAATTCAATTAATTGTTTTATAACTAAAGTAAAAAATAAAAAATTTGTTGAGAAAAATTTGCATTTAATTTTTATCATTTTAAATAAATTAAAAATTGAGAATTATTATGAAAGCTACCCATCTCATAAAAACCTTACTTTATATATCTATAATAAAAATCGTTGAATGATAAAGTTAGAGCATCTTCGGTGAACTCAACATGAGTTGATTAAATGATCTACTATTTTATATCATTGCAACTCATTTATCTTTTTTACTATGGATGCATACCTCATTCATTTTTTACTATGAGTTTATTAAATAGGTCTCACAACTTTAATTTATACATTAATATTTTATTTATATTTAATTTTATTAGAACTTAAAATATTAATTTAAATATTTCAATTAACATTATTATACATTATTTTAATTTTAATTTAAAATAAAATTGAACTTAAATTTTTATAACAATAATAAAAATTAAAAAAATAAAAATTAATAAAAAATGTAACGGTCATAACATTATTATTAATAATAAATTAAAAAGAAGCTAACAGTCGTAAATAAATAAATAAATAAATAAATAAATAAATAAAAGTAATCGTTATAAATTGGACGAACATATTTGACAATTGTTGGAGATGTTCAAAAATTGAGTTTTTGAGAAGTTCACAATTGAAGTTATACCAACTTGTCATCACGAATAGATCAAGAAGTAATGGTACTTTTATAATTTAATAATAATAAAATTATAATTTTTATATTTTTTTATTAATTTATTAATAATAATAATAAATTTATGACTATTACTTTGATTTATTTATGACCGTTAATTTCTTTTTAATTTATTAATAATAATAATTTTATGACCATTATCTTTTTTTTTAATTAATTTATGACTGTTAGCATTTTTTTAATTTTTATTATTGTTATAAAAATTTAAGTTCAATTTTATTTTAATTAAAATTAAAATAATGTATAATAATATTAATTGAAATATTTAAATTAATATTTGAAGTTATAATAAAATTAAGGCTTAACTGTAGTTTTGGTCCCTTTATTTTAGCTGAATTATGAAAGTAGTCCCCTATTTTGTTTCTCCCCAGTTTTGGTCCCCTAAGCAAAATTTTGGTCCAAAATTTCATAAAATTTCATTTTTTTGCATTTATTTAAGTCACATTATGCCTCAATATCTCATTTGCAACAATTGTACCTAAAATAGAGGACTACTTTCGCGATTCAGCTAAAATAGGGGACAAAAATTACAATTAAGCCTAAAATTAAATATAAATAAAATATTAATGTATGAATAAAAGTTGTGGGATCTAGTTAATGAACCTCGTTAAATTTAATGAGTTGTTTCAAGTTAATATGATACATTAAACTCTATTTAATAAACTTATATTTAGTTCATTGGAGATGCTCTTAAGTAACTCCCAAGCGCCAGACATATTTTGTTCATTGGACGAACATAATTGGCAAACCGTTGTTGAAGATGCTCTAATATCAAGTGTCGCTTTCTCATTAATTCTCAAAAAAAATTATTTATTTATAAAACAATTTTCTTTATCAAGATAAAACTTTCTCAATAAATTATTTGTATCTAATTTTTTTGTTAGTTTAATTACTATGTATTATGAATGTAAAAAAAATTATAATATTAACACATCATAAATATTTATGAGAATGATTTTAGGTATAGTTTTGATAAAATTCAAATATCTTAAATGATCTAACGGTTGTAATTAACTGATAATATAAAAACTCTTTAATATTGAAAATGTATATAAATTAAATTTATTTTTATAACTAATTATTAATTTATAATTTTATTTTACATAATCTTTTAATAAAATTTAACTATTTTATTTTTCAAATTTAAAAAACATAATTTTATGTTTTTAGTTTTTTGAATCAAAAGTTTGAATGTGTGTTTCAGAATTGTTCAAATTTTCTAGATTAAAACATATATTCTTATAAATGAAAAAAAATGTGAGAATTAACATGAGATAAACACACGCAAATACAAAATCTTACTTTATATACTTTGATTAATT
>JBBPBS010000968.1:9604356-9621613 GCA_037974835.1 Cicer judaicum
ATATATATATATATATATATATATATATATATATATATATATATATATATACTTTTTTTTTCTTTTTTTCTTTATTTATAAAAAATATTTTTTATCAGCCCAAAATTTTCTCATCGAACTTGCTTTTTCATTTTTAGTTTAATTTATAGAACAATTTTATATCAAAGAAATTTTTTCAATGAACTATCTATATCTAATTTTTTTTATTATTAACTATAATTTTCTTTTACATAATATTTTTAATTAAATTTAATCATTCAATTTATTTTTTAAAATATGAAATAAAATATAATTATACACGCTGTTTGATTTTTAATTATTTTTGAATCAATAGTGTATATATATATATGAGAGCCATATAAGAATGGTTATTTTATACGAGAATGAGTGGGTTTATTGTTAACAATTAAATTAAAAGGATGGGTTGAGATTAAAACAATCATTTAAATATGTCATACGATATCTCCTCGTGAAGAAACATTTCACCTTATCTCTTTCATAACAATAAATTCCTTTTTCGATAGATTAAAAATAGATCTGACAAACACTACTAGAAATTGCCTTTACCAGGGATTTTTATACGGATTTAAGTTAAAAATATGCAGGAAACATGTAACATGTGGATTTTTGCCGGTGGAACTGTTTCTCCACATAATCTTTTTTAGATAATTGTTTCTCGAAGATTTCTAAATCTCCAGGTAATTTACTTGCTGCTATTTTTGTAGGAAAAGTAAATAAATTCTGTAGCTAATTTTTACTATCTTAAAGCATTTTCCTGTGATTTGTCATGGAGAAATATCTGCAGTACCATTCGTGAGTTGTTTTAACCATATTTCTGCAAATAATTCCAATTGCAATTTCACATGAAAATTGTTTTCGCTTGAATATCCGAAGATAACTCCCCACCAAAATTGCATTAAAAAAAAATCCTAAGAGAGTCGAGACGTACACATCTTGTGGTTGTTTTTCTGATTTTTAATTTATAAGAAAATTTCAAATGAAAAAGTATATGAAAACATTATTATAAAAACATTTTTTAAGTATTTAATATTAGTCTTTAATTGAAATACTATTGCAATATTCCAAATTAAAATTCATATTATGTTCACTAATAATAATTAAATATTAATTAAAATATGATCCAACTATTGTAATACTCTAAACAAAATTTATATCATGTCCTAAATCATAACTAAGTATTAATTAAAGCACAATTCAAAAAAACTAAGTATAATCAAGTACACGATGCAACCAAATTATCAAAATAAAAATAAATACTACTCAATATGATCATTACCAATGTCATCATCCCCACTATCTTCATCAATTTCGTTGTTAGGTTGTGGTGACGAACTTGGATGAGAAGAAGGTCCAACAAATCTTGAATGTTGCATGAGAACAGTCATTACGCCAAAATTGACATTTAATAGCGCTCCTTTTACAGCGCTTGCTAAATACAAACGCTGTTGTAAATATATTTTAAAAATAATGGAGCCTTTTACAACGCTTTTTTAACAAGCGCTGTGAAAAAAACGTTGTTGTAGGGTCATATAGCGTTTGCGCATAATGTTATAAGGCGTTTACAACACTTTTCACAAAAGCGTTGTAAAATGAAGCGCTTTCGCGTATTATTTTACAGCACTTTTTCACAAGCGATGTAAAATACATGCGCTTTCATATAATTGAACTACCTATTACAGCGGTTTTGTAACAAGCGCTGTAAAATACATGCGCTTTCATATAATTGAACTACCTATTACAGCGCTTTTTTCACAAGCGCTGTAGAATACATGCGCTTTCAAATAATTGAACTACCTATTACAGCGCTTTTTTTACAAGCGCTGTAAAATACATGCGCTTTCAATCAATTTAACTACCTTTTACAGCCCTTGTTTTACAAGCGCTGTAAAATACATACGCTTTCAAAAAAATATCATTTACTTTTAAAACAAATTTACGAACCCTCATCACCTCTACTATGGGAACCCTCATATCCTCTACGTACTGTGCGGCCATCTACGTTGTCTCAGGTATTTTTTAATTTGTTTTGTCAAAAAAATCTTTAGTTTTTTAAAAATTGAAAACTAAAAATTGTTATATATATATATATTAAATCTCTTTTTTTTTTTTTGAAATTTGTTGATCTGTTCTGTTTTGAAATCTTTTCTGTTTTGAAATTGGTTTCGTTTTGAATTTTGTTGATATGTTTTGAAAGCTTATTATTTTTGTAACTGCATTTATATAGGTCGTATAATATGGATAGGAAATGGATGTCTGTCAATCGATTGTCAAAAAAGTATGAAATTGGAGTGAAGGAGTTTGTTGAGTTTGCAGTGAAGAATGCAAAAGATCCAAATAGAGTGGTTTGTCCTTATTTAAAATGTTGTTTTGGAAAACGTGTTAGAGAAGATGAATTAGAAGGACATCTAGTATGTAATGGAATTGAGCAAAGCTACACATGTTGGACTCTGTGTGCTGTGTATTTTTTTTTAATCTTTTTTTAATAACATGTACTTACTATATGAGTTTATTAGGTTGGCTGGAATGAGAGTGGTCAGCCAATTGACCCCAACAACTCAATGTTTGTAAGTTACATTGGGGCTGTTGTTCGACAAAATATACCAATTACGATTGACGATTGGAGAGATAAGGCGTTGAAGGATGCCAAAGATATAATATGGAATGGCATTCAAGTAACTTTTTTGATCCACTCTTTTGTCATTTATAATTTTTTTCATTGAAATACTTATAATTTTTTTCATTGCAGACTACTTTTGTTTTTGATGAGGGACGAAAGAGTCATGTTTTGAGAGTTGCTGGGAAGATCCATCTGTGATTTAGATCTCATACCTCAAATTTCTATCTAAAAGATAGAGAAGGAAACACAAATGCTGAAGCTCCAAAAATATATAAACATTATATATCAAACGATGAATGGAGTGCATTTGTTTCCAAACGTTCGGACCCCGCATTTGTCGTAAGTGATTAATTTTTTAGCATTTGTGTTTTATTATTCATATTCGTAGCGTATTTTAAATTTTTACGCAATTGCTATTTTTTATATATAGAATATTAGTAAGGCAAATCACGAAAGGGCAAGCAATCCAACCCACCCATACAAAAAATCACATATGGGATATGCACACCTTGATCAAAAACTTGTAAGTAATTAAACATCACTTTTATATAATGAAGTAATTTGTATTATAAACTATAATGTGTAACTAATTTGTATTATATTGTTTATGATCTTAATGAATAGCCACAAGACACCCAAGCCGATCAACCCTTGGGCCGTCATATATTATGGAAGGAAGCGCGTGTTAATAAAGACGGAGTGGTTGATAATGAAAATGTCCAAAAAGTAGTAGAATTTTGTGTAAGTATATTATCACTTTAATATTTTTTAATATTGTATTTATCACTTGAATACTTTTTAATATTGTATTTTAAAAATGCTATTGAACTTATCTTTTTAATGTTGCATGTATTTTAGGAGATTATAGAACAAAGTTCTGAAAATCAAGAGGGCAACAAGGATACATGCAGGGACATTTTGGGTAAAGTGTTTAATGTCCCTGAGTATTCCGGTCCACTCCATGTGTGCTATACTTAACTCATTGGAAGGTGGGAAAAGGAAATTTGTACAATACTTTGGGAGAAGTATTGCACAATACTCTGATCCCTGCGGGCCATGTCAAAGTATCACATGTTGTTATTTTCGAACCAACTGCACCGTTGCCGATATCGGACAACGACGGAGATATGCAGTTATTAGGCGAAGCTATTGGTAGTTACGTGGCATGGCCCACACATCTTGTTGCCCTCGATAAGGTATATTTAATTAATTGAAATGTATGTTTAATTGATATGTATATTTAATTGCTGATTTTTTCCGCTCCTAACTTTAATTTCACATTTATATTTAGATGATGAAAAAGCCTAAAGGGAATGATAAAAGGCTTCCCAAAAATGAATCAGTTACATCTCCCAAAAAGGTTTGTCACATTTATTCCCTAAGATTTGTCATTTTTTCAGATTCAATAAACTAACATTTAACCTCATTTTGTAGATCCAATTAAATAAACCACCCGTACAGCCAAAAAAAGCCAACAAACCTCAAAAATTGGAGGGTAATAGAGCTGGCAAACTATAAAGGCTAGAGAGTAATAAAGCTGCCAAAGTTGTAGCAAGAAAACTGGATCGGGGAAAATCGATCGCTGCTGCTGCTGCTCCTCCTAAAATAAGTCAGCCATGCCTAAAAAGGAACATGGGCAGCAACGATGATTCGCGCATCATACCCATGAATAAAACTATATTCGGAGATGAGTATGATGAATTTCTAGAAAAGGAGCACATTTACGAACTTCTCAACCATAAAGAGCTTAGTGCTACTGTCATGAGCTTGTACATAAGGTAAAAAATACTTTTAATTGCATTTATTGGTAATTAATTAAATGTATTGGTAATTAATCTAGTTTAAAATTTTCATTGAAGGTTTTTGTATGAGAAGGTCGTGTGCAAGCGCAAATTGTCAAATAAATACTCATTCTTGTCTCCGCATAAGCGGTCGATGTGCAAACTCGGTCTAGGAAATGTAAAGAATTACATTGTAGATATGTTATTAGGAAATATAGAAAAGGATAAATTGTTCTTCGCACCATATAATTCAGGGTACGTAATTATATAGTATTTATTTATATCTTTTTTAATTGATGAGATTTTAATTTATTAGTTGTGTATAAACTAAAATTTTTGTTTTTGTAGGGCACATTGGGTGCTATTTGCAATCAATGTGGTCTCTGAAGTTATATACTATTTGGATCCCTTGCATGACAATTACAACAATCACTCCGAAATTAAGACTATGTTCGACACGTAAGTAATATTTATTTATTTCTTACATATATATATATATATATAATGTGCTTGTTCATATTGTAAATAATCACATTTATTCATTTGATAGTGCCTTACAAGTTTTTCAAGCTCAAAGAGGTGCTACAGTGTCGAAACAAAAGTCTAATAACATCACATGGATCCCAATAAAGGTTTGAAATATATGCCTTTAAATTTTCATTTACAAATATATGTCTTTACGATTAATGCGCAAATATTTTATTGACTTATATGATTTATTTTACAATGCCCTCGTCAAACAAACAACATCGACTGTGGGTACTACGTATTGAGATTCATGAAGGAGATTGTTGACAAGAATAAAACTATTATCCTAGAAACGGTACAGTATTTTCATTATATGATTTTCATATATAAATTATCTATATATTTGATACTAACTTAATATAATATGTTCAATTTTTATATTGCAGTACTTTGACAATTCCAGTCCATCATATTCTGAGGAAGATCTAATGGAATTAAAGGAAGACTGGTGTCAGTATGTGCTTGAAATGAAAATTATTTGATTTTCTGGGAGATAGCATGCTGCTGGGCAAGGGATCTGAATATTATATGGTAGCTAATGCATATTCTGTTAGTTATTATATGTATATGATCATAGGACACAATATATGAACATGCATATGAATATGTAGTAATTAGGTTGTAAATTAGGTTCAATGTATATGTAGTTAATTAGGTTGTAAATTAGGTTATATATATGTATCTGAATGTAGTTAATTAGCTTGTAAATTATATAACAGAGTTACATATATGTTAATTAAGTTACAAAGTTCTGTTTTTTGTCTACTGATTGTGTGAACTGCTTATGGTATTTGAATATGTTTTGTTGTTGTGTGAACTGATTTTGGATCAAAATAATTTTGGATTAAAAGATAAAAGACAACGCTTTCTAAAAAAAATGTCATAAAAAGCTAAAAAGCGCTTTTTAAAAATTTAATTTACAACGTTTTTTTTTTATTTAAAAAAACAACACATTTTACAGCGCTTATTTGAAAAAGCGCTGTAAAATATGCACCCAATATATGAATTATGGGTCTGCATTTTGCAGCGCTTTTTCAAAAAAGCGTTGTAAAAGGCGCACCCAGTATATGAATCATATATGCACATTTTACAGCGCTTGTTCAAATAAGCGCTGTAAAATGTGCATAATAATGCATATTATGTGCGCATTTTACAGCGCTTGTTTGAAAAAGCGCTGTGAAATGTGCATAACAAGCGCGCATTATGTCTACATGTTTTATAGCGCTTTTTTAAAAGCGCTGTTGTATCTTTTATAGCGCTTGATTCCATAGAGTTTTTTTTTGAAAAAGTGCTGTAAATGGGTTAAAAAAGTGCTGTAAAATCCTATTTTTCGCGTAGTGAGTTAAATATTTGTTGGTCTCAACCATTTTTTTTTTTCTTGTCGTTGCAATTGTTACTTCATCAACAACTTACATAGACATCTTATTGCACCTTCATTCAGATGCTTGTCTTGCAGACAAGCAAATTGAATAAATTTTTCGACACCCTTTAACAACTCAAATGTATATGTTTTTTCGATTGGGGTTAAGTCTATTGTACCTCCATGTCTAGTGTGTAGGAACTTCCATTTGTTATACACATGTCGTCTATTATGAACTATATCTAATATATGGTATTGAAACGTGAACGTGTTTATATCATAATGATATACTTTTTTTAACTAAAGTATTATCCTTTAAATTTTACGTATACTCTTTTATATTTGCTTATATGGATTTAGGCTGACTCACTAGAATATCATAAAAACCACATTTCCATGCATATACACAATATCTAAATTGCATGCTAAATATACTATATATAGGCAGATGAGTGAAGAAATATAACAACGATAATTAATTAATTAATATCATAGATGAACACAGTCAATTTGTTTTCTCTTATATAATTGATGAAGCATATTAATTGTCTTCCCCTCGTCTAAAGAAAGATTAGTTAGAAAAAAAATCGAAGACAAAATTATGGATAGAGCAAATTGGAGAGGACGGTGGAGGTATATATTGTTTCATTTCAAAACTTTGAAAACTAAAAAAATGTTAATATTAGTAAATTTCACCCTCTGTATTTTGGAAAAATTTGCTAAAATGAATCTTTAGGAAAGCAAGAAGTCTAAGTAACAGTTACAAAACATACTGAACTATATAAAATATTAGACTAGAAGTAAAATGAACTAACAAAAATATCTCAACCATATAAAACAAATCAAATACAACAATTCAAAACAAATTAAACTCAACCATTCAAATAGCTTAAACCAATAAAGCATAGAGTAAAAGAGATTGAAAATCCTATAGATTAATGTAAGAACAAATCCAACATATCCAAGCAAGTAGCACTTGCAATGAATGCCTTTTAGAGTAGCTAGGTCATTTGACCAATCCACAGTAGTAAATAACAATGATATATCTTGCAACACGAATCCATATCTTCATTTGAATAAAATCAATAGTATGACTATATATAACATGAAAAATGAAAAATGTAATTGAAAAGTTTTATCTTCACACAAAAAATTAAGAGGCACTTATCCAAATTACATTTTTATTCTTTTTTTCTCCTATTTTCATTACCTTCTTTTTAATTTTCTTTTCAATATTTTAAGTCCTCCAAATTAATTGTTCTTCTAATTAATATGAATTTTGATGTAAGTAGGGTAATGTTTTTGCCAAACAAAATTAAAGAACTAAACAAAATTGAAATATTTTAAAACATTGGGCATTTTCCAGAGAACCCCCTTTGATAAGTCCAACATTGCACATTTGCTCAACCTTCAAAAGATATTTTAAATAAAAGGGAAGCAAAACATGCAAACATGCACAAGCACAATGTTTTTGGCATTTCTATAAAATGAGAATGGAGTAAAAGCTTATAGCTACACAATAATTGTCAAGTATCTCCATTAAATACAACCATTAGCCAATAATTGTGTAAAGTTAAAGCAATCTTCATTAGTGCACTTTTTTATCTTCATTCCTAACTCCTATAAGTAAAATAAGTTTTCTCTAAATTTTATATATATGTTTTCCATTTATATCCTATGCACTACAGCTTAATTCTTCTCTAATCTCAGAAAACAAACATGAGTCTAGTTGGGTTTAAAGGACTCATCATTTCATATAAACTTTGTTACTCAACATTGATTAGTCTGTAGTATGAATAATTGCTTCTTACAGAGAATTCGTCATGACTAATATTTTTTATGAAAATGGAGCACCAAGAATGTTGAAGGTATGTTGTTATTATAACTAGTTAACTCTTCTAACTATATTATTTTCTCTTTCAATTATCAATGTATTTCTACTTACTATAATCAATAAATTTCAAGCAGAAGCATGGAAAATTACAAGCTGAAGTAGCTTGTTTCATTCTTGGACTGGGGTCCCTTGTTGCATGGAATAGTATGTTGGCAATTGGAGACTACTACTACAAACTGTTTCCTTTAATTATACCATTCACAACTAATTTGGTTTTAAGATAAACAAAAATAATTTTAGAACCTCTACCATTCTTCATTGTAGAGATACAATACTTCGCGAGTACTCAAGTTAGATGTTAGTGTTGGGGAGTCCAGAGGAGCACAACAATTCGGAATGGGCTAAACAAGGATTTATAAGAGACTTTAGACAACACATATCAACCCAAAACCTTAAGGCATTAGGTGTATGGGTCATTCTCCTTATATATCCATTACAACCTCCATTCCTGGTCAATGTGGGACTAAAGACTCATAATTGAAAACTCAACAATCTCCCCCTCAATTATGAGTTTCCACCACTAGACTTGATCCACTTGACCACTAGACTTGATCCGAGTCCTTTTTGGTCCACCACTAGACTTGATCCAAGTCCTTAATTTTGCTCCCCCGTCAAGCCGAACCCGGCTCTAATACCACTTGTTGGGGAGTCCGGAGGAGCACTACATTCGGAATGGGCTAAACAAGGATTCATAAGAGACTTAGACACCACATCTCAACCCAAAAACCTTAAGGCATTAGGTGTATGAGTCATTCTCCTTATATATCCATTACAGCCTCCAACAATCTCCCCCTCAATTATGAGTTCCCACCACTAGACTTGATCCACTTGATCCGAGTCCTTTTTGGTCCACCACTAGACTTGATCCACTTGATCCGAGTCCTTTTTGGTCCACCACTAGACTTGATCCAAGTCCTTAATTTTGCTCCCCCATCAAGCCGAACCCGACTCTGATACCACTTGTTAGGGAGTCCGGAGGAGCACAACAATTCGGAATGGGCTAAACAAGAATTTATAAGAGACTTTAGACACCACATATCAACCCAAAACCTTAAGGCATTAGGTGTATGGGTCATTCTCCTTATATATCCATTACATCCTCCATTCCTAGTCAATGTGGGACTAAAGACTCATAATTGAATACCCGACAGTTAGAAGAGTTCAGAAATATAGATTTGATGATAAAAGCATGTCAAGAACTTACAACGATGTAGTAGAGCGGATAGGAAATGACATTTGATCAAGTCACATTCACATGCAATGCATAACACCAAATAAAACCATTTGAACTGCCATTATGGTCATGAAGCAAAGGATGGTGAGTGTTCCTATTTGTTAACAAATAGTTGCATTCTAAAACAAGCAAATGTAGTAAAAATTCAAATATGAAAAATATAGTGAAAGAACAAATGCATCTATTATATATCAAGTTTTTTAAATGCATATAATATCAAATAAATTACAACTTATTTATGTTTCTTTGTTCTAAGCAAACTCAAAAAAATGAAGCCTTTAGTGTTTGCTAGAAAACTTCATCTATCTTGTTAAATAAATTTACCAACATAGGAACCATAAAACATCTTTTCAGAATGTAAAAATTAAATGAAAACTAAAATCAAACACATTATATGCAACAAAAAAACTCCATAACATACATCAGAACAAAACAATATCTTGTAAACCTAATTTTCTGTTAGCACTAACATCTATCCATTCATTCAACAGTTGTAACAAGAAAATAGAGATAGATATTAATCGAGTTGATAACAATGGCACAATAAAGTAAGTAATAAACAATTCCGATGACGAACGAAAATGAGAGAAATGAATTGAAATTCGGAGGCAAATCTTTTGACGAACATAGAGGAAAGAGACGAAAATAGGTTGAAATCTTCGCAAAAAGCTAAACGAGCTTCACATAATACTCAACAGAAAAATTGGAAAAATCCTAAATCCACAGGATTCATCTAATACTTTCATTCAAGCTATAAATACAAATAAAAATTAGGAAATCACATGAAACTTGTAAGGCACAAAATCTATTGAAGAAGAAGAATTGCGAAATGATGTTTACTAAGAAGTCAAATATCGGTCAATTTTACTCTACTTTTATACAATTGACATAATAATTTTATTTTTTTGACACTTTTATGTTACATTTGAAAATTAATATATTTTGATATTATTAAATTAAATTACTTATAGTTAAATAATGTATCATTCATGAATTTTTGGAACTATTTTTAAATAATTTGTTATGATTTTAATCAAAATTAAAATCAAATATAAAATTAAAATTTTATTTATGAAAATAATTCATTAAATTATTTGAGTTAAAATTGAATAGATAAATGTATTAAAATTTTTAATTTAGTAAATTAAATAGATACTATAGTAATGCACAAATAGATAAAAAAAATTTAAAAAATGATTAGTCAAAATATTGATAGTACGTATAACTTATCTTACTTTTTTTATTTCGTTTAAAAAAAATTTTATTTATATAAAAAAAATAGAAATCACAAATAATTGAATAACACATCAATGACTTTGATTGTATTTTAGAACCCGAGAAATCCAGAACCCGAGACAACCAGAATCAGAGGCAACTAGAACCAAATGCAACAAGTATCAGAGGGACCAAAGAACCAGAGACAACCACAATAAGTCGAATATAGAACTAGAGGCAACCAAAATCAAAGGCAACAAAAACAAGAGGTACCTGACTTAGAAGATACCAGAATCTAAGGCAACCAAAATCAGTGACATATAGAACCAGAGACAACCATAACTAGAGGTGACCAAAACCATAAAATTTACTTTAAATATAAAATAAAAGCAAGAAATTCGTCTTGTATACCTGCGAAATTTCCTACGAACCTAACAAACATAAACTTCGTTGCGGATTTTTCTAGCAGAATTTTATCTGTATGTGAATCCTTAGGAAAAAAGTAGCATTATTTGCGAATCGGTAAACAATTGTAAATCCGCAACAAACAAAAAATTTATCTGCACAAAAGGATTATCGCATAACTGAGTAGAAATCGGCATAACATGAGCCATAAGAATTGGTTTTGTTTGAAACTAATTGAAATGAAAAACTTACTCTTAGTACTTTATTACCATGAAGTTTCATAGTTTTATATATCATTTTGACGACTCTTCATCTTATGCATATTTTTCCACTGTTTTAGTCTTATTTATTTTCAATCATTAGTTAAATTAAGGATTTATTTGATATATTTGGTTGATTTTTGTTCTTTGAATTAATAAAATATTTTGTTTTCATTTTATTTATTAAGTAGGAATTTTTTATAATTTTACATTGCGTATTGTTTTAAGTGTAGTGCTGAAGTTTGGTGAGAAATCAATATGACATATGTGGAGTATTTCAGCCATATATGGAGTTGTAGATGTCCAATTGGAGTCAAACCAAGTGCTAATGAAAGCTAAGATCCATATCTACAACTTTCATGAAGACACCGGAACCCAAGTCAAACTCGAAAGATGAGAAAAATGCAAAATATGTCAGACAACAAATGTTGTGCGCGTAAAGCGCGCCAGCTGCGCCAGAGGCGCATTTCCAGCCATTCAACACTGTCAATACGCGCCCGGAGCGCAAAGCTTGCGCCTAGGGCATGTGACGCACATCAACATTCATAAAAACACAATTTTTTAATGTTTAGGGATCTTTTTGACTCTTGGGAAGTTGGTAGACTTGTGCCCTAGCATAGAAACTCAAAGACGACTGTTTTTAACATCATTGGAGCAGATTTACCAAGAATCATTCATGAATCATTCTTGTAATTCTTCTTTAATCCCTATCTTTTGTATCTCTGTCATGTGTTACTAAACCCTATTTGTTAGGGATGAGTGTAACCATATGAAATCCTTATTTTTCTGATTTGATTTCTAGTTATATGAATGAGTTTATTGAATTATTTTTCTCATCTACGTGCTTAATGCTTTTTAGTGCTTGATCAACATTAAAATGTTCTACAATTTGTATTTTGAAACGAAAGTGAACTTTACGAATGCTTGAGATGAGGAATTCATGAATTTGTAGTCTAGGGTAGATGCAGATCATGAAACCAATTAAATTAGTTGCTAAACAATAGTTTACAAGAGAATTTCTATACGGTAATGCTTAATTCTAATCTTAAATCTACTAAGGAATTAGGGGTTACTTTGGAATTAAAGGTTCTGTCGCTAAGACATTAGGGCAAAAATAATAAAGAGAATTCGGTACTAATTCAATAAACGAATTCAATAATTAGGATCAAATTAAGCACCAAGGTTGGATTTGAAGTGAAACTTATCCCTGACATTTTTCTCATTATAAAAGATCGATTTTATTACTCTTGTTAATTTCAAATATTATTTCAATCAATTTGAGAACTTTTTGTTCAATTGCAGTAATTAAATATAATTCAATAGTAAAACGCAATTCTTGAGTTCGACACTCGGTACTACCGTTTTATTATTACTTGCGACGATTCAGTACACTTGCTGAAAGGCTACTAAGTTTTTGGCGCCGTTGTCGGGGATTGCCATATCACTATTGAATTTAATTTATTTACTTAATTGAAATTGTTTTGCTCTACAATAAATTTTTTGTTTTTATTTTAGTTATTTTTTTTTTTATTTTAAAACTTTTCATAACTCATAATCTGTCTAACCTTGTATGCGAGGCCAGTCCTCAACTGAACTTATCTTTGATCCATAAATTGAAAAAACAGCGAAAGCACATAGAAAGGTAGCTCGAGAAAGGAGACAAAGGGAAATACGTTTAGTAGTGGAAGAAGAGGTTTTAGGTGATTTCGTCATATTTACTGAGATGGCTGATCCACCACCACCAGAACGTACTCTCGGAGAGTATGTGAATCGAAACAGAAATTGTGCTCGATTGCCCATTCATCACCAACCGGTTACAGTCAACAAGTTTGAAATAAGTCCTGCTCTATACCGAGAGTTGAAGGACAATGAAGGTGGATGGTTTTTCTAAGGAATAACAAAGACGCCAATAGACATCTCCCAAATTTCTTTGAATTATGTGAAACAATGAAGGTGGATGGTTTGTCTGAGGAATGCAAGAAAATGAAACTATTTCCATTCTCATTGACATATGATGCTAAGGAGTGGCTTCTTTCATTCCCTGCCGACAACATCACCACATGGGATGAATTGAGGATAAGTTCTTGGAACAGTATTTCCCCCAACCATGGCAAGAAATCTCCAGTTACAAACAGAAAGAGGGAGAATCTCTTCGTGACACTTATAGGAGGTTCAGAAACTTACTAGCCGAATGTCCTAATCATGCTTATGACGACACTACCCAAATGCAAATATTTTGTAATGGCTTGAGGCCGAGCACTAGAATTATGTTGGATGCCACATCAGGTGGTTCTTTGAATTACAAGAGCGCAACAAAAGCACGAACGATTATTGAGATCATGGCATCAAATGAACAAATGATGTTGTATGAATGAGGTTGTGGGTCAACAAGTGGTGTATTGGATTTGAATGTAATGGATGGGTTAGCTCCAGGCAGGTTATTCTCAAAGATGGAAGAGGTTATCGCCACTGAGATAAAGAAGGGGATGGCAGCTCTAAATATACAACCCCAAGTGGCCCTTTTCAAATTACTAAAGCATACTAGTTGTAACCTTTGTGGAGGAGCACATAAAACTGGAGTTTGTGAAGCACTGGGTGAACTAGAACCAAGAAATGGCATGACAAAAAAATTAAATTCAAGGAATTCCAAGAAGGAGAACTAGTTCTCCTATTCAACTCAAGATTGAAGTTGTTTCCATGAAAACTAAAGTCAAGATGGTCGGGCCCTTTCAAGGTAATCAAGGTATTTCCACACGATGCCGTAGAGTTGAAAGATATACACGCCGATCGAAACTTCAAGGTCAATGGATAAAGACTCAAATCGTATTTCGGGGAAGAGTCAAAACTTTCGATGGAGTCCATCCATCTGGTCGCCATTTGAATAGTGAATTGTCATGCTCAGGACACTAAACGAGCGCTTATTGGGAGGCAACCTAAATTCATATCCTTTTCATTTCAGTTTCATTTCACTCCATTTACTTTCAATTTTAGTTTTTAATTACTAATTTTATTCATTCTTGATGTTTAGTATAAGCAAGGAATCATAAAAAGGTGTTGGGGATTGGTTTTTCAGTTGAGAGGGGTCTTACACGCGCCTGAAGCACAAACCGTGCGCTTGAAGCACATTTCCTAAGTGTTGGTTCTGTGAACTCGCGCCTGGAGCGCGCTCTGCAAAATTGGATACTTGATTCCATTTGTTTTCCACCATCCAAGAATATCAAATGTAGCACTCCTAGGCAATACCTTTTCCTCCAAGTATAGATTTAACTCAGATTTTGATTGCACATCATTGGTATCATTCACATATGAATCATAACCACTAATGAAATTGGTACAATTACCATTTTCTAAATTTGACTCCTTCTCATTGAACTTTTCCGTTGAACTGTCCACCAACCCATTGCTTTTAGCTTGATAATCTTCAAATAATAAGTAACATAATTTCTTGATATTGTAAATTTCAATTGAAGACAAACTTCCATAAAGATTCTGATAAAAATACTCCAATAACTTGAATTTAAACGCTGAATCCAAAACAATGGCAATCCCATAATACCATGAATAACATACCAATATTTTTCAAATTTATCAACAATTGTATAAGCCATATTTCTAATAATCTCAATTGAACAAGTTTGCCATTTCTTCAAAGAGAGTTTTATTTCACAAATCCATGGAAAGAATATATTTGTTGAGGGATATTGTGGACCTGAAAATATCCCAATTATAAGATTAAAGACTTGTAACTTATTACAAATTGCTTTTGCTATTTTGCACTCTTTTGTTGTAGGCAAACATGTATACAAACGCTTTCGTATTTTCAAACAAATAAAAACATCTTTATATTCTAGTGCAACAATAAGCATACAATAAGTAGAATTAAACCTAGTTTTGAAATCAAGAATAAGTTTCTTAGTGATGGGAACTTTTAATTAACGTGCTGCTTCCCTAAAAGTTTGGTCTCTTTTAGGCCTGACTGTCCAAAATAAAACACTATCCCTAACCTTCTTTATACCCTCTCCAAGAACACTCAAGCCAACTTGAGGAATTAAATTTAAAATGTGGGCACAACACCTGATATGAAATAATTGACCATCAAGCATAAGATTAGAACAATCAAGTTTGTTTAACAACATACCAACAAGAGCGTCATTAGTGCTACAATTATCTAAAGTGATGGTTGATAATTTTCTATCAACGTTCCAATCTATCATGCACTCTACCAAAACCTTTGAAAGAGTTTCAGCTGTGTGTGGACATTCTACATACACAAACCTGTCATGTAAAATGATTTTTAAAATGTTAACATAATGAAAAAAAACTATGTAAATATCTTACCATAATGTTAACATAATGAAATGATTTTTACATGTTTACACAAACCTGTCATGTAAAATGATTTTTAAAAACTATGTTAACATAATGAAATTAATAACGTTTACAAATATGTAAATATCTTACCATAATGTGCGACTTTGCATATTCCAATCATCATCGATGTAGTGACATGTAATGACCATATACCCTTTTCTTTTAGTTGCTAGTTGTTCACGTGTCTGTGTTAAAGCAATCCTACTCCCAATCTTTTCTAAAAGCCCCATATGATCTTCCCTTTTTCATGTTGAAATATCTTTATAATATCACTTTAAATTGTGTTTCTACAAGGAATTTTTAACAAAGGTTGAAGACCTTCACTATATATTCTAAATCCCAAATGATCTACCATAGAAAGGGATAGTCATGAAGTATTATCATATTAGAAAGATCTTCTCTTGACTTCTCTGGATTAAAATGATAATTACTCAAATAAGTATATGACCCATTTACCTTCTTTTGCTTTTTCAACAAGATAACTTGTCTTATATCCTTATATAGTCTTCTCTTACAAGACAAAAAAAATGTTTATGCAAATCATTTGTTCGATTAGATCTTTTACCTGCCATAGGCTTGTTGCAATAATTGAATATAACTTTTTCTTCTCCATTAATAGTTTTTTTAATGAAATGATTCCAAACCACCAGTGTCTTTCTTTTCTTTTCTTGCTATCATTAGTGAATTCAATAGCATCACCATCTTTAACAACAAAAGGTTGAGAACTAGCCTTCTCAGAGCTACCCACATGATCATTAGGTGTATTTTGATTTTGAGTTTGTGTTGGAGAAGAGCTAGTTTCTGATTCCTTTGATTGAAGCAACCCAAATTGATTTTCTATCTTAAAAAAAGAATAAATAAGCTCTAATATAACACGAATTTATAATCAAATATGGAAATAATAAAACTGATATAAGTATAATGACAATTTATAGCCCTCGTTGGTATTACTTCCTAGACATATGAATATAAGTAATATAAGTTTAAATTCTTGTTTAAAAAAACAAATATTTCATTAATAGATAGCAATCAACAAATGAATTAATAGAAATTACGGTCTTAATTTCCAAAGTGAACAACAACAAACGAATAAATTAATAGAAATGACAATATAAATTTCTAATTGGCAAATAAGTAAATTGTTTCAAAATTTAAATTTATCATGAATTAATAGAAACTTTATGTAACAAATGATGAGTAACACTATTAACAAATTATAAAATTGCTATGAAATTAAGTTTTTAATACTATAATATATATAAAATTAAGTTTTCAATAATATAACATATAGATGACTGAAATGACTCATAATTTCCTCTATCACCAAAATAACTCGTGATTATTTCCAGCAGTTTTTTTCACTATCTCCAAAAAACTTCAAGAGTAGATGCAGTGATAATACTAATTACAAATGACAAATTGAAATGAAGCTCATGAAAAGAAACTTAGAAGTGAAACAATTGAAATGACATCAAATCAATTGAATTTGGTGGTTTAGACGAAGAGAAAAAAAATTAAATGTTTACTTAGGGAAGTGAAAAAAGTGATGAGGTGAACGGGTGAAAAAAAAA
>JBBPBS010000968.1:9621791-9653811 GCA_037974835.1 Cicer judaicum
TAACAACGTTTAGAAAATAATAACAATTATCTATATATTTTATAAATAAAAAAAAATAATTATCAATATATTTTATAAAAAAAACAAATATCAATACAACTTTTTACTTTAAATTAATAATAAACAACTAAAAATTAAGTATATAATATAAAAACATTAAAATAAATAATAACATATTAATTACCAAAAATAGAAAATTTATATAAATATATATGTTTTATTGAAGAATAAGTCACATCATAGATTATCAAGTTTAAAATATTCAAATGTAGATATATATAACAATATATATGTGTTTATTTATTGGTTTTTGATTAATAATTAAAAATGATGCGGAAAATACTAAGAGATTAAAGAATTATTGTAAGATATGATGACAGTAAAACTAAACTATTCTAAAATGTTGCATGAAAGAAATTTGAGTCTAATATATATACAATAATATATATACATCATGTGTAAATTGATATGTGTAGAGAATCATGTAAATTGGTAAGGTAGTATTAAGGGCTCAATTTTTAATATTAGAAAAAAATCTCCAAAATCTATTACATGCATATTTTTGTGATGATTTATGTATAAGTTTATTTTTTAAGAGGATTAGAAAATTATGAAATTGAATATCTAAATTCATTGATTTACTTATGATAAATTGAAATTGAGATTGAGTATCTAAATTCGTTGATTTGGTCATTGAAATTGAGTATCTAAATTCATTGAAATTGAGATATATGTGTATTTAAAAATATCTTGTATTTAAAAAATAATTTTTTTCAAAAAACATGTTTTCTTGAAAATCTTTTTTATGTCCTTTATGATAATTTTTGTTGTTTATAGAAATCATTTTTATAAAATTTTATACAAACAGGTGAAAATTTATTTTATAAAAACAAAATTATTTTTATAATAGTAAACAAATAGGAGTTAAAAAAAATCATTTTATAAAAAATCTCTGAATTCTTTAAAACAAAAGTTATTTTATTTAAGTTCAAACAAACGCACTAAATAATAATAATAATAATAATAATAATAATAATAATAATAATAATAATAATAATAATAATAATAATAATAATAATAATAATAATAATAATAATAATAAGATCAATAACAACAACAATAATAATAATAATAATTAATATATATATATATATATATATATATATATATATATATATAAGTGCACGTGTGGAGCGAGGTATGTACTATAGTACTGGTACCGGGACCTATACCCGTTCAATTTTGCGGGTAATTATCTATCCCCATACATATACCCATTGTGCGGATTTGTACCCTATCCATTGTGAGTTTTTTTGTGTGGGTATCCACTGGGTCCGTGTCTCGTGTCTAATTGTCATACCTAGTCTGGAATAGACATTATAATTTAAAGTCAACCACCTAACATAAAGATAAAGTTATAACTGTTTTTTTATTAATTTTTTAATAATAATAAATTTATGATTATTATATTTTTTTTATTAATTTATGACCGTTAGCTTCTTTTTAATTTATTAATAATAATAATTTTATGACTGTTACTTTTTTTTTATAATTAATTTATGACTATTAGTTTTTTTTAAAATTTTTATTATTGTTATAAAAATTTAAGTTTAATTTTATTTTAAATTAAAATAATATATAATAATATTAATTGAAATATTTAAATTAATATTTTAAGTTATAATAAAATTAAATATAAATAAAATATTAATGTAAATTAAAATTGTGGGACCTATTTAATGAACTTATAGTAAAAAATGAATGAGTTACTTTAATATGATATAACAAATTTGACCCTATTTAATTAACCCGTCGAAGATGATGCACAGTTGACCCTATTTTATGAAACTCTTCTAGTTGACCCTATTTTATGAAACTCTTCTAGATGCTCTTAAATCCTCCTATAAATATATGGTTTTCTTAACCTTCATATAACCAAGATTATTTACTTCCAAAGAAAAGATTAATTGCATGTACAATGGCCATGTTTACCTCAAAATTTCTTTTGTCATGTGCATTGACGTTACTATTGCTGCATAATGAAGTTGGATTGAGTGTGGTAATGGCTAACAAGTTGACCCGTAAATTGAGTGTGGTAATGACTAACAAGTTGACCGACAATTTGAACTTAACTGTTCATTGCAAATCTAAAGACGATGATCTTGGAATTCATGTTCTTGTTCCGGGTGCAAGTTATGGATTTCAATTTAAACATAACTTTTTGGGTGAAACATTATTTTTTTGTTCCTTTAAGTGGAATGATGTGACGGATTGGTTTGATATATACCAGGAAGTAAGAGATTATCATACGTGCAAGGATTGCTTTTGGAATATAAAGCAAACAGGACCGTGCTTGATAAATCCAAAGGGTGATATTTGCTATCCATGGAATACATCAACTAATTAACTAATAGTATGTTATATATATATATATATATATATATATATTTATCTTAATAAAATTGTATTTATAATAAACATTATTATAAATATATTTTTAAAGTATTAAATAAATTAATCGTTAATTGAAATATTATTGTAAAACACCAAATTAAAATTTATATCATGTTCAATGATAATAACTAAATATTAATTAAGTACATGATGCAACCAATGTCATCATCCCTACTATTATTGGTCTCAACCATCTCTTTTTCTTTATGTTGAAAAAATGATTACATGCAAAAATTTATTGATATATGCCAAACAAATAACACAAATCTACATATAATTGATACGTATGTGTGTGCAAGTTATGCATATTTGCAGCCAAACAGCAATGAATAAATAAATACCTTAGCAACCGCAAGACAAGTGTGAATTGTAACAAGATCTTCTAGAGTTTCAACCTTGTCTAAATGTAACGAATTGTATAATTCATCATTATCATCAAATTCGTCAAAATCTTCTTGTAAAAGAAAAAATTAGTGAGAAAAATAATAGAAGACAAAATTACTGATAGAGCAAATTCAAAAGGACGGTGGGGGTATTGTTTCATTTCAAAATTTTGAAAACTAAAAAATTTCTTGTAATTTTTATCAGGTTTGGAAAACTGGAACAAGACACATAACAACATTCCTATTATAACTAACAATTCTAATGTTAATATTAGTAAATTTCACCCCCTGAATTTTGAAAAAAAATTCTAAAATGAATTTTTAGGAAAACGACACGTCTAAGCAACAGGTACAAAACATACCGAACCATATAAAATATTAGACTATAAGTTAAATGAACTAACAAAAACGTCTCAACCATATGTAACAAATCAAATACAACAGTTTAAAATAAATTAAACTCAACCATTCAAATACCTTAAACCAATAAAGCATACAGTTGAAAATCCTATCTATTAATGGAAGAACAAATCCAACATATCCAAGCAAGTAGAACTTGTAATTAATGTCTTTTAGAATGGCTAGGATATTTAACCAAACAACAGTAGTAAATAACAATGATATAATTTGCAGCACGAATCCATATCATCATTTGAATAAAATCAACAGTATGACTATACATTACCTTCTTTTTAATATTCTTTTCAATATTTAAAGTCCTCCAAATTAGTTGTTCTTCTAATCTATATGAATTTTGATGTAATTAGGGTAATTTTTTGCCAAAAAAAATTGAAGAACTAAACAAAATTGAAATATTTTAAAGCATTGGGCATTTTCCAGAGAACCCCCTTTGATAAGTCCAACATTGCACATTTGCTCAACCTTCAAAAGAAATTTTAAATAAAAGGGAAGCAAAACATGCAACATGCACAAGCACTGTTACTCTAACTAAATCAGATAATCGTGACATTATGCAATGTTTTTGGCATTTCTATAAAATTAGAACGGAGTCAAAGCTTATAGCTACACAATAATTGTCAAGCATCTCCATTAAATATAACCATTAGCCAATAATTGTGTAAAGTTAAAGCAATCTTCGTTAGAGCACTTTTTTTTCTCTAATATTAGAAAACAAACATGTCTACGTAAATGAGTTAAGAAAAGAAGACGGTGTCAATTATGTAAATAGATGAAACACTTATATTAGCCACTGTTAATATAAAAACTTAATATTTGTCTGTTTAATTTATTACTTATGTAAACGGCCTAATAAAATGAGGCAGTGATAAATAAATATTTAAAATTTGTTTAGCATGGTAATTTAATAACCGATTTAATGTCGGACAAGTTTTATCATCCACCTTTAACACGTGAAACATTTTATCTTCCACTTTATAAACCTTTTTCTCTATTCTCTAACGATATTTGTAACTAGGTTCTTATTCCAACCCATTCCTCTCATCCATTTCGTCTCCTTCACATCCATGCCAAAATCATTTTCATCACCACCATTTATATTATTTAGATAATACCATATTATTTTGATTTATTTGAGAAACATATCCAACAAAATATATGCTTAATTTTTTTGTTCCAACGAGTTAAATTACATATTTCATATTCTACATTCAACTTTACATCATAATAATAAAGAGTAAAACAATAATCAAAATAATAAAAATAAGAAAAAAAAAAAACATTATTATTATATTACTATTTAGTTATTATGAATATGACATCTTAGAACAATAAATAAAAAAAGTAAAAGATAATAAAATTATTTTATTTTACCTTATTACGTATGGTTATTTATTTTTAACAAATGGTTATGGATTATAGTGGGATGAATACTAATTGTTGTTTGAGTAAAGTGTATAAATGTGGAGAAATTTTTACAATTTAGCTTAAAAAAATCTTCATAAAAACCAAGTCAAATTTTATTGTTGTTAATTTTTAAATGGAACCGGTTATATTTTGAAGAATAGTTATACAAAACGGATATGGGATTTGCCATAGTTATACAAAACGAATATGATATGATGATTTGTTAAACATGACAAATCTATGAGTGTGACTACTATGTCATGTTACATATGTTGAACATCTTAACATTGTTGATTAATGGATGCAAGCACGTAGTTTTATACACGTTATTGAAGGTGTTTTTTTACATTTGTATGATAAAAAATTATAAGTTGTTATTGATTGTATTTTTTAATGTTCATATGATAAAAAATTAGGATTCAACCGTTATTGATTGTGTTTTTTCTTGTTCAGATATTTAATAACTCAAGATCATTTCACTTGGATCAAATTAAAGAAAATGACGATACTAATATATGTCTATTGAATATTGCTACATTATGATTTTATAATTTTGTTAATGAACATCTAATTTTTTTTCGTCTTGTCTAAATTAGTTATAAATGGGATACATCTTTTTTGTACTATATATTTTTTGTATGAATATGAGATATTGTATATTTTGGTTATTAGATAATTATCTAAATTCTTATTTGAAATTTAATACCAAATATTATATGGATTAGGAGCATAAAAAAAGAGAAATTTGTAAAAAAAATAATTATTATTTTAACTATATCTATTA
Organism: Cicer judaicum; assembly: GCA_037974835.1. NCBI lineage: Eukaryota > Viridiplantae > Streptophyta > Magnoliopsida > Fabales > Fabaceae > Cicer > Cicer judaicum. Next base: position 9,627,237 of record JBBPBS010000968.1, read on the forward strand.
AGTCAGTTGATCAAAATATCCAATTTAAAAAGATGACGTGTTGTACTGAATTTATGATGTTTAAGTCGCTTAAGCTGAATCGACTTAATATGACGAAGCTCTATTATGCATAATCGACTTCTGAAATATAAATTTGGTTTCTCAACGTTTTCTCAATATTGCACTTTTTTACTTTTAAAAGATTTCTCAATATTTTTGCTATTTTAAATAAACTTTGGTGACAATTTCATTAAATTTAAAAAAATATTTAAAATTTTGGAGTGCTGACATGTCCACCAACCCTACCCATTTCATCCAAAAATTCTTTAAGACTACTGTTGAAAGCCCTTAAACTTATTTACATGCCATGATGGGGATGTGATGATTGTGACATAGTAACTTGTGATATGGTCATGCGAACATTGTGATATGAAAACTTATAGCTGAAAAATTGATAAATTGAAAATAAGGTATTTAGTTAAATTAGTTATTGAAATAGCTGGAAAAAAAATGACATTAATGTACTTGTTTGTTTACTTTTTCAGTTTTAAAAAATTAGAAAATTTTCACACTATTAATTTGTTCATACATCAAGTTGAATAATCTGCTAAGAATTTATTTGGTGAGTGACAACGCATTTGTAGATTAGATCTTATTATTTTATTTTATCACTACAATATTATTTTAAAGAATAAGATTTTTTCATAAAAAAATAAATAAAATTTAAAATAAAATATTAAAATTAGATATTTATAATTTTTTATGATAGGTTTCTTCTACTTAAGACGATCATAATCGGTGTGTGTAAAATATTAAATGTGAATGTCTCTTTAAACATAAATTCGAACTCAGATTCACATTTATTGTCGTAGCAATTGAACGAATTGCACTAATCACTCCAAATACATATTTTACTCGACTTCTTTCACAAAAACAATTTCTATTGTGTGATCAATATTTAAATTATTTTTTATGATCATATTATTTTTTATTATGGTTTTAAATTAAAAAATAAAAAGTAACAAAATGGAATAAATTACATGTGTGAGTTTTAGTTAGTTTGACTACTTCAATTTCTTTGTTGTATGGTTAGTTTTTCCAACTTACAATTTTAACTTTTATGATTTATTTGTGAAAAAGTCTACCGTACTATATGACATTGCTGATTGTTTTTTTTTCACTCATGAAAACAACAAAACTAAAATGCTATATTGTACAATAGATTTTTTTCACGATTAAATCATGAAGACTCAAATTTAAAGATGGAAAGCTAATCATATACACCAATTAAAAACTGACATATAATAAATTCAAATCTTTCTTCAGCTAGTGGTTTAGTGAATATGTCAGCTCATTGATTTTTCAGTGTCTAAAAAATGGATATATAACATACCTTTTATTTCATAGTCCCTAATAAAATGGTGTTTTATTTCTATATGTTTAGCCCTAGAATGTAGAATTGGATTCTTAGATAGATAAATAGCACATGTATTATCACATAATATAGGAATGTTACTCTCAATTATTTTGTTGTCATCCAATTGCTGTTTCATCCATAGTATTTGAGAGTTGCATCATGCTGCTAAAATATTATCAGCTTCTTCTATTGACATTGCAATTGTGCTTTATCTTTTGCTTGACTAGGAAATCCAATTTTCACCTAGGAAAGTGTAGTTTCCATTGGTGTTTTTTCTTTCAAGTTTGCCTCCGGCTTAGTCAGTTTCACAATATCCTTCTAACTTGTACTCAATTGACAACTTATAAAACAAACCAAGGTTAGAAGTGCCTTTTAGGAATTTAAGGATCCACTTAATAGTAGTTAAGTGGGATTCCCTTGGATCAACCTGAAATCTGACACAAACACACACTAAATAAAATATTAGGTCTAGAAGCAGTAAGATATATAAGTGACCCTATAATTCCTCTGTATTTTTTATGGTCAATTTTCTTTCTTGATTCATCTTTATCAAGTGAGAAGGTGGGATACATTAGTGTAGCCATATGTTTGCAACTATTTATATTAAACTTCCTGAGAAACTCTTTTGTATACTTGGTTTGATGAATGTAATCCAGTTCAAACTTTGTTGAATTTGAATTCCTAGAAGAACTTCAATTCTCCCATTATACTCATATGAAATTTTTGTTGCATTAACTTAGCAAAATATTGATAAAGATTGCTATTAGTAGAACCAAATATAGTGCCATCAACATAAATTTGAATAACAAGAATGTCATTTTCTATTGATTTCCTAAACAAAGTGGTGTCAACTTGACCTCTATCAAAACTATTTTCTAGTAAGAAGTTACTTGATTAGGAAACTCTAGGTTTTCAAATTATGTGGGTTGTTTTACATATACTTATTTATTAACGTAACCAATTAAGAATGCACTTTTAACACCCATTTAAAATAAAGTGATATATTATTATAAACAACAAAGTTGAGTAAGATACGTATTGCCTTTAACATGGCCATTGGAGCAAATGTCTCAGTGCTATCAATATCTTTTTGCTAATTATACCCTTATGCAACTAGTTTGGCCTTGTTCTTGACAACTTCTCCTTTTTAATTTGATTTGTTCCAATGATTTCAGTGGATCTCTTATCCTCCGGTCTGGGTACAACATCCTAAACACTGTTTCTTTTAAATTCATTAAGTTCTTCTTGCATTGCATGTAACCAACCATTATCTACTAGTGCTTTATCAATAATGGTAGGTTCAATTTGGGAGAGTATACCAAACATAGATGTATCTTTTAGTGATGATCTGGTCTTTAGAGGATCATTTACATCTCTAATAATCAGAGTAGACGAGATAACTTGTACTTCTATCTTGTTTTAACTTCAAAATTAACTTGATTGATTCTGACTTGATCAGATTCAACTTGTGATGTTTTGTCAAGTTCCTCTTATTTTCTTGTATCCTCTTATTTGTTTAGTTTATCTTTATCTTCTAATTTATCAAATTCTTTTGGTTCCTATAAACCTACAATATCCTAAACTTGTTTTGATTTTTTAAGGTCAAGTTGTTTCTCATAAAACTTAATATGTATTGACTCCTCCACTATTAGAGTCTCTCTATTGAACACTCTATAAGTTTTGAATCTTTCAGAGTATCCAAGGAAGGTGCACTTTTGTGAACGAATGTCAAACTTGCAAAGGTTATCTTTAGTATTTAAAACATAACATACACAACCAAATTGATGAAAGTAAGAAATGTTGGACTGTTTTACCTTTCCACAATTCATAAGGAGTCTTAATCAAAATAGGTTTGATGTAGAATTTGTTATGAATATAACATGAGGTATTGATTGCTTCTGCTAAAAAATGCTTGCAATAATTTGTTTCGTACATCATAGTCCAAGCCATTTCTTGAAGAGTATGATTTCTTCTTTCTACAACACCATTTTGTTGAGGTGTTCTAGGAAATGAGAAATTGTGTAATATACCACTCTCTTCACATAATTTCTCAAAGAGTTTGTTCTCAAACTCTCCACCATGACCACTATAGGTAGTTACTATAGAGAATTGCTTCTCATTTTGCACTTGTTTGTAAAAGATAGTGAACACCCTATAAGACCCATCCTCGTGTTTAAGAAACTTAACTCATGTCCATATAGAGTAATCATCCACAATGACCGATCTATAGTTTTAACCATTCAATAAGGCAGTTTTAAGTAGACCAAAAAGGTCAAAGTGCAGAAGCTCCAAAGGCCTGCTTATGGAAACAATATTTTTTGATGCAAAAAAACTCTTAATTTGTTTTCTTGCTTGACCAACCTCATAAAGGACTACTGATTTGAACTTGAGATTCAGCAAGCCTTTAATGATTTGGTATTTGTTTAATTTTGAGACTAATCTCAAATTGACTTGGCCGAATCTTTTGTGCCAAATATGTTGCTCATTGCTCATAGACACAACATCTGACTTTTTGTTCTGCTAAGTTAAGAAGGTTGGTATTATAAAGCTTCTTTTGCCACTGACTAGTAAATAAAACATAACCACTTAATTGACTTATGCTAAGTAGTTTATGTTTTAATCCATTTACTAATAGTACATTATTTATAGAAGTTAACGAATTTTTACCAATTGTGTCGTGTTCAACGATTTGGCCTTTCTGATTTCCTCCAAACGTCATATGTCGAGAGCATCCATTGTCCAATTACCATACCTGGTGTTTCAACTTGGCTTCTAAGAACATTTGCAACATAAACAATTTTATCTTTGGGTGACCCTTCTTAGGGTGACGATAGGACAAGATGTTTTAGTGTGACCCTTTTTAGAGTAGACAATACATAAATTATCAAATGAAGTAAACTTAGGTTCATTTATTGTTTCTTGAAATCCTATTCCTTTTTTACCATTTCTACAAACACCATAAATCGTAGATGCAAACCTACTTCTTTTTATACTGTTAGAAAGAAAATCTTGAAATGTTACTTCATATTTGTCAGAATTATAGGGCACATTTTCAATTGATGTTGAACTATGATTACCTTTCAAAGTTAGATTTCCAGTCTTAAGTTCAACAATATTACTTTCTAAAGTGTCAATTTTATCATTCAATTTTTTATTTATTTTCCAAAAAGCTTTCAGCTTCAAAGTGATATTATGATTTTTAATTAAGAATTCATTTATAACTGTAATTAGTTCAGAACGAGTTAAATTAAAGAGTATCTCAATTTCTTCATCCATAGATTCACTGTCATATTCATAATCAAAATCAGCCATCAAAGCCATATTGGCTTGTTTTTCTTCATCAGAGTCATCCCATGTGGTCGTTAGAACTTTCTTCTTGGACTTTGCATCTTTCCTTTGAAACTTCAATTTCTCCATATTTGGGCATTCTGACTTTGACATGTCTAGGTTCATTGCATCAATAATAGATGATGTTTTTCTTATCGTATTTGTCATTCTTTCCACTGTTAGACTACTTTGAACCTTTCTGAGGGAAAAATATCTTCTCTTTTTGTACCACATCCTCTGAACTCTTCTGGATATGAAGAGAAACTCCTCTTCCTCTAAATATTCATGTTAATTTTCTAAATCATTATCCTCTAATTCTTCTTGCAAAGCTTTTTTCTGCTTGGATTTTAGGTCTAGAGTCATGTTTTTCTTCTTGGGTTCATTTTCTTCAAGCTCAATTTCATGTGATCGGAGAAAGTTGATTAATTCTTATAGTTTAAGAGCATTTAGATCCTTTGCTTCTTGGATAGCTGTGATATTAAGTATCCACATGTTGGACAAGCTTCTTAATATCTTCTTGACATGATTAGAAATTCTATAGATCTTTTCCAATACTCTTAACCATGAGACTAACGTGTGAAATCTGGAAGAAAAAAAAGTAGTATCAATGTTTTCGTTTTCCTTCATCTATCATACTTTCTAGCTAGAAGATTGCTTTTGCCTCTTGAACATGTTTTGTTCTTTCATAAGTTAGAATCACATTATCATTAATGTACTTTGCTATCTCCTTATTGGTGCACTTGTCAAACTCCTTGATGTGGACCAACCCTACATGAAGGTTAATGAGCTTCGAGAACTAGGAGCGGGACCATTGACTAGAGGGAAGACTAAGAAGCTAAAAGAACAATTAGAGAAACAAATTGTTAATTTCCTTAGTCTTAAGACATATGAAAAGATTAATCCACATTATATTAATCTTATGGTCATAGAAATATCTTAAGACTTAATTTTAATTTTGGGATGTAATAATCATACCTTATAATTAGGAATTATGTTGACTTGTGTGTGCCTAAATATTCAGTAGCTTAGGCACCATGTTATTTTGTGTTAGGCTATATATGCCTTTTTATTGTAAGACATATGGGACTAATTTTGGAAAGAAAAGAAACACTTAGTGTGAGATTAGAGAAATGCTCTCTAGGGTTCTTCTTTGAACCAAATTTAAATCTTATCAAGAGCCTCTTACTCTTGTGGCGATTCTACCTTGATCTTATCATTCCTTGTTGTGGAGTGTGGCGATTTCTACCATTTCATTATTTCTTCATATTTTCTTCTTTTGTGTTCTTCATTCTTATTTGGTACTTTATTTGAAATTATCACTTGAATAGATCCTTCAAATCATATGAAAACACTCAAATCCGTATCATGTGGTATTCAGAGCCTCCCATTAAGTGGTAGTTTCTGTTTTTAATTTCTATTTTAGTGTTTTGTGTTCTTGAGATATTTGCAATTTTAGTTTCATTTTTGTTCCAAATCTTGTTCAATCTTGAGTTGTTGGTTGTTTATAAGTGTTATAATATGTGTGGGAAGGTTTAGTTTTATGATTATTTATTTCATTTGGGTGAAATTTGAAAAGTGAGCTGAAAAAAAAAATGCAAAAAAAAAAAAAAATTCTGGGTTTCAGCTCATCATCTTCTTCACTTGCAATTGTTTGATCCTAAATTTCATTTGTAAATTTGTTTTTGATGTTATTTCTTCCATACAAGTCCAATTCTGGAAATTAAAAAGCCTAAGTTGATTAGAAAAATGAGAGGAATTAGAATATGCAGAGATAAATTTGGAAATATAAGTGCTGCGAAAAAGTGATTATGCATAAAAGCACTTTTGAAAAAAAGGCATTTTGAAAAAAAAAAAAATCCAGAATTGTTCTTAATGAAATACCAAACATCGTTTGCATTCTTCTTACCTCCTTTAGACATTGCAAGTTTGATTTTAAGTTCTCCCACATATTTTGATCACTTAGTCATTTAATTTTAGTTTTCCTTATTTCTTTGATAATCTACTTGAGTGTGTCTTCCTTTGGTTATATTTTTTTTTGTTTGTCTTTTCAATTCTTTTGTTTTGTATTTCAAGTTTTCTTGTCATTTTTTTTTCTTCTTCTTGGCCTCTTGAATGATAACTTTCATGTGTGATTTGTCATATTTGTTTAGAGGTTTACCACAAACTTGATTGAGATTAGTTTGGTTGCTTGAAGAACTTAAAGAGTTGCATTAGAGAGTGGAAAAAGGCAAGAGTGAAAATTATAAAAAAAAAAAACCATTATTGAGTGATATACATGAGTGATACATTTCTTGAGTGTAAACACTTAGTGAGTAGTGAGGGCCTTATTTTATTGTTGTCATTTGTTGATTATTGTGGTATTTGTTTGTTGTTGTTGTTTAAATCATGAGTGGAAGTGAACCAAACCCCCTTTCTCCTAGAACCGTTTTTCTTATGGATCACTTTACAAAAATGTTGAATACTCAAATGAATGCTTTAAGAGAAGAGTTTGTGAATCAAAGAGATATGAGATCTCATCATGGAAGATCTTCTCAAAATGAAGATGGGTTTGAAATCGAGGGAAGTAGAAGACAAAGAGAACATGTGAGGAACCATAGAGACTATTATGAGAGAGGGAATCATAGGAATCATGAGAGAAACCATAGAGATTGTGTTTATCATGAATGCTTTGGACTTATGATGTATCTTGTACATCTTCTTCTGATCAACATTCATCTTATTTCTTAGAATTTTAGTACCATCTTCTTTTGTTCGAGTGTTATAACCATCTCCCACCAAGTCCTAAAGTTATGGATATTATGATATAAAGAAACTCCCCAGCCTGTCCTTCTAGTATTCAAAATTTTGTCCATCAAACATAGGTGGTTTGTTGATGTTTTCTCCAACAACTTCTCCATTGAATCCAGACATGTTGAATCCTTGGATCTTACCTCAAATATTTTAAAGTGCTAAATCTTGAGACCGAGCTATGGTGTCAATTGAAGGTGACTAAACTTGAGAATGGGGGGTTGAATTGTGTTTGTTTGATTTTAAATTTCTTTTCTTAATTATAAAACTAAAGGATAAGATGAAACAACAAAATAAGTAATGTAGAAGTAAAATATAACACACCAGATTTGATATTGGTTCACCAATAACTTGGTAGGTATGTCTAATCTCATCACAAACAAAGATTTATCCACTAATTCAAAATTTGAATTACACCACCATTTGACCTACAAGTCATTCTTCTCTAAACAACCTGAACCTACAAGTTTTTGAGACAAACATCACCTTGTTCCTACAAGTCAAGTATACTCTACACAACATAAAACCTACAGACTGTTAGAGGCAAACTAAAGCCACTGTCGGATTGGGTTACAAAGGAATGAAATTGTTTCTATTTTGCTTCTTATAAACAATGTTATTACAAAGATTACATACATACAATGAAGCACTAAGCACTAAATAATATAAAGTTGAACAAATGCTTTTGTTGAAACCTAAAACCTTAAACTCTAAACACTTAGAAAATATTGAGCTCTTGAGGTTTTTAGAGTAACTTTGATTTTCAGGATTTTTGAGTTTGTGAGTTTGTGTTTTCTTCTTCAACCTTGATAGGGAAAATTAAGGTTTCAATTTTGCCCCTCGAGAATTCTAAATTGTAGTTATTTGTAGGTTGGTCAACAAGGACCTTCACCAAACATAACCTTGATTGATACAATTTGAGAATCTGACGGTTTGTGAATAAATTACTTCCAAATTCGGTATGGACAAATCTTCTAGAACTTTTCTGAGTGAATAACGTCCAGATATGCGTTGAAATTATTTCTTCATGGAATAAGGATACAGCTAATTAAGTCCAATTCAATACCTTTGACCTACCATTAGAGTCGTTGACCTTTCTCCATCAGAAATATTGACTTTCAATCTTCATAGTCATTGACTTGATTGTTGGAAATCAGATGTTTTAATTTGAATAACCATAGTCATAGGCAAATTCAAATCTATATGACTTAGAATTAGTGGCTTGGATAAATCACATTTATTGCATTATTAGAGTTAGCGCAACTTCAGAGTGTGATGTGTATCAAAGACAACACTCTAAAACGACTTACAATCTTCAGAGTAAGCAGAATATATGCTTCAAATGCATACTTGAATTAGTGACTTCAGACTTCAAAGGCATACAAACAATACTATTCATTAAATGCATTATGAGAATAATGCTCATTAAAGGCATGTTGAGAATATTGTTCATCAGATGCATGTTACAGTTACCATTCATCAAATCTTAAGATGTATAGAATTCTTCAAAGGCACCCTGACTTTCCATAAACACATTGAGCTGCTAGAAGTATGTTGAACTATCATAAACACGTTGAACTACCAGAAGCACGCTAAACTATCAAAAGCACGCTAAACTATCAAAAGCACACTAAACTGTCAAAGGTAGATGCACAAACTTTTCCAGCGCGTGCATTTTTCTGATTATGAGGATTTGGTTGATTTTTTTGATTTCGTTTTCTCTAACATTTTTACTTCCTCTGATCACTTCTTCTGGTGGTATCCTCTGGCCGTTTCTTCCGATTTTCCTGTTCTAATTTATGTATAGTTAATGTAGTCATTAGTGCAATAAATTGTTATCATAAAATATTTTTATTAACATAAAAAAACACATTGAAGAATTGTTCGTGTGACTAACTTGGTTCTAATAGCAAGGATTAAAATTGTCATTGATGTCTTTCAAAATAGTTACAATTAAATGAAGGGAACAATCATTGAAATGTGATTATATTAAATAACTTTAGTCTTTTAGTTTAATTTGATAATTCTATTTTAACAAATTTATTTGAATAGTGTATTTTGGCAATTTAGCCAAGTATGCATTTGAATTATTTGATTTGACAATTCAGTATGATCAATTTAATTTGAATGGTTTAATTTGAATTATTTGATTTAACATCTTTACTATGCGTAGTGTTTATTTCAATGATTTAATTTGAGAAATCAAATTAAGACATATTAATACGTCCTATACGGTCAATATTACTTTTGTGTAAAAGTTCTACATAAAATACATGCAACCATCTCTTAAAATAGATTTAATAATGCAAACATGAAGCAAAAGAAAGAAAAAAAATAAACAACAGAAGTGGAATGGATAATTAATTGTCCGAAGTTACGTTTACATCATTTAAGAAACATTGACTGGTGTAAGTACGTCATCTTAAAGATTTTTTTTAGACAAATTCTAATTTTAAAAATTGAGTTTATGATAAAATAAATTTTATTTCCTATACTCATAATGCATGTTATTCGGTTTGGTTAATTTATATAATAAATAACGTCTCACCTTCTTATATTAAAATTAAATATATACTTTGACAATCATAACACAATAATTATAATTCTACTTATAAAATAATTCTACACCGATTACCGCATCTAAAATTTAGATAACATTTAAAAAAAAATCACTATTAAAATAATTCTTTTTAAAACTTTTTAATATAAATTATTCAATATTTTAATATAAATTTTTTTTAAGGTCCTCTTTAATAGGGGATTAATGTTCTGGTTATATATGCTGAGTGCCGGTTTTGGGGTGTAAACACAACATAGTTATAAGTATATTTTAATTAAAATTTGTAGTTTATTTCTGTGTTTTAATCGAGTGCTTTTTCTACAAGTGTGTGGTCTAAAATGATCAAATATAAATAAAATTTGTCAAAGCTTGCTCCCTATCCTTATTTATCACGGTCTAGTAGTGTTCTTTGTGAATCCAAGTACTTGTACATCTACACAGATCACGGAGACAGATCATGGTTGCCTGTAGAATAAACTCATTTATATATGAAAACAAAATAAAAATTATTATAACAGGACTATGACAAAACTGAAAAGCAAACTTATTTTATAAGTATATATATTTACCTGCAAAAATCATCTAACACTTGTTTCATGTGTGGAGCTTACTCTTTCTATATGATCTACCGATTCTACATAAATAAGTTAATTTCAAAAAAGAATGGAAATTCTTTTGATAAAAAAATATCAATTTTTTTTTCAAGAAATATAAATGTAAAAAATTTTATGATAAAATTTTTTTTCGAAAAAATAATTTTGAAATTATTTTGGCAAATTTTTTTTTTCAAGAAAAGTAGATATAAAAATTTCTCAATAAAAAAAGTTTCGATTTTTATTAAAAAAATCAAAAATATATTTTTGATTTTTTCTCAAAAAATTTGCAATAAATAATGATTTAAATTTTTTTTTTCAAAAACAAAGTTTTAATTGAAGTTAAAAAAAAAATTTGTAAGAAAAAAATCTTAATTGAAATTTAAAAATTTTAAAATTATTTAACTGATTTTTTAATTAAGTTTTGTTAACCAAATAGTTTTAAATATGTAGTTCAATTCATGAACATTTTAAATGGTTTGATTTACTGTGATGCAGTGTACTCTAATTTATCAATATAGTCCAATTAATCATATTTTTATATACTCTTAGTCGCATCCCTTCTCAAGATCATAAGTATATATAATGTTGGCTATGATGAAAATTACACATTGAATGATTTTTTTGGATGAAATGATTATTGCATATTCATTTAGGCAACGTTTTTCACAGGTTTAGCAATATTTTTTAAGTGTTGTGAATGTAGTCATTATTTATTAAACTAGCAAAGAAAACATCTGCAATTGCCTTTTCCAAACGCTCAGACTCCTTCCGAGATTTCTCCTCTGTTTCTTTAAGCTCAATCAACTTCAGCCAGAAAACATACATATATACATCACTTAATTAAGTATAATTTGATTGAGATAATTTTTACAAAATAAAGACTAAATATAGACAAAAATTGTTACGGTGCCTCAAACTTGGGCTTATATTGAGGAGTCACGGTGTCAACAAACTTGGAGATCTCATTGCCTGCAAAAGAAACATAAAACAACTCCAAAACAAAAGTTGATTTAATGACATGTAAAATTTAAATGGTCAATATCAACTCCTCAACTCTCAGGTTTCTCACTTTGTATGTTCTACATACACCTATAATTAGACACAAATTTATATACATATGGTGATTTCAAGCATTAATTTACATAATAAATAATCATCTTCCTGACAGGGAATTCAAATGCATGACTATTCTACAATAAATAGTGAGAATAGAAAACCAAAGCACGAGGGTGACCACTACTTTGCATTTGCAGAAGATGAAATACAGTTGTGAGCTTACAAGAAACAAAAAATTTTCAAATACATGAATATTTTGAATGCAAAATTGGGAAAGGCAAATGTTGTCATGGTCCTGACCAGTTTTCTTTTACTATGCATTTATTTTTTTAATATGGAAAATGATTGAATATCAACAAAACAGTTAGATAATGGTAAGAAAATAAAGTCTCTAAGTTAGATAAGTCTTTATATGTTCTTAAACAAGCTCCTAAATGATGACATGCAAAATTTGATAATTTGATTATATCGAATGAATTTAAAGTGAATGAAAGTGACAAATGTTTTTATTACAAATAGGAAAATGGCAATTACACTATCATATACTTCTATGTAGACGACCTACTCCTGTTTGATTTAAACATTCATGTTGTAAATATTGTGAAATTATTGTTGTGTAACAACTTTGATATGAAAGATCTCTAAGAAGCGAGTGTAATCCTTGGAATCAAGATTACTAGGTCAGAATATGGAATTTCTTTGGATGAGTCTCGCTATGTTGAAAAGATCTTAACACAAATACTTTGAATGTAAACCTGCTTGCACACCATATGATCTAAATGTGAAACCTTTCAAAAAACACTCATGAAGAAGGTATTAGATAAATGGAATATGTGAGCATCATTTACAGCCTTAGGTATGTCACTAGTTGTACTAGATCTGACATTGCCTACGTCGTGGGACTATTGTGCAGATTAACCAGTAGACCGAGTACAGAGCATTTGCGCGCTATCGAGAGAGTCATGAGATACCTTAAAAGGACCTTGAGTCTTAAATTATATTTTTAGTATAGTTGGCAGTGTTGTATCTTGTAAATATAAGAAACAGACAATATTGTCTCTGTCCACTATGGATTCTAAAATGATAGCACTAACTACTGCTCGTGAAGAAGCAAGTTGTTTGAGATGCTTGCTAGCTGAGATTCCTTTAAAGGAAAAATCTATGCCACTTGTGTTGATCAATTGTGATTGTATCGCGGCTATTGTAAAGATTAAGAATCATTATTAAAAAGGTAAGGGACGAAAAATACGTCGTAAACACAACACTATTAGAGGATCATGTACACATTGTGAAAATTTAGTAGATCCTTTGATGAAATAATTAGCAAGAGAGAAAGTCCTAAATACATCCAAAAGGATGAGACTTTTGCCTATATAGTCACTCGTGATGGTAGCCCGACCTAAAATACTAGAGATCACACGAACTAGGTTTAATGGGTAATAACAAGTCGTGAAGTGATATTAGCTTAACATGCTATTATAACTAAGAGAAGCATGATTTCTTAAGCGATAATAGGATGAGATAATAGAAACTCTTAATGAGATCTAAACTTTATGTCGAGTGCAGTACCTAGATACAAGAGTACTCTTGATAGAGTCATCTATGTTGAATTGGGATCGTTTCCTATGAAATATTGAGGTAGAATTCCTAGAGCATCCCATATACGTGCAGTGTCATTAATGCACAAGCTTTTGATAATACACCCTATAAAAAGGTTGTGTATGGGTTTGATGTTAGAGATAGAGTTCCAAACTACAAGTTGCTCTTGTTGAATATGAATCTTACTTATTATGCAAAGATTCAAGTCGGAAGACACATCTACTTATACACAATCTTTTAAAAGTGCTAGACGTTACTTCAAAAACATTTTTTTTTAATTCAAGTGGAGGATTGTTGGAACATATAGTATGTTAGTGTGTGAATATAAAATTTGTTTAAATCCCACATTGGAAAGCTCTTATATATTGAATAGTTTTCAACTATATAAATACCATTGGATATTTAACATATGTGGGTTTGCTTCCATCACTATATAAAGAATGTCAAACTCTTATGAAAAGCACACCAAAATTGGATTCAATTCAACTTCTTTTTTCTCCCTCTTCAGCTCGATGAGCACTTCAGAGTCACTCCTCCCTTTTCTTTGTCCTTTTGATTTTTAAGTGGTCCAAATATCATTATGCTTTTAGAGCGCTTTTATGCCGTAATTCTTAGGGTTTTGAGAGCGGTCGATGCCATAGTCCTTTTGATTTTTGAGTGGTCATAGTACCATATTACGAGTGGCTTTAACCGCCATATTGAGGTTGTAATTCTAGAACGGTTTTCTACGATGAAGTGGAACTTCGATACAGTTTTTATGGGTTATTTTTATCTTGGGGACTTCGTGGTTGATAGTTTCCCTTACACAATTTGGGCAGTGTCGTAAAATATTTTAAAGAGAGCGACTTATTCTGTAACACAACTTAGTAATATATTCGGTGATAGAAGTTTTATTTTGAAACTGAAAACCAACAATTTTAAAATGTTTCTTTCTATCATGTCAACTAACGAGATTATTGGATTTGGTTATGCTGCCTCTTATTTCAATAAGTTGTTTCAGTTTGAGGCAAACAGAAAATGATAAGAAAACTAAAGAATTAATCCATGGGAGGATAATGATTACCTCTTGGAAGAATTATGTTCTTAATGAACTTGTTGATGATTTGTATGACGACTACAGTTCCAACAATTGTGCTAGAGATGGTTGAGATGCTATGAAGAAAAAACATGATGCTGAGAAAGCTTGGGCTAAAAATAATGTTGTGAGCCACTACCTCAAGTATTAGATTATCATATGACCGATGATATGTCATAAGAGGCTCAATACCATGGAACTTAGAATAGCTCACGAGATCATATCTACAGATTCCCTTTCAAATCGAGAAATAGTGGGGGACACAAACTAAGTCACATTCCTATGATGAGGAGCACTCAAAGCAATAAATAAGACAAAATGAACCTCAAAGAAGTAAGAGAGCTATAGCTTCTAAAGAGTACGAACCCATTCATACGACCTATACTTTAGAGGATCATGCAAATATTCAAGAAGTTTTATCATATTTGGATGTATATGTTTAACAAGAAGTTATAAACAATGAGATGGATTCTCTAGAGTATGACAAGATCTGACATTTAGTTGATGTGCCTCTTGTTGCAAACCGATATGTTGTAACTAGATATTGAAAATAAAACTAAAACTAGATGGAATTGTTGATAAATACAAGGCTCGTCTTGTCGCCAAATGTTTTAAACAAAGAGAAAATATAGATTTCTTTGACTATTTTTCACCGGTCACTTGAATTACATCCATTAGGATACTTGTTTCACTTGTTGCGATTCATAACTTGGCGGTGCACCAAATGGATGTCAAAATTGTTTTTCTAAATGGTGACTTGGAAGAAGAAATCTATATGGAATAACCTAATGGTTTTGTGATTCATGGAAAAGAAAATATGGTATGTAAGTTAGATAAGCCTTTGTATGGTCTTAAACAGACTCCTAAACAATGGCATCAAAAATTTGATAACTTGATTATATTGAATGAGTTTAAAGTGAATCAAAGTGACAAATATTTTTATTACAAATCTAAAAATGGAATTTGCACTATCATATGCCTCTATGTAAAGGACCTACTCATTTTTTGTTCAAACATTAATGTTGTAAATATTGTGAAGTCATTACTATGTAAATCGAATTTGCACTATCATATGCCTCTATGAAATACCTTTGAGAAACAAGCTCCTAAACAATGGCATGGAAAATTTGATAACTTGATTATATTGAATGAGTTTAAAGTGAATCAAAGTGACAAATATTTTTATTACAAATCTAAAAATGGAATTTGCACTATCATATGCCTCTATGTAAAGGACCTAGCATTTTTTGTTCAAACATTAATGTTGTAAATATTGTGAAGTCATTACTATGTAAATCGAATTTGCACTATCATATGCCTCTATGAAATACCTTTGAGAAACGAGTGTAATCCTTGGAATCAAGATTACTAGGTCAGAAAAGAGAATTTCTTTGGACCAGTCTCACTGAGTTGAAAAGATCTTAAAAATACAAATACTTTGAATGTAAACCTACTTTCACACCATATGATCCAAATGTAAAACTTTTCAAAAAACATTGGTGAAGGTGTTTGACAAAACAAATATGCGAGCAAGTTTGGCAGTCTCAAGTATTCCACTAACTGTACTAGACTCGACATTGCCTATGTCATAGGACTATTGTGCAGGTTTACCATAGACCTAGTATGGAGCATTGACACGCTATCAAGAGAGTCGTGAGATACCTTAAAAAGACCATGAGTCTCAGATTACATTATCAAAGATTTTTTACCGTCCTTGAAGGATACATTGATACTAATTAGAACACTTTATTAGATGACTCCAAAGCAACCAGTGACTATATTTTAGTATAGTTTATAGTGTTGTATCTTGGAAATCGAAGAAACAGACAATATTGACTTTGTCCACTATGGAGTCTGAAATGATAGCACTAGCTACTACTAGTGAAGAAGCGAGTTGGTTGATCAAATGTTTGCTAGCTGAGATACCATTATGGAAAAAATCTATGTTAGTTGTGTTGATCCACTTTAATAATATTGCGGCTCTTGAAAACATTGAGAATCATTATTATAATGGTAAGAGACGAAAAATATGTTATAAGCACAACACTATTAGAGAGTTACTTTATAAATGAGTGTTGTTATAGTACATCATGTATACACTGATGAAAATTTAACAGATCCTTTGAAGAAATGATTAACTAGAGAGAATGTCTTAAATACATCCAAAAGGATGAGACTATTTCCTATAGAGTCACTCGTGATGGTAGCTCAATCTAAACTACTAGAGATCCCAAGAATTTGGTTTAATAGTCAATAACAATACGTGAAGTGATATGAGCTTAACGTGTTATTATAAATCAGAGAAGCATGATTTCTAAAATGATGATAGGAGGAGTTAATAGAAACTCTTAATGAAATCTATACTTTATGTCGACTGAAGTACCTAGCTACAAGATTACTCTTGATAGACCCACATATGTTGAATGT
Source organism: Cicer judaicum (assembly GCA_037974835.1). Classification (NCBI taxonomy): domain Eukaryota; kingdom Viridiplantae; phylum Streptophyta; class Magnoliopsida; order Fabales; family Fabaceae; genus Cicer; species Cicer judaicum. The sequence continues at coordinate 9,644,060 of JBBPBS010000968.1, forward strand.
GGAAGTGGGGCCGCATCATATGAAATTATGAGGCATAATTTCTAGAGCGTTCACTATACTAGAATAAACATGTAGGGTCATTAATGCATAAGCTTTTGAGAGTACACCTTATAAAAAGGTTGTGTATGGGTTTGATGTCAGAGATAAAGTTCAAGACTATGAGTCACTTTTGTCAAATTTAAATCTTACTTAATATGCAAAGATTCAAGTTGGAAGACATATATGCTTATGCACAATTTTATAAAAGCATTTGACGCTACTTCAAAAATAATTGTTTAATTCAATTAGGGGATAGTTAGAACATAGAGTATGATAGTGTGTGAATTTAAAATTTGAAGTCTCACATTGGAAAGCCCTTATATATTGAGTAGTTTTCAACTCTATAAATACTAAAGTGTCATATAGGATATTTAACATATGTGAGTTTGCTTCCACCACTTTATAAAGAGTGACAAACTCTTGTGAAAAGTATACCAAAGTTAGATGCAATTCAACTTTGTCTTTTCTCCCTCTTCTGCTCGATGAACACTTCTGAGATGCTTCTCCCCGTTCTTTCTATCCATTTGATTTTTATGTGGTCCTTATATCACTGTCATTTTAGAGCGATTTTGTGGCGCAGACCCCTTTGATTTTTGAGAGATGTTTGTGTCATAGTACCTATGATTTTTGAGCGGTCATAATACCACTGTCCTTTTAGAGCGATTTTTGTGTCGTAGTTTTTTAGATTTATAGATGGTCATAGTACCACATTATGAGTGGCTTTAATCGTCATATTGAGAGTGACTTTATCCTCTATATTGAGGGTGATTTTAACCACCATATTGAGGTTCTAATTCTAGAACGTTTTTTTATGGTGCAGTAGAACTCCGATACAGTTTGTCTTGGCTGTTTTATCTTGGGTACTTTGTGGTTGATAGTTTGTCTTGCACAGTTTGGACAGTATCACAAAACATCTTTAAGAGAGCGACATATTTTACGACTCAATCTAATAATATCTTTGGTAGCTGAAAATTTATTTTAAAATTGTTTTTGAATTTTAGAAACAACAATTTCTTTTTTTATGTATCTCTTTTTAATATTTTAATATGGGTAAGGATTGAATATGAACAAAACAATTCCAAGATCCCAACAGTAGATTTTGCACTTCATATATTCTTGGTTAAACTTAGTATTTTAACATGCATTATACTAAATATTTCTAACATAAGGAAATCAATCAACAGAGGCAATGAAAGAATGTTTAGTAATGATGATTTTGATATATTCATTATTCACTATCAAAAGAATATGGCTGAATTCAAAGACCCAGTTGAATTCATCAATATCCATCCACACTATTCCCCTATTACGAATTACAAATTCAAATCAAGTTAGTGAATTATTTAAAATAGTCAAAATCATTCATTGAAATAAAACGATGACATATTCACCAACAAATACAACAAAATGTAGGGATTCACGAAAAAGAGGTGTGACTCTCAGCTCACAAAGAAGCGAAAGTGCATGACAATTATCACATATACAAGGTACAGAAACTACAGTGAATAGAAAGAAACTAAATTGAATATTAAGTTCGATTCACTTATATCTAAACTTTAAAAATACATTGCTCGCATCCGATTAAGTGTAGAGTCGAAATTAATGTTAGAGATGAATAGAAGACAATGATCAACGACCAAAAGAAAATTGTAGATGGAAAATAACATATTATAACGGCGGAGAGACATTGAAGAACGGTAAACTAGAGATAATGTTAAAGAAGAATCAGCAAAAAAAGCATAGAAAAAACAGTTGAGAAAAAACTCCTACTTTGTTATTTTTTTATATAAGTTAATAAATAAATATTAATTCTTTTAAAATAAAACAAAAATATAATATTAAGATGTGGTGGTGTTAAATTTAAGATTATAGTAAAACTTCCTCCTATGTGACATATATTAAACTATTAAGAATTCTCAAATTATATCAAAAATACAATTTTGTCTTTCATGAATTTAACCTTTGCAAAAATTTTAAAGTCATATTTATCAATTACTCTAGACATATATTCTAACTTCTTTAAATTTTTGTCCTTTTAAAATATTTATGGTTTATAAACTGCAACTCTCAAACATTAAAAATGTAATAAATAAATAAATAGAATTATTTGCATTTTTAGTTTTTTCAAATACTTTTCTGTTCAAATATCGCCTCCATGAAGAAGAGATTATGTTTTAATTTGGTAATACTATCATTTATGTTTTAATATACATTTTTAATTGAATAATATATATAACTATTATGTTAGCATTTTTAATATACATTTTATCAATCTCAACTATATCAAAAATTCAAAATTATATTAAAAATATAATTTTATTTTTTATTATTTTAACCTTTGTAAAAAATGTAGGGTCACAATTGTAAATTACTCTAACTTTCTGTACATAATCCAACTTCTTTAAATTTCTATCATTTTGAAATATTTATGGTTTACACACTTCAACATTTCTGCAAAGCAAACAGATTTACGAAGAAGAAAATAAAAAAGATTCACGGAGAAGAAAATCAGAGACATTCAAGAAGAAGAAAATCGCAAATGGAACATAAGGGGTTTCTGCAATGTGATACAAGTCTGATCAAGGTTTGTCATTTCCTCTGGTTAATCAGTGTCGGTTCACCAATCATCTCTTTTGCATTTCATCTACGGAGATATATTACAATATGAAATAAATGATTAATTATCAATTTTATGTTTATAAAATTTGCATTGGTTCACACACAAAAAATGCAACACCATTTAAAGACATTAACAACTCAAAGAAAACTTGGAAAATAGCAGTTAGGTTCACAAATTACTTCATCGTTGTTAGTAAAAATGAAAATATACACGATGAAGTTATTTTGATGGATCAACATGTCTACATTTAAACTTTTTCTTTTTGTTTGGTTAACAAATATCTTCATTACATTGGTTTGTATCTCATTTTATAAATTATTTGTTATTAAAAGGCTATCAAATACATGTTGTTATAGGAGAAGATGATTCTATTAAATGGAGGGGCAAAATCAAAGAGAATCAAACATAAATCATCTATAATTTTTTAGTTTTTTCAAGTACTTTCCAGTTCAAATATTGCCTCCATCAAGAAGAGATTATGTTTTAATTTGGTAATACTATCATTTATGTTTTAATATATATTTTTAATTGAATAATATCTACAACTATTGTGTTAGCATTTTTAATATACATTTTATCAATCTCAATTATATCAAAAATTCTAAATTATATTAAGAATATAATTTTATTTTTTATTATTTTAACCTTTGTAAAAAATTTAGGGTCACAATTGTAAATTACTCTAACTTTCTGCACACAATCCAACTTCTTTAAATTTCTATCATTTTGAAATATTTATGATTTACACACTTCAACATTTCTGCAAAGCAAATAGATTTACGGAGAAGAAAATAAAAAGGATTCATGAAGAAGAAAATTAGAGACATTCAAGAAGAAGAAAATTGCAAATGGAACATAAGAGGTTTCTACAATGTGATACAAGTCTGATCAATGTTTGTCACTTCCTCTGGTTAATCAGGGTTGGTTCACCGATCATCTCTTTAACAAATATCTTCATTATATTGGTTAGTATCTCATTTTATAAATTATTTGTTATTAAAAGGCTATCAAATACATGTTGTTATACGACAAGATGATTCTATTATACGACAAGATGTTATACGACAAAATCAAAGAGAATCAAACATAAATCATCTATAATTTTTTAGTTTTTTCAAGTACTTTCCAGTTCAAATATTACCTCCATGTAGAAGTGATTATATTTTAATTTGGTAATACTATCATTTATGATTTATTATACATTTTTAATTAAATAATATCTATAACTATTATATTAGCATTTTTAATATACATTTTATCAATTATATTATGTTCACTAAGCTTCTATAGCAACAAATAAACACAAAATTGAGTATATAATTTCATATAGTTATCAGACATTCATTAATATATATACATAGAGAGAGATGTATATGTCATGCTAATTTATAATTTTTTAATCTAAAATATCAATATATTAGGGATTTTTAAATCATATGCCTTAAAAATAATTACATGTGTTCTATCACATTTTTCAATACTATCTTAGTAAACATTAACAATTTCATAGTAAACAATACAATTAGCAATTTGAATTTTTTTTTTCTGTCGATTATTGAAATAGAAAAATAATTTTCAATCATTATTATTTTGCTTAAATGGATCATCAACTAACATTGAAGATGTTATAGACTGAATGTACTATGGAGAATGTAGTCCAATCATTAAAAGTTAAAGTATGTTGTTAACTCTATTCCTCACATTCTATTATTTTATCAAACAATCAAAATACAATTAAAATTACATCATGAGATCATATTAATTAAAATGCAGATTATGTTACAGGATTTTGGTGCAAATTATGACCCTTGATACCAGATTATGTTACAGGGCATAACCCTCTTAACAACATAATTGGTAATACTACCATTTTATTTCTTTTTTTTAATTGAATAATATATATGTGTTTTATATTATGTTAGTATTTTTAATTGGTAATACTATCATTTATGTTTTAATATACATTTTTAATTGAATAATATCTATAACTATTATCTTTGCATTTTTATTATGGATTTTATCAATTATATTATGTTCAGTAAACTTTTATAGCAACAAATAAACATAAAAATTAAGTATACAATTTCATATAGTTATCATACATTCATTAATATATATATATATATACATACTGAGAGATAGTGTATTATATATCATGTTAATTTATACTTTTTTTTAATGTAAAATTTCAATATATTAGGGATTTTTAAATCATATGTCTTAAAAATAATAGCACGCGTCTTATCACATTTTTCAATACTATCTTAGTAAGTACTAACAATTTCATAGTAAACAATAATATTTTAGTAAATAATACAATTAGCAATTTGAATTTTTTTTTTCTATCGATTTTTGCAATAGAAAGATAATTTTCAATCATTATTATTTTGCTGAGATGGATCGTCAACTAACATTGAACATGTTATAGAACGAATGTACTATATAGAATGTAGTCGAACCATTAAAAGTTAAAGTATGTTGTTAACTTTATTCCTCACATTCTATTATCTTATCAAACAACCAAAGTACAATTGAAATTACATCATAAGATCATATTAATTAAAATGCAGATTATGTTACAGGATTTTGGTGCAAATTATGACCCTTGATGTAAATTATGTTACAGGGCTTTGGAGCAGATTATGACCCTATGCAAAAAAATACAACAAATAAAATTGTTTTTCGACATTATAAAAGTCATTGATGATACATTACTAATTTAATATCAATATCTAACCTACAACGATTGATAATATATTGATGACATTTCTATTGTAAATTTATTTCTATGTAAAATATATTTTAGTAAACTATAATTTATTATTATATATATTAATCAATAGCATTCAAATCAAAATCAAATTCTATTATTAGGATGATTTAATTGTAACTTGTATATCCATTGTCTTGAAAATTGAATTTCTACAAATCAATATTATTTGGAATACTCCATAACAACTACAATACTATTATTAATAAATATTCTTAAAATTTTAACTCTTACAACCACAACCACATCATAAATCATTTCGTTGTTATATTAATAAATTAAATACAACTAATATATTAATTTAATAATTATCGACTACATTAATTAATTAGCTTCATTTATTTTATTATATTTATTATAAAAAATATTAAAAACTAATTCTTTTAAAGTTACAAACTCCACATGTCAATCTATTGTGTTTTCTAATTCCGCTATGAACAAATCTACCGATAACATTTTATGTGTTTGTGCTATAATTCATTTCCGTTTTTAATTTTCAAATAATAAAATTGAAAATGGAAATGCAAATTAACTAATTTCAATTCCAATTGAAATCATATAAATTAATTCAAAATAAAAATTTAATTTGAACTTATTATATACTATAATTCAAGAATATTTTTTTCGACTAAACTATATCTTCTAATTATAAAATTTTGTCCATAAACTTATAAATATCGAACAAGCAAAAAATAATTTCTTCAAAAAAATAAAATAATTCAAAAAAAATTATTGCAATACAAATATAAGTTATGAATTATAGTAAAAGAATAAAACGTTTAAAATGTCTATTATAGAGAATATTATATCGGCTCAAAATATAAAGAAAAATATTTCAATTTTTATTGAAAATATTTATTTATATCAAGAAAATGTCTACGACAACTTTTCATCGACTATATAATATTTTGTTGGCTAAACACAAAATGCTATTTTTTTTTTAATAATGATTAAAAACACAACTAATACTATTCTTTAAGAAAATAATGTAACTCATAATAAGCTACTTAAATTATTCCTTTTATTCATTTCATATTTTCATTAGCATAAATGCAACAAAATCAATACATATATATTTTTCAAAATAAACTTTTTTTATCATTAAAAAAATTGATACAAAATAATTTTATAAATAATTCAACTTTATATTTTCCTAAATTGTCTCCCCACGTTTAAAACTTAAAATTTTATATGATACATAATAGCTTTAATAATATCTGAATTATTTTTTTCAAAAATCTTCCAAACTTTAAAAACTTTCGAAAACAATCAAATAAAAAATCATCCTATTATAAGACCCAAAAAATAAACCATCCTATTGAATGATGCACAAAAACTGTTTAAAAAAAAATTCTTTAACAAAGACAGGATTGAATGACGCATAAAAACTGTTTAAAAATAGAACACCTTTTTGTTCAGTCAAAAAACTACAGTAAAATCAATCATTTTTTTATCCAAAAAATGTGGGTCATTATCAAAATTTCAAGTTAATCAATGTGTAGCACCTAATTTTGACTGTAAATAATTAAAAAAATTCTAAAATAATAAAAGAAGACATTTTATCATGGTTTTAAAAAAATCTATTTGATTTAAAAAACAGACATAATTTAATAAAATGAGATTTTTGAAATTATCAGTTTTTTTTAATTAATTAAAAAATTTATAATGTGAAGGTCAATTCATTGATCTTAATTAGCAATAACGGACATATTTTTAAGAAAGTTTTTAATAAAAAAAAAAGAAAATCAATCTTATTAATTACCTTTAATTGGAAATAATAGCTAGCAAATATTTTTAAGGAATGTGTAATTGATTAAAAATAATAGTATATATTTTTTTCTAAAATTAATTTAATCTAATTTACAATTATAAATAGGAGTCTTAGATGACTCTCAAATGGGAAGGAAAAATATCAATAGTTTTGGTGAATCTATATATCCATCTGAGAACATCAGTGTTTTGTGTCGTACAATTGTTGTACAATTTCCTTCTGCCATTCTTATACAAACAATATTGGCTATAACTACCAGCTTCAACCCGCGTTGAAAAAATAAGAGAAACAATAAACACATTGTCTAACAGAATCAACTGTATATTTCATGAATTTGGTAAGATATTTTATTTTATTAAATTTTGATATTTTTTATTTATTACAATTTGTAATAATATATATCTAATTATCGATTTTAACTTTTATAGAAAACATATATTCGGTGGCACATTTTTATGAAAGCGGACAGTACGTATCTACTACATCCTTATATTTTTTTAAATTATTATTTTTTTTATATAGGTTATCAAAATAATAATAATTATAAATTATTAAAAATATCTTCTAATGATAAATTATTAAAATACCTTTTAACTTTTTTTGATTTTGAAAATAGCATTTCACATCTCCCCTATCCAGATTTGTAACAATGTCTACTCAATTTGTTATCCTTCTCATTTATATTAATAAAATATAATAAAATTAATGCAATAATATTTGTCTATAGATAAATTATCTAATATGGAATGATAAACTAACTAATAATAAACAGATAAATTCTAATATTTTTAGTTAATAACTCAATTACTACCTATTAATAAATTTTTACATGTTAACAATTGATATATAATATACTGGGATACCATTTTTAATTGTGAATTTATTTATGTATTATTTTTAGAAGTGCCACGATCTTTAAACATAAGAAAATTAATATAATTTTCAGAAGAAAATCGTAAAATAGATATATTTTATTTAATTAAATTGTGTGAAATTCTAAAAGCTTACGTGAATTGTGTGGCTAAAAATTGTAAAACTTATAAGAATTGAAATTCTAACTTTTTTTAACTTATTAACTATGTATAAATTGTGTGAAACTCTAAAAAAATTATATAACTTTTAAGAATTTTAATTATAATATTTTAGTTAATAATTCGATTACTCCAAATATTCTGTGCAAAGTCATTGCATACACTTCTTAAATTGATGCAGTTAGTAAAATAATAAAATTTGCTTAAAAATAAATAAATATATCTTTAGTTGTTTTATTATCCTACTATTTGATAGTCTTTTTTTCCCTCTAACTCATCACTATCAACACATTTTTTTAGTCATAAATAAATTGAGTAATAATAAAATTAATTAACCCACAAATACTTTTTACCAAGAACTACATGTATTTTATTTTTTTTATTGCATTTGGAAATAAATGGGAGCAAAATTTTCTCTTTTTCAATTTAAATTAATAAAATAAAAATCTTCTTTTATTAATGTAAATAATTTTGTTTAAGATAAAATAAATAAATTGTATCAATTAATTATAAGCTAATTGTGTTAACGACGGTGTAGGACGGGGTAATGTTTTTCCTACTTGTAATCGACTCTTGAATTTAAATTTTTAGTTCAAGATCATTATTTTAAGTTTTATTTAATTTCTTTTTTCATAAAATAAAATTAGTGACTACTTTTTTTTACAGAAAAACTGAACATGAAACATTGAATATGCAGTGGACTAAATGAATTTGGTCATATCTGTTTTTTTTTTTTTTTAAATGAAGGTCATAGTCAATAATTTGACTTCCAAAGAATAAATGAATTGTGTGTATAAAGTAATAAAATTCAACAATAGAGTTTAATTAAAATTCAAAATATATTAAAAAAATATATAATAAAAATAAATTTATTATTACAAATATATGTCTTAATACCTATGATCTTTGTTAGTGCCTTATAGGACCGACAAAGTAATAGGACGCATGATAAAAATAATATGATATATGTATTTTATGTATGAATTTTATTCCACTTACATGGCACATAGAAAATCACTAACAAATAAATTACAATATGTTGATTATAAATATATGAATAATTGATTTTAATATGATCAAAATATTTTTAAAAGTCATTTTTTAAAAAAATTCAAATTTTAAGAGTAGATATATAGGAGTAAATTGCACGAGTCATTTTCACTAGTTTTTACTTTAAAAAAAAAACAAAAAGTATATACACACACTATTGATTCAAAAATGACTAAAAGTTAAAAAGATGGACAAAGACTGAATTCGAAAAATTCAACATAAAATTATATTTTTCCATTTTGAAAAATGAAAAATAATGATTAAATTTTAATTAAAATATTATGTGTGATAAAAATATTAATTAATAATCAAAAGTTAGATAAAGATAGTTTGTTGAGAAAATTTTGCATAGATAAAAATTGTTTTATAAATCAATAAAAAAATAGAGGTTGTTATGAAAAAAATTCATATATATATACAACACACAATTGATTTCAAAATAATTAAAATTAACATAGATGGATAAAGATT
>JBBPBS010000968.1:9653918-9708570 GCA_037974835.1 Cicer judaicum
ATAAGAAAAATTATATATAAATAGATCATTGAGAAAGTTTTGCTTCAATTAAAAATTGTTTTATAAATAAAGTAACAAAAAATTGATACTTATTCAAAATTTCTAGATTAAAAATTATCTTCTTATAAAGATATAAAAATCTGACGATTGACATGGGAACAAATAAATTATTTATAAGAAGATACTATTGATTAATTTATTAATTATTTGACTAATTTTTTTATTTTAGTCAATTGTCTGTATTCATTGATTTCTGTTTTTACTAAGAGAACTAGTGTTTTATTTTTTATATGTTACGAAGATATCAAAAGTTGATTTGATAAATTGCAACGTTCTAATATGAGTAATTTTTTATTTATTAATATAGAAGCATGCACTTTTTACAAATGGATTTAGACACATTTTCATTTTATGTAATGTTTGATCAATATAAAATTATAATGATAAAATATCTAACATTTTATAAATATTATATATAACACGAAATAGTTTTATATGTCTAACACATGACAACACGAAATAAATTTAATATATACTTTTAAAATCACACAAATAGATGACTGTGATGTATTAAAAGTATAAAAAAATTTACATTGATTGTATATAATAAATAAATACATATTAAATATAAGTCAACTCTTCTAAAATCAAAAAAATAATTGTAAGCCAAATGAATTATAATTGTAAATTTATAAATTAAGTTGTATATTTGATTCTATTTAACAATATGCCCCATACTAATAAATTTACACTTTTTATATTTGTGCTCTTTCCTTAAATCCTCCTATAAATATAGGATTTTCTTTTAGCAATTGTTCTAACTTTCATATAACCAAAAATATTCACTTCTAAAGAAAAGATTAATTTCATTTACAATGTCTATGTCTATTACAAAATTTATGTGCATTGACATTAATATCGGTGCACAATGTTGCTCGATTGCATGTGCAAATGATTAACAAGTTGAAAGGAGATTTAATGTTAATTGTTCATTGCAAATCTAAAGACGATGATCTTGGAGTTCATGTTATTTTTCCTGATGAAAGTTATAGATTTAGTTTTGGGCATAATTGGTTTGCCGAAACACTATTTTATTGTTCATTTGAGTGGAAAAAAGAGATGTATTGGTTTGATATATACGTAGAAACAAGAGATTATCCAAAATGTAATTCTTGCTATTGGGATATATCGCAATCAGCAGCCTGTATGATAGATTCAAGGGGTGTTATTTGCTATCCATGGAAAAAATAAACCAATATAGTATGCCACTTTTTTTTAGTTTTTTTTTTAATCTTAATAAAAAGTTGTTTTTTGAGTAATGTGAACTCACGTATTTAATTTAATTTATGGTTTCTTGGTTTGAGTATTTTATGGTGATAAGAACGGTTGCATGATGCTTGATTTTGAGCCCTGTTTAGTTTCTAAATAGACACTAAAAAATATGGACGTTTTTCAATATTAATTTGTAAATTGGCTATTTCATGGCAATATATATTTATAATAAAGAAGTTGAAATTACAAATATACTAAGCAAGAGTACTCTGGGAAGAATCAAGTGGGAGGAATTATATATAATAAAATGGTTTGGTGTGAGGGAGAGAAGTGTGGGCAACAAAGACAAATTAAGGCATGTGAGTCACATATTTAAGTGATTTAGTCTTAATCATTTAATTTGATTTAATTGTTGACAAAAGATCCTCTCACTCTCATAAAAAATCTTATTCTCATACATATATCTATATTAATGTATAAAATCATAACTAATACCAAAACCAAAAAATATTTATTAAAAATTTTTAATATTTCTATCAAATAAATAAATGTTATTTTTATAAAAAAATGATTTATTTATAATTTTTAATATATTTTTTAAATAAATGCTATTTTTTTAGTGGATATATATATATACTATTGATTCAAACAGAGTTAAAAATCAAATAGAGAATAAAGATTCAATTCAAAATTTCTAAAAAAAATATCATATATCAAATTATGTTAAAGTAAAATTGTAAATTAATAAAAAAAAATTAGATATAGATAGTTTGTTTAGAAAATTGTGTTTTGATAAAAAAAAATTGTTTTACAAATAAAGTAAATTTTAAAAAAGGAATTTGGTGGGGAAGTGTTGCAATTACAAAAAAAGTTCATAAATAAATTTTAACAAAAAATTGAGAATTAATGGAGAAGTGACACATTGCATAAAAAACCTTGCTATTGATACTAGTTATAACTTAATAGTAAATAACAAAAATTAGATATAGATAGTTTTTTAAAAAAGCTTTGCTTTGATATGAAACTGTTTTATAAATATAGAAAGAAAACGAAGTTTGTTGAGAAAAATTTATGTTGATAATTTTTATTTTATAATTAAATTAAAAAATCAGAATTGAGAATTAATGAAGAAGAGGCACAGGGCAACAAATACCTTATTTGCTCTTAATATATATATACTAGTATAAATGAATTGTACAATGCATAAATTAATATTTTCTCTTAATATTTTATTTTTAAAAAAAAATATTATTTAAAAGCATATTGATTATGTTGAAACCAAATAATCATATATTGATAGTTAATACATGAGTCGTGATTTTATTCATTACTATTGATATATGAGTTTTTACATAAGGATCGTTATACATACGTTTTTATTTTATTCAATATTTAATCGGTATAAAATTCTGTTAAAATAAAATTATAAATTAATAATAAAAAATGGATACAGATAGTTTGTTTAGAAGCAATCTTACTATATATTTTATATTGGACATATTTAATGTGAGAGTGAGAGGATCTGTTTGTCAATAATTAGATCAAATTAAATAGTTAAGATTAAATCACTTAATTATGTGACTCACATGTCTTTATTGTATCTTTGTTTCCTTTTCCCTCACACCAAATCATTTTACTATTCCCTCCCCACTTGATTCTTCCCACAGAGTAGTTTAGTATATTTATAATTTCAACTTCGTTATTATAAAGATTTATTCCCATGAAATAGACAATTTACAAATTAATATTCAAATATTCAAAAACAAGCATATTTTTTAGTGTCTATTCACAAACAAATTAAATAGGACCCGAAATCAAACATCATTATGCAATCATTCTTATCACCATAAATTAAATATGTGACTCATTCACTCATATGTTAGTGGATTTTACAAATTGTCACTCTTCCATGGAAATGGGTCTAGAGGATGAAATTGAGGTCTAAATACCCATAAGTTATTTTGTGGAGTTTTCTTCTGTCGTTTCTATTTTGAGTCTATGGTGGTGGAAGGAATTTATTGTTACGAAATAGATAAGGTGAAATGTTTCTTAATAAAGAGAGATATCATGTGGCATACTTAAATGGTTGTTCTAATCTCAACTCATCCTTTTAATTTAATCGCCAACGATAAATCCACTCACTCTCATATATATATATATATAAACATAGTTTAAAATCAAATAGAGAAGAACGATTGAATTCAAACTATTTAAAAAATTAAATTATCTTTTTCAAGCTCAAAAAAATAAAATCTGAAATAGAAACGACAAATATTATATATATAGTTTGGTTATTAGACCTCAAGGTCAAATGTTTCATCCTCTAGACCCATTTAGACCTCAAGCTCAAAAATTGAGGTCTAAATATATCAAGCTCAAAAATTAAATTATCCTTCTCAAGCTCAAATATTAATCACATATTAATTAATATATTTCAGTTTATTAGTTAGTGAATGATTATGTGTCATGTAAGTAGAATTTAGTTTATTGGTTTATTTTTATCACATATATTTGGTCTCTATTACTTCCTCGGTCATCTATTATAAGACACTTTAGTAAAGTTTATGAGTGAATATTTATTCATATTAGTGCAGTTACGAAATATTTTAAAGTTATAGTAATGTTGAAAATAAATTACTGGAAGCAATACAAATTCTAATAAAGAATGATGGTTTGAAAAATTTAGTGTTGTTTGATTGACTAATGAAATTGCTTTGGATGGACAAATACATCCATTTTTTATTTGCAAACATATCAAATTAACCATATAAAAACATACGCAAAAAATTCAAATATTCTAGAAAACAAAGGGTAATTGTCATATATAACTCAAATAGAAAAATAAAATACAAATTAAAATACATTAAGAGTGAGAGAAACAAAAGAAGAGATAAAAGTATTGGAGAAGAGGAAAGGAGAGCATAGATATATGTAGGAGACTCAAACTCCCTAGTTATGCACATATGAAGAGAAATGTGATTGCTAATTCCTAACTCAAATACTGCTGAAAAAGAATTCTTTTGTGAAGTATTTGAGAGCAACTTCAAATGATTGGAATTAATAATGTAAAGCTCCTAATTTTGATCTAAAGTATTGATATTTGTTTTCTTTTAAAAATGTCTATAGTTTAGGAGTAGTTGATTATGTAATAAATAAAAGTTGTGTTAAAAATAATTTAGTATTATTTTTGTAAAAAAATGCAATACAATTTGTTAGATATTATTTTTTTTTCTATAGTTAATTTGTTAATTTTTAGAAAAATATTTATTTATGTCATAAAATAAAATAAATTCTATTTAAGTTAAATTCAAGAAAAACAAGGTTGAAAGAAATTAACAACAATTCAATTATTTCTTAAGAGAAGAAACCTCACATTCACATTTCTATTTAAAGTTAACGATAAAAAATTAATGAATTTTAAAAGTGCAGTACGTCAATTTTATCGATGCAAAATATTCACTAAGCCAAAATTAACCTTTTTCGGCGTGTCTTTTATAGTATTTTTATTATTTTTTATTTATTAGATTGGAGTAAAAAAAACAGGAGGAAATTATTAACACGTGGCATCTTCTTTATATTAAATGTATTTTATTTTATTTTATTAATATTATTGTTTTTTTTTTAAATTTTATTATTTTTTATTTATAAAATAAACAATTTTATTTTTTTCTTAGATTGGAAGAAAAATAGGATGAAATTATTAACAAATACTACTATTTTATTTACAAAATATTATAGACACTTTATTTGTTTTATCTACTCATAGTAAGTTTCATATATTTTTTCTATTAAATGTATTTTATTTTATAAATATTTTAATTATTTTTTATTTATTAAATTGTGAAATAAAATTATATTGTTATTATATCTGCAAAATACTGTACACATTTTTTCTTTTGACATGTCTCATCAACTGCGTAGATGTATTTTTTTCTATTAAATATATATTCTGTTTTATTTTATTAATATTATTTTGTTTTTAAAATATTTTATTTTTTTTAGTTATTAAATTAAAAATTATTGTTTCATTAAATTCAAAAATAAATTTAAAATAATAAGAAACATTATTCTAGTAGATAGTTGTATGCAATTTTTTAAAGTAAAAAAAAAGTAAAGCATTTTAATATATATTTTTTAAAGTATTTTAGTTAATTTTTTTAAAAAAAGAAAATATATAAAAAAAAATCCAAACTATTGAGCATTTATTGAGTATTGCATATAAGACGCACTATTATTGTTATTGTGTAACTAGAAGAACAATTTGACCCGGAAAATTAGCCGACCCGTTTCGTAGAGGGCTAGATATGAAAGCATTGAATAGTCATTAGTAGCGATTATTAACCAAACCAGTTAACTTCACAAGTGGCAACAATAATTCAACGCCACCAAACACCACTTTCCGTCACTGATTCTCTAAGACAAGTCATATTCTCTTTATCTCCTCCTCTTTCCTATGCTATTCCAAAAAACGACCACGAATTCTTCGGTAATTACAAATCTGCCACCGCTCCAATTCACAAAATAAGCAAGCACACGATCTCCGTCTTGAACTTTTGATTTGATGGTAACTTTTGAGGGAATGGAACAGCACAGAACTTCCTCCGGTTCGTCTCAGAGCCCTAGATCTCCGTCTTCTTCGCAACCGTTTCTCTCCGTTTCCGTTACCGATCCCGTTAAACTCGGAAATGGCGTTCAAGCTTATATCTCCTACCGCGTCATTACTAAAGTATTTCTATCACTCATTCACTTCGAATTCTTTAATTATTATTATTATTATTTTATTTTTTTGAAAATTTCTCATATTATTTTTTTTTTGAAATTTCTATTGAGCTCAACTAGAAGCTTGTTCTTAATTTTCGCGAATAATGTGTAAACGTGTAAATTTTGTGGTCGTAAAATCTCGGTTTTTTGTGTGAGTGATTTTGTTAAGAAGTGAGAAGTTCAGTTTTTGTGAATTTTCTCGATGTTCGAGGTATCCTCGATAATCGTGAAGTGAATAAACTATTAGGAATAATCAGTTTTTTTTTTTTTTTTTTTTTTTTTTTTTCATTTTATGATTGTAGTTAAGAAACAATATATTTAAGGGTGGGGATTGCAGTGATCGGAATTGAAGTATAGTGATTACATAAGAAGAGAGAAATTACAGAGCTCAACTATTTTGGATGACTTTTTGCTGTTAATTTTGAATTGTGGTTTATCTTTGGATTGTGTTATGAAATTAGTGTATGTTTGGTATCACGTTGAATTCATCAAAATCACGGTGGCAAATACATATACCTATGATTTGGTGTGCGTTTTTTATATTTTTTGTGATTACAAATTAAAACCCTACATGCATGCTTGTTAATGGTGACTGTTGGAGTATGGTTACAGATTGCCCTGTATGAGTGAAAAGAATGTGCCCTGGGACTCGTAAGTTATGGCCCTGCACTGGCCTTACCTAATCCTCTTGCCTTTCAGCTTGGTGATCAGAACTTTGTGCAGTTAGTATATCGGTGGTCGTCTGATTAAGATTGAATGATCCATAATTAAGGCATATATTTAATTTAAAATAATCTGAAATTATGAGCTTCTGGAATGCTCGATTATCAGGAGGCTGCTAGCCATCTCAGTTTAGTTGAAATTGGTTCAGTTCAGTTTGGTGTATAGAACCAATGAACCGGTTTAAAGAACTAGTTTGGTTTGGTTCAGGATGAACCAGATTCGGGAGATACTGTGCTGGGGGACTGCTAGCCGTCTCACTTGAGTTATGGGATTGCACTGATCCCTTTAACCCAAAGATGTTGGTATGTACAATTACTCAACTGGCAATGGAGAATTCTTTGATATGATGTTATGATCCAAATCATAATTGCACATTTAAAATCACAAAGGTTTATAATAGGAATAGGAAAAATTGATAGAAACACATCCCAAATTCTCTCAGGGGCATTTATGGAACCTTAGTTTTAAAAAGAGCGATTAGGTTTAACTAAAGTGCTTAGGACCAGGAGGTGAGACAGGACGCACTAACGAGTGATTGGGATGAAGTGATGAACTTCTGGATTCGGTATCTGGGAACAGAGGTTAGATCTGATCACAAACTCAAGTGAGAAAAGAACAAAGGATGGGAACAAATTTTCTTAGGGTTTTCTAAAAGTTGAAGAATTATGGATGGAAAACAATTTGAGTTCGCGGAAATAATATTGCGAAAACTTGATCTCTGATTTTGCACAGCTGGAGTTTATATATCAATTTTATTGTTCTAGATGAAATTCATTGGGTGTGTATCTATCAATTCAGTGAAAGAATAAATTAATATTTCCTCCCTTATATTCACTGTTAAGATATTCTCTCTCATTATTTGAGTATTAGTGCCACTTGAATACATTAAGTAAGTGTGTAACTGCAAACATGTGACACATCATCATCTGATTATCTGAAACAATGTGGCAGACAAATTTTCCCGAATACCAGGGACCCGAGAAGATTGTCATCCGACGTTACAGTGACTTTGTTTGGTTACGTGATCGCCTTTTTGAGAAGTACAAAGGCATTTTCATTCCTCCTCTTCCAGAGAAAAGTGCTGTAGGTAACATCTAAAGAAGACTCTTTCTTGCATGTTTAATAACACTTTGAATGTGGCTACTGCCATTGGAAATTTATGCGAATGCTACCTGGACACTCGTTCCGTGCTTTATCTTCCTGATTATGTTAGTTTCATAAGTTATGTTGCTTTTCCTATTTTGTCTGATGGAAAGTGCATTTTTTTCCTTTATGTTATTTACATGGTCAAAATAGTTTACTACAGGTAATATATATATATATTTAAAGAATCAACCTAGGAAGAACCATGTCATCTGCTTTGTTTGGTGTAGTTTATTCATGCTATTTGGGTTTCACTTTTGGTTTGTATTACAGAGAAATTCCGTTTCAGTGCTGAGTTTATTGAGATGAGGCGACAAGCATTGGATGTATTTGTAAATAGGATAGCTGCACATCATGAACTTCAACAAAGTGAGGATCTGAGGACGTTTTTGCAGGCAGAGGAAGAGGTGATACCTTGGCTTCAGTAAACTATTATATTCTCTGTATTCTATATGTGATTTGTTGGCTTTACTGCTCTTTCTTTTGTTTTTCAACTATTGTCATTCATGGTGCCACTTCGCTGCACTGTTTTTTGAGTCCAAATCTTTGATTCAATCTATCCATTGTGACTAAATTGATTGCTTCGATCAATCTTTGATGACGAGTCTCCTAAATTGACCCTCAATTACTTCATTTCATATTCTGTAGCTCATATTAGTGGTTGTTATATAGAAAATTGAATTATGCAATATGGTTGTAGAGTGAGGCATTGAATGGGCCAAGACATACTGTTTTCCTCCATCCTCTCCCACATGTGATTTAGTTACATCTATTGTATCTGTAACTGCTTTAATTCTGCTGTTTTCTCTTATTCGACTTTTAAGAGGGAAAAGAAAACCTTATTTAAGCTTGATTCCATCAAACATACTATGCAGACAATGGAAAGGTTAAGGTCCCACGAGACTGGCATATTCAAGAAGCCATCTGATTTAATGCAGATTTTTAAGGTAAGACGTGTTCTACTGGTATTTTCAAATATGAATAGTTTCCTTTTGCTAGATTGAAATATGTTAAATGTAGCAGTCTTAATTTTGAATTTCACTAATTTCCTCTCTGAAATAATCTAACAAGGGGTACTTCTTTTTTATCTCGTTAGTACCTATGAACACATGGGCTGCACAAAGTATAACAGAGATAATGAAAATACAAATATGCACATTAAAAAATAAGTATTTTAAACTCCTTAAAATTAATTAATAAACTTAAAGTACTAATTTTATCGAGTTCAAGGAATAGATGATGAGGATGAGATAAAGATAGCATGGACGTGGAGTCATAATTTGCAAGTTTTGTAAGTATTTAAGAAAAAACTGTTCTGTTAAAAAAACCAGGAAAATAGAGACTAGACAGTGGAAGGAAGTTATTTATTTTATTCGGTTACCACTATCTTTGTTTATGGATATTTTTTTGGGGAATAGAAAAGGATGCTGTTGGAATAAAGTAAACAAAAGGATTCAAGGAAGTTACGGATGAGTTTCTTCTTTTATTATACCAATTTAGACAAAGGAGCAAGCTAACTGACATGAAACCATTTATGATTTGCTTTAGTTTTTGCAAATAAACATGTCATAGAGTGTGGTTGAGTGAGAGATTAACAGGTTTTATCTTGGTTTAATTGCAGTTTTAGTTACCCTATTTTTACTGATTCATGAAATTGGTCTCCTTATTTTAAAAATCGATAGTTTTGGTCCTTCCCTTTTTTAACTAAAAATTGATGACGTGGGATACTTTAAATAACGCGACATATGATATGATGATGTAAAATGATGAACACCCATGAAATTAAAATAAAATGCTGAAAAAACTTAACTTTCAACTTCAAATTTTTTTCATATTTTTAATTTAATTAATGAAATAGGAAAAATTAATGCATCTATATGATTCTATATCTTAGAATTGTATATCACATCATTTAAAATATGTCAAATCATAATTTGTTAGTTCAAAAATCTGAGAGGGATCAAAACTGTCAACTTTTAAATAGAGGGACCAATTCCATAAATTGTTAATAATAGAGGGACCAAAACTGCAATTAAGCCTTTTATCTTTATCCTGGGTAGACCACTGAGATATACTCTGTACTTGATAGTTGTATTTTGCTGCATTCTTATCTAATTCTACTACTTCCGTTAATACATCCAATGTAAATAGTGTCTCAGATTGAAAATTTCTTCTATTTTAGTCATTTGCTTTTGCTAGTGTGCTTTTTCCAGGTGTCTTGTTAGATTCAAATTAATTAAATGAATTTTTGCAGGACGTGCAATCAAAAGTGAGTGATGTTGTCCTCGGGAAGGAGAAGCCAGTGGAAGAATCAGATCCTGAATATGAGAAGCTAAAACATTACATTTTTGAACTGGAAAACCACTTGGCTGAAGCTCAAAAGCATGCATATCGTCTTGTGAAGAGGCACAGAGGTAACAGTTTAATATTTTGTTGTTCTTCTCTGTTTTATTGTTCTGGGCTTCCTCTTTTCATTACCCATTCTTCTACCAAGATTAATTGCTATAATAAAATGTACTTTATAATGCTCATGCAGAGTTGGGACAATCACTGTCAGATTTTGGAAAAGCCGTAAAACTTCTAGGTGCTTCTGAAGGAAATGCACTTGGGAAAGCATTCTCTGAACTTGGGATGAAGTCAGAGATTTTATCAGTCAAGCTGCAAAAGGAGGTCAGCTCTAAGCGATGGTGTCATACATTAATTTACTGGCTACTGATATGTCTTTTTGCATATGCTATTGATTATGAAGTGTGAAAATGACTATCCTAATTTGACTCTGTCAAGCAGGCACAACAGCTCTTGATGAGTTTTGAAGAACCTTTGAAAGATTATGTCCGTGCTGTGCAATCTATTAAGGTAGGCTTGGTTATGTTTTCTTTCATTATGTATTAACAAAATTGTTTAACCTGTTTAAGTTTTGGTTTATGTTTTTTCCTTGAAAATATTTCACAATTGCCATTGTAAAACAGTTATTCAGATATTAGAACCCTCACATGCCTGCTCCCTCAAGAATGACCTAAAATGTGTTGTTATACATATACTTATACCTTTTTTTATTAAATACTTATACCTTATTTTAAATTGAATGCTCGTTACATTCTGAAACAGGCAACAATAGCAGAGAGGGCCAATGCCTTCAGGAGGCAATGTGAACTAGCAGAAACCATGAAGCTGAAGGAGATTAATCTGTATATTCCTGTTTCTCACTTTTACTATTTGACTAATCTTAGTTTGTATGACATGACATAATTACTCCCTTTTAACCTAACATTCTATGGCTGGATTCACTTACATTCAGAATTTGTGATATAAACTCAAATAAGCCGTGTTTATGTCTTGTATTGTGGATTATGCATAATTTTTTTTAATCTATCTGATGGACTAGAAGACTGCTTGGTCTTATATCCTGATACATATTCCATATTATTATTGTTTGGAATGCAGTGACAAACTCATGTTGATTCGTTCTGATAAAGTGGCAGAAGCTGAGCGTGAATATCATGAGGCAAGTTTGTTCATTATTTGACATCCAGTGATGAGAAATTATATATCTAGTGTG
Organism: Cicer judaicum; assembly: GCA_037974835.1. Taxonomy (NCBI): domain Eukaryota; kingdom Viridiplantae; phylum Streptophyta; class Magnoliopsida; order Fabales; family Fabaceae; genus Cicer; species Cicer judaicum. The sequence goes on from JBBPBS010000968.1 coordinate 9,665,377, forward strand.
TTTGACTGGACTGACATGATTTTGCCATGCAGTTGAAGGCAGAGAGTGAGCAAGCTACAAAGACATTTGGGACAATTGTGAAACTAATGAATGAAGAAATAGGGCGTTTTCAAGAACAGAAAACATTAGATATGGGGATTGCTTTCCATGAATTTGCCAAAGGTCAGGCACGCCTGGCAAATGGTATCGCAGATGTGTGGCGAAGTTTGCTTCCTAAACTAGAGGCATGTTCCTCTTCATAGTGAATTGATCATCGAGTACTACAGAGCTCCTAGAGAGCTCTTGTTTTGTAATAGGGCTTTTAGGAATTCTATACTGTTTTTAATTATGTTTAAAAGATGTGCTTTTCTTACCATTTTGATTTTGTACAAAATCTTTAAAAAAAATTAAAATGTCATATTTTAAATGAGTGGAACCCCTACCTTTTAGTGCATATTTGGTTTCACTGTGACAAAATTACAGCGAGTCATCATGATTAACGTGATTTTGTCAATTCTACCGTAAAATCAAACATCCAATAAATGGTCTCTTTGGATATGTGCTACAACACTTCATTTTGGTGTCCAAAGGCTCCGTTCAATTAAAGCCACATTTTCAAACTCCTTAATTACCACTTTCATGGTGGATTGGATATGTGGGCAATTGAAAGTGTTAAGTTAATTAGCTTTGAGGGCAGTTGAAAGTGTTAAGCGTTACTCGCGGCCTCACATAGATAATGTGGAAACATTGATTTTACAAAGAGAGAATAATCATGCCTCACATAGATAATGTGGAAACATTGATTTTACAAAGAGAGAATAATCATATTGAGGTGTTTCAAGTGTCAATTAGAATTTAATAAAAAATTCATTATGTTCAGCTGTCTAATTGGCTGCCGAACAGCCATACTTTCTTTACAAATAATTTACTGCATCATTCAAATCATAGTATCTAATCTAAAATGTAATTTTTTATATATATTGCATTGATCGAGATCCACTGTAATAATTCTAGTAAAGTCACTGAGATTTCACATATGCGTAACTATAATTCTGCAAATACTAGTATTATGTTACATAAGAATAAGATTTTCGCTGACAGAGACAACATTGGCAACGTGGGCCTCTTGAGAGCCATTAATTCCACCGAAACCTGAACACAAATAAAAATCACATGAAGCATTATCCACTGCCATGATTCGATATACAAAATAGTAATCGATTAATAGTTAGCTACTGAACTTACTTGTGGGGCAGAGAGATAGAGAGAGAAGGAGAAGGAGAAGGAGAAGAGAAAGGAATGGCAATGGCAAGTGCTACTATAAGGCAGCAGAGTGTGTGTTTGAACGTAAGGCTGAGAGGATTGAATTTCCATGTTCCTCCTCAGCCTTCTCAGTACTCCATCATTCCTATTTACCGCAACACCCACCATTCTTCCATGCTTTGCACGCGCCTTCATCTCACGGTTGTACCTAAAGCTTCGGCCGGAAGCTTAGGCCCTGCTTCTCCACCCACCGATGACAATGGAGTCTCTTTGGGTACCATGAAGCTTCCTGTCAACATAGACCTTCAGAGATTCGATGCCCTCCTGTTTCAGGTATATATGTTTATCTCCATAAAGCCTTTAATCACTTCATTTTTTTTTTACATATATTGTAGTTTGAAGCGCTAATAACACAATTTATTCTCAATTCAAATTTCAAATAAATTATACTAAATTATGCACATCACACAACCAATAGGAATAAATGTGTGATATTAGTATTTTTCTTATAATTAATTTGAGTTATTAACTAAATAATATCAATGAAGCATTTACTAACAAAATTATTATTTATGTTGTGGCAGTGGGCAAACAGCCTTTGCCAGGGAGCCAATCTGCCACTTCCCATGCCTCTCAAGGTACTTATATATATTTACTTATTCTTTCTTAATGCTTTTCATTTTTATGTTCCTATTAGTTTAACTTTAAATATTTTTACAGCTTATCTATTTTCACAATTACTTCTAGCTGTTGATGCTCTTAACTTCCTATTTATGGCTATATGAATTGTTCTAAGTTCCTCAAGTTCAAGGCAGATTGCTTTGTTACTCTCTTTGAACAATACACAAGTTATTAAATAACTGCCGTAACTGTTTGATAGAGAATTCAAATTATAGTTGCTTGCAGTAGCAGATTATTTTAAGTTATAATAACTTTGGTAACTACTTCACAAGAATTTTAAATAGCGGTCGTGATAATGGTTGCGATTCTTGATGCTATGGAGAATCACAGTCATATGCTGTCAATGCAGCCTCAACTGCAATCACATAACAGTTTTGGCAACTTAAAAAACATTTATGTGGCGATCCAGATCTTTAAAACCCCATACTACACTACAATAAGTGAATAAGAAGATGTTGTGAGTTTTCAACATTTCTATGGCTTCAACTTAGCCATGCTAGGGAAGCAAGGATGGAGGCTTATCCCGCATCCCGATACTATAATTGCATAAATTTTCACAGCCAAGTATTACCCAAATGAGAGGTTTCTAGAGGCTCACTTGGGGCACACCAATTGTTCAAAGAGATGTAAGATGGAGCAGTGAAGTGTTATTTATTAGCTTTGTTTCAACAAAGGGATGTTGATGAAATTTTGAAGGTCCCTCTTTGGAACACTCAAGACCGAGAGTGGGATATACTCGGTAAAATCAGCCTACTAAACAAGATCCCTCTTTGGAACACTCAAGACTGAGACTGACAAAACGGAATATCGGGTTGCGGGGAGTTGGAAGATGGTTTGGAACCTTACAGTACCAAACATGGTGAAAGTATTCTTGTGGAGGGCCCTCCGAGGTGTACTGCCCACGTCGCTAGAAAAGGAATAGATTGCACACAACAGTGTATATTCTGTCCAAATTATCATGAAAATGAATGGCGCTTGTTTTTGGATTGTGTAGAAGCAAAAGAGGTATGGCAGGAAGTAGGTATGCTTGGAATTATGCAGCCTTACCTCGACCGGGCAAAGGGATTCAAAGTAGCTATTTTTGTAATATTCTCTCATATGTCTCCACATCAAAACAGATTGATAGCCATGACTATTTGGAGCCTTTGGTGGAGAAGGAATAATAGCATTTGGAAGAACAAGGTATATAATAACTATGAAGTAGCAAGGAGAGCTATCTCCACCTTGAAAGATTGGATGCAAGCTAAACAAAAGGCTAACACAGCAGCTGTGCAAAGAAGGAACCAACATGCTGAACAGTGAGGAAACCCGATTTAGAAGTGCTAAAGTGCAATGTCGACGCAGCACTGTTCACGAAAAAACAACAGTTTCAGCTATGGACTGTGTCTGAGAAATGCAACTGGTGAATTTCTCCAAGCACGATCAGCACACTTCGCAGGAAACCCGTCTGCTGCAGAAGCCGAAGCTTATGGCCTGCTGTGCATGTTGAACTGGCTATATGAACTCGGCCACAACCATGTTGTCATCGAACTAGACTGTTTGCAAGTAGTCGAGGCTGTCAATAGTACACGGAGTTATCAGAACGTGTTGGGCATAATTGTTAATATGTAGACTCACTCCGCTTCAGCAAAACAACTTTAGGCTCGGTTGTATTAAGCGACAAACTACTCGACCTCATTACTTAGCAAAAGCATATCGTTTTCATGCTAGTCCTATGTCTTTTGATTATATTCCACCCTTTATTGAGGACCTTATTTTGATTGAAATGCAATGAGTTTTTCTCCTGTAAAAAAAAAGATGCTGTGAATTCATTATTTCTATGTAACAAGAAGAGTACACTCACTCTAACATTCTATTTTCAACACTCCTACTCATAAAATTTATACAACTTATTGTTATATAAATTTATTGCTAATTTGCTATCATTTTGATGTAACAATCAAATTAATTTCAATTTAATAAAACAGGTGGACAAAATAGCAGGTGGAGCAAGATTAGGATTTATCACTATTGGAGATGGGGAAACAGAAGTTCTTGTGTATATTGATTGTTTGGTTTTTAAAGCATCAGAAAATTCTGCTCCAATATTCCGTGCCTCTAGACATGGACCCTTAAAAGATAAGGTGCCACCTGGTGAGCCCAGAATCATGAGGAGCCTTATGCAAGCTCTTCAGAAATCAGTTCAAATCTCCACATTGTGAAGTTTTATTTTTTCTTCTTCTTCTCACTTATAATGTACTTGTAAAGTTTTGAGCTGTAATGTGAAAACTATTCTAAAAGAAGTCTAAATTTGATGTGGATATATTTACTCCAAGTGTGTACTGGGTCATGACTGCAAATATTGATTTAGATTAGAAATTCCTAATACAACCTTTGTATTATGAGCATATTCTCTAGGTAACAAGCAAAACATCGAATATTTAAGTTGTAATAAAGTATAAGCACAAGTTGTACCAAAAAAAAAGTATAAGGAGAATGTAATTATTTTTTATCTTAATTAATGATAGTATATAAATAAATGTTCTTTATAGTTAATCACTCTTTTTTTATTTAATTAAATGAGATGATGAGTAATTTAGATAATGAAGTTGAACTTTTCGAAAGATTAACAAGATTAAAATTGATAACTAATTATATTAATAATTATATGATGTATATGTGGCTTTATAATATTTCTAGTCTTGTTGGAAATTGAAATTTTGATATTATCTCTGTATTTAAATAAGATTATCTTAAAATTTTGTATTGTTCAAGTGTGAAATGGGATGTTTGAAGTACATCACATAAAAATGTAGGAGTGTAAATATAAAATCAGGTTAACACTGATTTGTCGATAAGTCGTATTTAATATCAATAGATTTTTGTAATTGTTATAACAATTAAACGACAATAACAAGTTAAGAACAAGAATGAGGATTTGCGTTCATAAAATATAACTTAATTGATAGTTGCAATGACATTGATATAAAAGAGTTTGAGTTCGAATATAAAATTCTCTTATTTTCTACATTTAAAGTATATAAGTCTAACTACTAAACTGTTTTACAAAACAAAAGTATTCTCCTTGCGTTCATAAACAAAAAATATTTATAGGCGAACACTAATTAAGAACGACGGTAAGCATCATTTAATATTTTAATAATCAAAACAATTAAGTTTATTCTGCAAATTTTCAAAATGTAATATTAATTTAGCGAAACTCATTTTGTTGTAAAAAATGTTATTTTTCTTCAAAACCTGTCTCAAATACCTTAGAAGCTCTTACTTGTAGACTTTAGGCCCATAATACTGTTTACATCACAGGAGATACTAACAAGTACTAAGGACATGTGTTATTGATCTAAATATGGAAATTTATCATTGAAAGTGTACGAGAATATGTGTCTTTATGTTTTTCAAAATTTTAATTTTAACTTTTCTAAATAAAATTTCTCTTTTCAATTCCTTAAGAAATGTCTTAATAACACTTGTTAGCATCATCTTCACAAGTGTATAGATCTTCTATAGCATTTACATGGTGCAAGAGGTGGTATTTGGAATCCAAATCATTGATCATTGCATAAGTGTGCAATTATGTATTAATAATTTTGCATGATATCATAAAAGTTACATTACTATTGAAAAAAATTCAAATTCTACATAAATAAAAGATAGAATATAAAAATAATTTATAAAAAGTAATATTTATCGCCTTACAAATAGTTTTATAAAGATTAATTAGATTTAATATAAAAATCTAAAATAATATCAAAATTTATTCAAGTCATCTTACAAGTCAATTTTATAATAATGAATTATATATGATAAAAAACTATAAAAACCCAATATTCACTCTTCTAATATTAGATAGTCTCCTTTGTCATCTTCATTATCAAGACATTTGTCTTCTTTGCACTTATCTCTCTTTCCCTTTTTCTTTCATGTTAACACACATGATTACCATTGTGCCTTATCTTAATTTTTCATCCTATACATTATATTTTTGTAGTCTATTTGTTTTACAATAATAAATTTGTTAAAGTAAACCAAATGGTGAAAAAAGAGAATTGAAAATAAAATAGAAATAATACAGAGAAATAAAAAAAGGTGGAAAATAATTATAAGCAAAGTTAATATAACATTTATATATCTTTATGTGTATATCCCTTGGTAATTTTAATACCATATATTTACCTCAGTTCTAAAAACATTATATGTCACATTAATTTATATTTATATACATACCAATAATAACATTTATATGTTTAAATAAAAATTTATATTAATTAACATATTAAATTATAAGTTTAATTGCACATTTGTCCTTCTAATTTCTCAATTGTGCAGATTTGGTCTTCTAATTTTTCAATTGTGCAGATTTGATCTTGTTGATTTAAAACGAGCGACTTTGAACTTCGCGTTTACATTCTTTTTTATTTTGTAGTCTCCATATCATTTTTTTAATTTTTTCTTTTTTTGGTTGTAGCATGACATGTAGACTTTCTAATAATTTAACATGACATATAGAAATTTTTTATTTTAATTAAAAAATAAAATAAAGAATCTATGCAATATCTCCAACGTGATTGTCTCTTCCTCCTTCGTCGTTTTATCACCGTCAAAATTTGAACTCTCGAGATTTTTTTCTCGAATCGTGCTTTTATATCGATTTTTGAGTGCCTATATTAAAATGTTCTCACATTTTTCTTGAAACTCTTTTTAACGTAGTTTCAAAATTGTATTTTTCTGAGTTTGAATGGAGTTGAAAATGAAAGTTTAGTGAACGACAATAGTGTCACAACGAAAGTAGTTGAAGAATTTGTAAAATATTCAAAATAAAAGAAAAATAGACGAAAATTAAAATTAAGAATTCTAATTTCAATTTTTTAATTAAATAAATATAATTTTTTTTATTTAATTAAAATAATTATTTTATGCACAAAATTAATTAAAATCGTTTCCATCAATGATATCCAAAAGTCATTAAAAAGTTCGCCTTATACCATATAAAAAAAAATTGAAATTATAATTAAACCTATATTATACTAACGAAAAAACTTTAAAACGAATTAAAGTTATGTAAAATCCTAAAAGATATTGCAAAGCGCAATAATCTATCTTGTGCTTAACACATACCAAACGAATGAAAGCATAAATTACTCCATGATAGTAACATATATAATATGTTTCAATTTGGAATTATTGAAGATCTCTATTTAATGAAAAATCTTTAAAAAAATTAGCCTGCAAAATTGTTAAAAGTTGATTGAAATGTACTTGTATTTCAGTCAATTAAATACAACTTTCTTTACCTTATATTTCAGTGTGAATAAAGTACAACTATATTTCTGAGTAAAATTAACACATAGGAGATTTCCTTTTCTTTAGTGTGAATTTCAAAATGATCGTTTAAAACTAAAAAGAAACAAAAAATATCATATTAAACATTTAACTCAAATATATAATTTTTTAAATATAATTATTTTTTTATATTTTATTTGTAGATATTATTGTCTCTTATGTTGTTGGGTAACAGAAATAGTAGAATAGAGTTTTCCATTACTCTTCCACCATTCATAATCATCATCACAATTCTATGACCTCTCAAACCCATTTCAATGACTACTTTCTCTCCCTTCTCAAATTCCCTTTCCTCCATACCTTTCAACAATTCCATTTTCTTTAAACCAAACACCAAACAATTCGTTTTTTCCAAACACACTCTCTTGCACTTCAACTCACGAATAATTGCATGCTCTTCCTCACAGGATGCAGGCAACAATGAAATCACACCAAAGTTTGTTTTTTTCTTTCTTTCATTGGATTTGTCTTCTTATTCTTTTAAGTTTTACCTATTGGGTGTTTTTAATTTCATTCAAAACTAATTTTTTATTTTTTTCATCAGCAACTTTTGCATTATTGAGGGGCCAGAGACGGTTCAGGATTTTGTTCAGATGCAGCTGCAGGAAATTCAAGATAACATCAAAAGCAGGCGCAACAAAATCTTTCTTCTCATGGAAGAGGTTAGCTTATACTATTGCCCTTTGTCCATTAAATTGTGTCAAGCTTCTTCCATATTATTAATCTGTTTGGATTGACTTATTTGAGCTTATTATTATGATTATGATTATGTACTTACATAAACACTTATTAAACTGTTTCAGATAGCTTGTGTAAACAATTTATGAAATGTTCATGACCTGTTTTTAGCTTATTTTCATACGTTCTCCTGGATAATTTATGAAAACACCTTATAGCTTATATGAAATAGGTTGATTTTTTTTTCTTTTCAACGGTACAGTTTTAATTTATTTTATGTGATGAATGTTGTGTTATAAATGCTTAATTAAATTGTTTATCCAAACAGAGTCTATATATCATATAGCAACCCACATTTGATAGTGAGGAATGAGTATGGCAGGTAAGGAGATTGCGTGTGCAACAGCGTTTAAGAAGTATACAAAGAGCTTTTAGTGAAGAGGAGGATGCAAATGAGATGCCAGAAATTCCATCATCTATTCCTTTTCTTCCTCATGTGGTGAGTTTGAAAACCATGTTTTGACTAGCCTATTGGTGTTGAGTTGCATATTGAACTATCTTTCTAGGGATTGGAGAGAAACATGTAGCATAGCAAGTTCTGTTAAGTGGACAAATCATAGCAGTATCTAGAGATACCGTAAATGCTTATTCACATGATATTTTTGTTTGTTCGGATTGATTTATTTGAGTTTATCTATTGACATAAGTACTTTGTGAGACTATTCCATAAGCTGTTTTCAGATTATTTCCATAAACTTTCTAGAATAACTTATGAAAACAACTTATATGACTTTATTTTATCTTTCGTTATAAAATTAACTTATACATTAGTAATTATATTCGTTCATATTATGAGTCTTGATTTGAGGCTGGTTTTATAGGATTTACATGGATATGATAGGCGTTTAATTAAACAGTTTATCCATCCTGTTGAGGAAAGGAGGACACACTAAGGTTTTTTACATTGAAGAAATTTTGTAAAAAAGCTATCTTTTCTTTTTTGAATAATTCTTAATAACATCCTTTTGTTTCTCTATCAAATGCTTGATGTGTTTGAAATAAGAGCATTTGGCATTTTTATATCTTAACTAATTCTGTGCTTTTCGGATTGAATTAGACACCCAACATTTTGAAGAAGCTCTATCTTACAGGCGCATCATTCATATCTGCAATAATTGTATTTGGCGGGCTTATTGCACCAACGGTAATTTTGATCTTTGAGTTTGATTCTTACTTTACGATGTTCACACTCATAGTTATATGGATTGTGCATCCTTTTGTAGTTTGCTACTTGGTTTTAATTTCCACACTGAAGTTAATTTGAAAGTATTTTTTTGAGTGAAGTTAATTTGAAAGTGTTGACTTCTACTTTTTGGATTTTCTAAAACAATGTTACTTCTATCTTTTGCATGAGAATCATTTATTTGCTCCATAACTATATTTCTTTTCATCTTAAATGGGAAGAAAATTTTGAGAATGGATTAAAGAAAGTGATTGAAGGATATACATGTAGACCAGGACAGACAAAGCCATTCCAATTAAAGCAATTCTTCTAAGCAAATATAGACATTTCGGTCAATGCTGGTTTTTTGTTTCTTATTAAAAATTAATGTCATCAAATCTCATGGAACATTCTTAGGTTGCGAGAATTTTAATTTTAAGGATTATATTTAGATATGCTAACTTGAATTCAGGATATTTATAAGATGAGATGGTGCATTAATTTGTATAGTATAAGAAGACTTTGATTTCTGAAACTGTGGCTTTAGATGAAATGATCCATAAAAGGAGCAACCTTAAGAGTGAAGGCATAAAAAACATTGAATTACCTGATTCACACATATTTTTCATAAAAAATACTTGGAGAAGGAGGATATTATTATTAATTAAAGTAGCATATTAACGACCATTTTACAACCATTCCCGAAGGATTTTGAACTCTGCCCTTGAGATTACAAAGTCAAACTCCTATCACTGAACAAACCTTATGGACTACTTGATTCACACATTAATTTCAAATATTGAATACATATATGTTAATTGCAGCTGGAGCTGAAATTGGGCATAGGGGGTACCTCATATGAAGATTTCATAAGAAGCTTGCATTTGCCTTTACAACTAAGGTATGCTATTCTTTGAGTAACTTTAATCAATTCGCGATTTCCGTTGAAAACAGAAATTGTTGTATGATGAATATCAAATTTACTTAACCAGCACCTGATTACGATTTGTTTGTTTCATGAATACAGTCAGGTCGACCCAATTGTTGCATCGTTTTCAGGTGGAGCAGTTGGCGTGATTTCAGTACTGATGTTAATTGAGGCCAATAACGTTGAGCAACAAGAGAAAACAAGGTGCAAGTATTGCCTTGGAACTGGTATGTTCATATTCTATCATAAATCCCTGGACCTATATGTGTGTGTGAGAGTGTATAAATATATAAATGTTCTCAATTTTATTTATAACTTTGGAACAGTATTTATTTTATTTTGGGATCCGCGGGTAAGGAACTTAATAGAGTCCTCACCCCTAGAAGTCACCTTTAATCATTAGGATTTATATGCAAGACCTAAAGAAATATATTCAATTCTTGTTATGTCTGAATTTTATGTAAAATTGCTGTGTTATACAATTTGTAAATTTCTGACAGGTTACTTGGCTTGTGCTCGGTGTTCCACAAGTGGTGTATGTTTGAACATTGATCCGATTTCGGTATCTGGTACTTCTGTTAGACCCCTGCAAGTTCCTACAACCAGAAGGTGTCCAAATTGCTCTGGTGCTGGAAAGGTACACAATCAAATGACTCATTTAACTCTTTTGCAATTAGTTGCCGTTGACTAATCGTCCTTTGTGTTTTCTTTTAGGTTATGTGTCCAACCTGCCTTTGCACTGGGATGAAGATGGCAAGTGAACATGACCTAAGAATTGATCCATTTGACTAATTCTTTTTACATGATTTGAGAATTTGTATTTTTGTTACAATGAATGTATTTAAAAGTACACCTTCAAATTTAAATAAATTGTATGAATAAGGATTTAGGGTAAAAACTTACTGAAGTGGATATGTGCAAGTGATTGGAAATTTCTCTTTTTATCTTTATTTATAAGCAGCAAGCACGATAATTTGTTTCGTTTCAGTATGGCACACGAATTTCATTTAGATCAACGATGCTTCATTTTTTTTTAGTTCAATAATGTTTCATGTTATTAGGAAGAAGTCTTGCCCAATCACAAATATTTTGGACACAATTTATGCGCGCACACTTAAAAAAGATAGAAAGAAAAAAATTAAATAATATATATTTTTGTGACTAAGTATTTTCTGGTATTAACGGTACTTTGTTTAGCCTAAAATTAAATGAATTACTACCAGAGGAATTTGGTGTACTGAGAGTAGTTACTTATTGAGTGATATTGTTAAAGTGGAGTAAACATAACATCAAGACAGTTTGGCCGAGTGGTCTAAGGCGCCAGATTTAGGCTCTGGTCCGAAAGGGCGTGGGTTCAAATCCCACAGCTGTCATGTTTTTTCCCTATTTTTTATTCATTTTATTTATTTATAACTAGTTCCTCTCCTTGTCACCTCCATTTTCATTTTTTTTTTTCTAAGTCACCTTTTTTCTTTTTTCCATTTCTTATTCATCTTCTTTCTTTATAACTAATTCTTATCTTGTCACCTCCATTTTTTTTTTCTATATTAGTTTTCGATTAAAAGATAATACAAAACGAAATATAAGACATAAATATTTTAAACGCTAAAGTAAAGAGATAAGAAAAACACACAAATATTTGATATTAATATCTATTCCTTCTTTTATAGAGACATTTTGTCTTAGTATAGTATTAGATTCAATTCACTAGAGTATTATTAGCTCAACCTCTCTATGGTTTGAGTATTCTGTAAGCTTCTTTAAGCTAAGTATTGTTTACTTGCTTTTTCAGACATTGAGTATTATCGAGCCTCTTCAACCATAAGTATATTATAATGTCTTAGCATTCAAGTAGAAGTATAGTATCTTGATTTCTCAAGAAGATTGGTTCACTTGTCTCTTAAGTTGAGTTCTTACAATACTTCTCTAAGTTAAGTACTCTTTTGACAGCCTCTTCAGGCTACCACTAGAGACATTTTAGCATTCTAAAATATTATGGCAAGACCTTTGTGATGTTGAAGAATCGAATGACTATACTTCTATCTTCATATTCTAATCTTTGGAAAGACCTTGGTGACTTATCGTCTCTCCAAATTTTCCTTTAGCAAAAAGGAGGTAGCCACTCTTTAGTGAAATTATATAAAAGATTACAAGTTGTGTCAAACTTAACACAAATTATGTTTAAGCATTCTAACTCTCGATGAGAGCATATTACAATTTAAATCATATATCAATTCAAGTGTCACATGTCATCTAGAACTAACTATGATTGTACTTGATTAATTTATAGAGATTTCTAATGACTCTTTTAAGAGAACGTTTTTTTCTTTCTCTGTTTTGATCTTTTAGACTTTTTAAATTTATGAACATAGTCTTAGATCTTTTCTATATTGACAGAATCATCATAGTTGACACATTTTTGGCTATTGTTAATGTGAACAATATCATATTTTGGATAACATATTCATTTTGGACAACATCGTTAACTTCTTCTTCAGTTTAAAAAAAGTTATTTTTATAACTGTTAAAAATCTATTTGTTGAGAAAAAGAGTCTTTGGAGATGTTTAGAGGTGGCTAGTTTTTGCAGATGTAGTTGTTTAACTTCACACATTTTTACTGTGTAAGTTTCAGACTACATTGTACTTTTCATATGATGAGACATCTTGTTTCAATCTATGTTGACGTCTTGTTAATTCTTCTCGTTTGGTCTTCTCCTTGAAACAACAACAATGTTTGGTTGACCGTTGCAGTAGAGGAATCTCGAGCTTAATAATTATCGAAAGAACATTGAGTCAAAGGAATGTTTGATCACCGTTAATTTTTTCCAAATGCTTGCTTGGTCAATTATGAATATTCTATGCATGTCTTTCGATGATCAAATGCTTTGACTATATGTATTTGTTCTTTCAGTGGATATGTGATTCGTCTTCTTATTTAGAGGATAACTCACATATAATGTGAACGCATGTCTTATACCATAGTTTCATTGTTTTAATTAACATAACTTCTTCTTAGTTATGACTAGCTTTTCCATTAGTGAACAAACTAATTTTTTCATTTATTAATAACATCATTTCTATGCTTTGCACATAAGTGATTATCATTAAATCACATGTGTTTATGTTACTTTTGTCATATCGTCAATAACATATAGATTCCCGTTATGTCCTAAACTATTTGCGCACTTAAAGATTTGCGCACTTAAAGTAAACAGTTAGTAGATAATTTTTCTCTTACTTTGTTATCATCAAATCGTCAATAGTAAGTATTGTTTTTGAACCAATCTGGTTTTTACATATATGACTTTTCAATACATAGTTGGATTTGTCATGTCAGATACCACTTATAGTTGATATAAATAAACACCAACAATTATTTTTCGTAGATGGATGAATTAAAAACTGTGGAGCTTACAATATTCTTGATCATTGACCATTTGTTGAAGAAACTAGTTTGGTTGTTAGGATTAAAGTTTTAGTTTGGTTACTTTTCATTGGTTTCTAAAATGTTTGTAAGTATCGTTAACATTTTTTTTGTTTTTTTTTTAATCATTAAATTTGATTTCAAAATATAAATGTGGAGTGTCCGAATTCATGGTCAATTTAATTGTACTATTTTAATTTTAACAATTAAATGAAACTTATTTTTTTAAAAAAAACTTAAACCTATAAATGTAAACTTTTTTATTGCTTATATTTGAGACTAAGGGAAGTAATTGATGTTAGAGATTGTATGGTTGAATATAATCTAATACTCTATCTAATAAAAGAATATGATCATTAAAATACATAATTGTCTATGTCTAACTCTATAAATTTGACATGTATATAGTATTAGGGATAAAAATATCATGTTCATTAAATTTAATTTTTTCACTAATTTTTGTACTATTCCATAATTATTATTCTCACCCCCTTTATTCTCCACTAATTTTTTATTCTCTCCTCTTTCCTCTATATTATTATTATTATTTACTCTCTCATTTATATATTATATCTACTTGCGCTCTTTCCAACTATGTATCATTATATCTACTTACTCTTATTTAAATATCTTAAAAATAAAAATTTGAATGAAATAAAAATAAACTAATGACATATTTTTTTTAAAATTATATATGAAATAAATATTTGTTATTTGTAAATCAATTAAAAAATATCTTTCATAATTGAATTTAGGAAGACAAAAATACATTTCATCATTAATGTCTCTTGAATAATGATAACTTGATATTTTGTATTGGTCATTTCTTCAATAAATAAAGGTTATGTGGTTTAGAATTGATAATTTCTTCAATTAAGTATTTACTGAGTTTCTTGAGTTTGGAGGAGAACTAATATTAAATGAGCCTTACACTGATTTAAAAATCAATATTTTGCTGTTGTCATTTTTTTTTGTTAGTATGTGACATAATATAATTATCAAATTATGTAGAGGGAGGATTTAACTCCAAAATTTATATATTAAAAGAGCATAAATGTAGAGGGAGGATTTAACTCCAAAGACTAGTCTAACTTGTGTGAGATTGTTTACTATGAGATTCAAAGTACACTGCTTTATGATATTACTTATTAGCGCTACTTTTTTAGTCTGATAAAATAATGTGTAATCACGAATCATTTCATTCAGGTATTAACATTAATTGGTAAATATTAAGCAAATTGGAAAGAAACAACACCAAGACAGTTTGGCCGAGTGGTCTAAGGCGCCAGATTTAGGCTCTGGTCCGAAAGGGCGTGGGTTCAAATCCCACAGCTGTCATTTTTTTTCATTTCTTTTCTTTGATTTAACGTTAATTGGGCTGGGTCACAACCAATAAACCCTAGCAAAAACAAAGTGTATAAAAACACCAATTCGTTTTTCCGAATCCCTTTTCACAATTTCAGTTGATTTTTTTATTTTTGCAGTAGCAGAGATGCAGATATTCGTGAAAACCCTAACGGGGAAAACGATAACCCTCGAGGTCGAGAGTAGCGACACCATCGACAATGTCAAAGCCAAAATTCAAGACAAAGAAGGTTCAAATTCTTAATAAAATTCATTCTATTTTGCTTTCAATTTCCATGCAATATTAACAATCATACTAAATTTCTTACCCAGGCATCCCGCCCGATCAACAGCGTTTGATATTCGCCGGGAAACAGCTTGAAGATGGAAGAACCCTAGCTGATTACAACATTCAAAAGGGTAATTCATAATTTCACCTACGCTAATATTCATTTTTTATTTAATTTTTGATATAATTTTAATTAATTGGATTAAATAATTGTGTAGAATCTACACTGCATCTCGTCCTCAGGCTTCGTGGTGGTATTATTGAGCCTTCTTTGATGGCTTTGGCTCGCAAATACAATCAAGACAAAACTATTTGCCGCAAGTATGTTCATTTCTTACTTGCATTTTTGTTGTATAATTTTTTTTTGGTGAAATCAGTAATTTCAAGGTTTAATTACTCTGGACAAACTATTTAAAGATTTCTAATTAAGTCCCAATTGTTTCCCTTAACTTTTAATATTTTGTAATTGGATCCATCAGTATCAGCCATAAGGGCCTATTAAATATATTTAGTACATGATTTTTAAGTTCAGGTCCTAATTAAAAAAAATTTAAAAGTTCAGCCTGATTAATAATTTGTTTTGACAGAAGACTGATTAATAAATTTTCAGTTCAGTAATCTACAGAGTGAACTGAAAAAGTTTAAGCTAGCAGTGTGTAATTTTCAGTTCAGTAATAAATTTTGACAAGCTGAGGATTATTAGTACAATTTTTTAGTTCAGGGACCAGTTTACAAATTCCCAAATACTAGGTTTAAGGTTTAGAGTTTAGGATTATCAGGTATAAGTTTAAGGTTTAGGGTTATTCAACCTAATTCAGAGACCTACTGAATTATTCAACCGACTCAATCACAGTTTATTTATGTCTACTTTTGTAGCGGTGACCTGTGATATTTTTGTTGGGATTTATGATTTTTCACATTTTTTGGTTGTTAGATGCTATGCTCGCCTGCATCCGAGGGCTGTAAACTGCCGAAAAAAGAAATGTGGTCACAGTAATCAGGTCTGGTTGTTTTCCACTTTATAGTTTTTTTAATACTGTGGTTTATTATTGGGATTTAGTAGTTTGGTTTGCAAGTGAAATAAAACTATGCATCACTGGAAAGTAACATTGTTTGCCTTCTCTTGCAGTTGAGGCCAAAGAAAAAGATTAAGTAAATTATGGCTCTGATGTTCCTCGTTTGTGGTGAGCTAACAGACAATTGTTGTGATTAATAGATGATTTTATGGTGTTTGTCAATGTTTGATGATTTTGGATTTATTTATGTGGTATTCAATTTATATACTTTTATGACATTTTAATCTCTTTCATTTTTCAGTCTTAAGTTTTTGAAGATTCATTTCTTCTTTTCTTATACTAATACACTAGCAACAGTTTTTGTTCAAAAGTTTTTTACTTTCCTTGCTGTTGCTTTGATATTTAATTAAACTTAACCAGAAATCTTGTTATTATGCTATGATTATAATGATAATTAGCAAACCTCATTATTCAGGAAATTGATCTGCTCACTACCATGCACATTGCATGACATGAAATACTTGGCATTACATTCTTTGAAATGCGGGATTAGTCATTTAAGTTAATGTACTCTAGTCACAATTATAAGCAAACTTTACGTTTGCCTTATTTAATACTAATAGTATAGTCATTTCTGAAATATCTCTTAATATAGATTTTATTTTCAGTGACTATTTTATTCTCATGTTACAAATTTTTATATCGAATAAATTAGAGACTACAGTTATTTTTTCAGTTACATTAGGAAATTAATTGTAGTTAACTAAAATTCTTAATTAGTATGATGGTGATATTTGTTTTTTAATTGAGACCGTATAGAGTATGAGCATTACATCTACAAAGTCAAATTATCTCTTGAAATTAATATAATACATTAAATGATTTGGAATGATGATATGATTAGTTGAAATCTTAGTTTAAAGTATCATTCGCACGTGTTTAAAATCATATTATATTATCAATTCATTCACTTCAAGTGGCAACATCATAGATAAAACAAATTAATAAAGGCTAAAAAGTTAAACAGATAATTGTTCCTATAAATTAAGATAAGAAATTCTATTTAGACTTTATTCGTTCATTTTATATTGATTTCTAGCTGGTTAATTTCGACGAGCTGATTTCATGCTCCATGCCTTTATGGTCTCCACAGTGATCTGCTCAGTACCATTATTGAACACAAACAAATGAGCTTTTTCTCTCACTGCTAGCTTTGGATAAACCCTTGACAATATGTTTGTTTTCCCTCCAGCTCCAAAACTCTCCACTACAGAGTGATCAATCTGCCATAAGAATCAAACATTAATTAACATTATAAGTATCATAACTAGCTCTTAAAAAGTTAATTAATGTAATTAAATAAGTTTTGCACATACCAAACTCCTAAGAGAAAGTTTCATATTGTTTGCTAAATCCACATCTACAATGCCCGCAAATGATGGCTTGTACAATTCAATATTCGAAGAGGAACTATTTAGAAGCACACTAGTTAGAAAATACGTAAATTAATTGGAAGAATATTAGTTCTTATAACAACCTAAATTTATTTAGACAACAAACCTTCTTGCATCAGAGCACATAAGAATCACGTGTTTGTTTGAAGCTTTGAAAATTCTAAAGAACACTGGAGTATACTCCTCAAGTTTGTGTGAAGCCAGTGTCAAAAGTCCAAATGGTCCAACCCCACCTTGAACATTTGAACCCTTTTGTGCACAGAGATCCTCTGGATTCACCCACCTAGGATCAAATTCCTCTGCCTTGTCCAAGCTTGAGAATGAGAATGTAACTTCCGTATCAGCCTAAATTATATTTATTATATAATCAGTGAGAACATATATTAAATTATAAACCATGCCTAATTATCATAAGGTTGAATTAAGTAGCAATTCAATTAAGAAATTAAGGGATATAAGACTAGTTTCGTGGTTGATGTTGTGACCTAACGAGGTTGATGACTCTATTCGCAATCTCAACACAACAATAATATATACATACCTACATACTCATATTTATCATTCAAAAAATTCAGTAGCTGACCTGAGCTGCTGTAATCCCTTTTACTTCAACATAATCTCCTTTCTTAAGCTTTTTGTTGCCTATCTCAACCTTTTTCCCTCTCAGAGTATTTAATTCTTCAACTGGCCATTGTCGTAACTGTCTCCCTCCAGAATCAAGCCACACAGTTCTTGGAATTGCCTGAAATATTTAATATACACATTGGTTAAATAAACTATTCAATAAATCAAAATATAACCCATGTAAAAAATTGATATTTTTCTCTTATAATCAAATTTTCTTTCTTACCAAAAGAATATATATATTACTGAAATGATAAAAAGAGATAACAAGTATAACTAGAAATGAAGATGGAACTAAACTACTATAATAGCAACATAAATTTAAATCAGCACACATAAACTACCTGAATTCCTGCCCATCCTTTCTTAACATCATCTTCTTTAGAATCTGATTCATTTGCCCATCCCCATATGATCCTTCTATTCTTGCTTGGATCAAAGAATGATTTTGAAGCATAGAAGTTGCCATAATCATATCTAAGGCCACCCCAACCATCCTCTGAAGTGTTATCTGGAATATACTTATCCTTATTTTGTAAATACGTTCCGATTGTATAGTATTCATATCGAGTCATGTCAAGGCTATTCTTTAGCACATGCTTAACACTATTCCCTGTCATAGACGCATCTAACCCATTTTTTCCATTTAAAGAAACTGGATAAAAATCTGGACATTCCCACATGCCCGTGGTTTTAGCCGAATGGATCGGGTGCTTGGCCCGAATCCATTTCACAAAATCCTTACTCCTATATAAATAAGCTAATCCGCTATTTTTCTTTTTACCGCCAATAAGCATTCTCCAGTGTCCATCCTTACCCAACCAAGCCGTGGTTGGGTCTCGAAACACTGACCCATTCATGCTGTGATCCACAATCACAATTGGATTTAAGCGGTCAGGCTTAACCCATTTTGTGAGAAGCGGATCAGATGCATTTGCGGGTATAGCAAGACATTGGACCTCAGTACTTCGCTTGTCAACAACTCCAGTGTAGAGGATGACAGGTCCTTGACCCGGGAGTATTGTTGCCGACCCAGACCAACACCCGTATTTGTCAAAGGGTTTGGATGGATATAGGGCGGGTTGAAGTTGTTTCCAATTGATGAGATCCTTTGATACTGAGTGGCCCCATACAATGTTACCCCAAACAGCTCCTTTGGGATTGTATTGGTAGAATAGATGGTAGATTCCTTTGTAGTACATGGGCCCTGTTTTGTTGGAATTGCATTTCATGCATGGTACAAGAAACCAAATGTTAAATAAATTGTATTGTATATGGTCATTAATTGAAAGATGACAAGAAAATGCAAAATTAAAATTATGAAAAGTGGGAAGAGTTAGCTGACCATTTGGATCTGGATGTTGGTGATTAAAATTGAATCATCCATGGATGTTTATTATTCCACCGATTATTGGACAAAGTGAGGAATCAGAAAACAGAGAAAGTTAGCACCATTGTGTATTTGTATGATTATGAATGTTAACACATAAATAATACAAATAATACAAATATACGTGGATGTCATTTGGAAAAGCTAGCCAAGTATATTGAATTAAATGCTGAAAAAAATGTCTAGGATTAGTAAAAAAATAACACTCAAGTAAACTCATATCTTAATCTTTAACAATAACAACAATAAATTTATCAAACAAAGAACTCACATTTTAAGATTTGGTCTCCAACTCACCCAAACAATATTTTCTTCTTTTTATTATTCTCCAAACAAAATCTCTAACCTT
Organism: Cicer judaicum; assembly: GCA_037974835.1. Lineage (NCBI taxonomy): Eukaryota > Viridiplantae > Streptophyta > Magnoliopsida > Fabales > Fabaceae > Cicer > Cicer judaicum. The sequence continues at coordinate 9,685,358 of JBBPBS010000968.1, forward strand.
AATATTAAAATGTGAGTTTTTTATTTGATGAATTTGAAGTTAATGTTAGAGATGAAAATATGAGTTTATTTAAAGATTTTAAATATGAATTTGATTAATATATAATTTTTTTGAAAATTGATAATAAATTTTTAAATTTTTATTTGAAAATGACAATAAATTTTATCAATTTTTATAAAAAAATAATAACATTGTTAATATTTTAAAACATAATATATTTTACTTATTTTTTACTTCATTATTATAATTAAGCCTTTTTTTTGGGTATTGACTAATATGAATTGGATGAAAGAGTTTAGTGGCGAAGTTAATTCTTGTGAAAAATATTTTTGGGAGTGTGGCAGAACATTGGGTCATTATTGTTTAACGAGTGAGAGATGTACGGTTCAAAAGTTTGAGCCAGCGGACTCAAAATGTCATCTACTATAAAAAATATTAAAACATTCACAATATAACTCTCCAATTTTGAATTTGAATGTTTGATATGTTCCTACACATCACAATAATGTTTAGTAAACACTAATTCTCTCGAATTCAATATGTCAAAAAAATATTATTAAATATACTCTACAAATAATTTTATATTATTTCATTTCAATGATAATTTATTGGTTAAATCCTCGTTAACTAATTTTTGAAATATTAAATTAAATAAATTATAAAATTATGAAATTTATTCGTACTACTTTTTATATAATTTTTTACTAATTAGAAGAAAAAATGTAATTTAAAACTTACAAATTATTTTAAATGATGATAAAATTCGATAATATTTTTACTCCTAAACTTACACAATTTAAACAACAAGAAATTGTTATTTTCTAATATTAAATTGAGTTAGTAATTAAAGAAAGATGGAGTATTTTTAATATAAAACCCTATTGAGGACGGTCTTAGTTTCCCTTAGTTCACTAAAGTCGTACTTCTTAAGGGTTTTGGATAAAAATATTTTTGATTTTTATTTTTTAAAATCTGTTTATTCTAATTTAAAGAGGGTCTTTGAAATAAATTATTGTTATGAAGAAGGTGAAATATTAACTAATGAAGATAGTGAAAACAATTTTTTTTTCTTTCATTCTCATTATTTTTTCAAATTATCTTTTTACATCTTTACTAACAAGTAAAAAATAAACAAAAATTTTAAGAAAATAAAAATAGAAATTTTTTTCTTAAAGTAAAAGACTCCTTAGTTTCCATGTGTACAAAATATTACTTATGACGAATTGTGCATGTCTTGTATCCGACCCTAACATTAAACCAAAATGATTTTTAAACACGAATTCGATCATTAACTTTATCAAACCTAAAACAAGCTACTAAATAGCCGTACACAATTAATAGTAAAATTTAAAAACCAAAAAACCATTAATAAAAAAAAGTATTTCTTTGTTAAGAGTGAAATATTCTTCAAAAAATTATTAAAAAAAAAAAGTAGGGTTATGATCAAAGCAAAAATGTCAAATTTTGTATGAATAAATGGAAAACCAGGACTCTATTATGTTACAATTCTCTATGAGAAAAAAATAAAAAGGCACGCATGTTCTCTGAAATGGCCAAAATGAGCACATTTGTACATACATCCATGATGTTTCGAATTATGATAGGTTTGTTCAACAGTTATTTTTATTTGTAAATGGTAATACTGATGTATAAGAATCATTCTAAAAACGATGAATACATGTTTGTGAAGCAAATTTGGTGATAAAGCATACAGTGTAATTTTCCATATTAATGCAAAATAAGTCCATGTGTGAGTGGTCCATGATCCCCCAAACCAAATATTGGCAACGTGGACGCGAGGGGACTAAAGACAAGAAGTGACAGTTACTTGGTATGAAAATGGCCACTCTTATTTCTATAACATTGCATTTTAGAATTGGACTTTGGGTTTGGTACTTTGATTCTTCATAATTACTCACCATTTTTAGCACAAAAATGTACCAAGGTAGAAAAAAGTGATACTGCACTTATTGAGTGTAATATCAAATACGTTAATCAATGTCACCTTTTTCATTTTTTTAAATTATAAATATCATTAAAAATATAAAGTTATGAGTTTAATTTTCTTGTATAATTTTTTTTTTATGAGTTTGAGTACAACACAACTAATTATATATTATAATTTTACAAGTATTTATGAAGAAATTAAATATTTCTAAATGATATAACAATTATGATTGATTGAGAATGAAAAAAATATTTATACTGAAATTGTATGTAAATTAAATTCTAAAATTATTATAAACGAAAGTTTAATTTATCAATTTGTCTCTAAATAAGTGTTACAATTTAAAATTAAAGATTAATTATATTTTTTATAATTAATTTAAGTCTTCAATTATATTTTTTTGACAAATCTTAAATTTATTTTTGGCATATATATCGCCTGATTGTATGAAACACCAATATCATATCTACAAATTATTAAATTTGAAATGTGTGTTAGTCTAAATTTTGCTCATTAAAATTCATAGAAAATATTATTCCATGAAAAACATTACAGATGGTTCCCAGATACTAAAATCTACGAAGCATTAAAATATTAGGTGGATTGTCCCATCTTGATGCCATGTAGAAGTCACAATGCATGATTGTGGAATCAATTAGAAATTCATACAAAAGGCATACATGTACTTAAGGCTCAGCATAAATTTTTGTATAAATGATTTTTTAAGTTATTTATTTTTTATTAAGTTAGTTGTTTAATTTTTCTTTTACAGTTTAGCTTTTTAAATTTAAAAACATTTGCTTCGTTAACTTTTTTTTAACCAGTTTTTCGTTTAAATATGTTAATATTCTTTAAATTTATTGTTATTCACGAATTTTTGAATTTCAAACTAAAAAGAATAATATAGCAAACAATTCCAAGCTAAAAAAATTAGCTTGTTAAAAAAAACTTAAAAAACTATTTTATTATAATTAAATAATTTAAAGCTCATTTAACCTATATTTATTCATTCAATATAACATGCGTTTCTGAATAAGTAAGCTTGCTTAGTGCTTAACAATATCAACTATATTGTTTAAGTTTAATTTAATGCACTTTACCATATAAATTAAATAATTTATAAATCTTTTCATTATAAACAAATAAATATTAAGAAAGATATGTTAGTTAATTAATATATTATATTATATCACATCCATTAATGAGTTTATTAGAAAAATATAAATCTCACCATGATTAAAAATAAGATACAAAAAGCGTTTGTGTTTATGAAAATACATTCATCTTACACGTTGTATTTATAGTGTTTAATTAAACTGATCGAAATATAAAGAATAATTCGGTGACTCATGTATTTTTATTATTATTAAATAATATAACAACACATCACTATATTTCCTAAATAAAAAAACACATCACTAAATTCTAAAGAAAACACCACTAAATTCTATATGTAGAAATGGGTTAGACACTTGATTGAACGGAGTTCAAAAGAGACTTTTATACAATGCTTATAATTAATTTTACAAATTGTTTCGTAATTTTTAATTAGATTTTACTTTTTATTTTCTAATCAGATCAAATCACTACAGTCCAATTCTCCATTAATAAATAGTTTGTGACCAAAACGTTTAATGTCAATTTTATTCTTTTAAAGTGTATGCATATGATCTAAAGTTTTTATCACTTTATTTTTTTAGTCCGTAGATAAAATGATAAAAAAAATTTACTAAAATTGTGAAATTTTGAGTTCAAATCTGGTACGTAATATCACATGGACATATATCTAGACATTTGCCATATTGAATTAAGTTTTACATATTCATATATTTTTTCTCATTTTCTCTATAATTCTTCTCTAATCATTAATTTAAATAAATGACCCAAAATGCTTATTTTTAGCTATAAAAAAGAAGCTGATAACAAACAACAGAAAATAAAATTATACTCAAAATGCATATTGTAGAGCAAGAAATTAATTAATTAATTAATTAATTAATTAAGAATGTTAATTACCGTTGATCCAGTTCCTAATAGGTTGAAAATGGTATCCAGTTCTATGAAGTTTACTCACAGAAGGAGCTGAAACTGATTGAAGATGAGGATATATGCGATGAAACGCTTCAACACCATTGTTACATATGACACAAACAACTATAAAAACATTGACACAATTTGTGAGAGTACTCATCATTAAGATAAACGAAAAAACAAACAATATAAGAAGTGGGAATTGGAGACTATGGAATAATAGAGGGTACCTATTGGTGTTATTTATAGAACGAAATGGGAAGGGAGGAAGGTGGTGTGGACTAGAAAAAAATTAGGCTAAAAATAGACCATATAGAAACATTTTTATGTTGCTATTGAAAAAACTTATACTAATTTGGTGTTTTATAAAGTATATAACATTGATTTGGTTTGGTTTATTTGAAATCAATTAAGAAATTAATTCCTTTTGATAAAATGAGTCTCATTTAATAAAAATAAAATATTTTGTTAACGAGTGGTTAATAAAAAGCAATTTTGTTTTAAAAATACACAAGTTACATAATTGTCAATGTGATAAATACATCATTTTCTCATTCAATTTTACTTTGTATTTTTCAAATAGTAACTTTTACATAGTCGTTAATTTTTTGTAAATCAAAGATAATTGAATTCGTGATCGTCTTATAACTCAAATTCCTATCTTCCTCTCCCAAAAACCATCTTTTAACTCTCTTTATACAATTTTACCTCTTTTTGGTTCCTTGATCATTATATTAGGAGCACTCGTTAGCGTTGCCATAAAAATAATAATAGTTTCCTTCAAAATACCTTTGATATTCTATTAACAATAAATAATAATATATGTATTTTTAATAAAATAGATTTTTATTTAGATATTAAAGTACTGTTTTTTGTGTGATATATTTTTATTCATATATATATATAATTATTCTAATATGATGACCCATACTTAAAATTTATAAATTAACCATTTAACAATAAATAATAATAGTGTTCTTCAAAATACCTTTGATATTCTAAACTTTCTATATTTATAAATTATTTTTAGTGTTTGTTCAGAGAAAATTAATGTAAGAGTGATACTTATTAATAGTTTTTTTCAAAACACTTTTTAAGAAAATAAAGTTTATAATCAAGTGTGACTAACGAAAAAGATTCAGTTAAATTAAGATATTTTGTGTGCAATATTTTTATCCATACTCTATTACATTTATTTGCCATATAAACACACAATTTTATTCACCCACTCAAAATTAAAATATAATACACATTGTTGAACCTCGTCATCAAGAGTAGGTTCCTTAACTAAACTAAATTGAAAGTTTCCAAGTTCAACTTGAGAAAAGTTATTAGTGTAGGATAAACAAAAAATGACAAACCATCTAAACCAGTTTTATTGTAATAGTTAATTTATCCACTTCAATGTTATTTTCAAATTCTAAGGTGGAACACTTTACTACGGACTAATATTTAAAAACTATTCAAAAACTCTAAATGGAGGCATAGGTTGTCGCATAAGGATTTAGAAAGTGACTTGATTGATGCCTATTAGATAAAAATAAAGGTAAATTAATATGTGTTCCTCCAAATTAGACTCATCGAACCAACACTAATCAGGTCGTCGTACTAAGTATAAAAATGAGAAGAGACGTGAACTTCTACTTTTGATTAGTGTTCCGATCATTTTCATAGTTTTGGATGATTTTTAATAGAGTATCCATAATGAATTGTATGTTGTGTTAGGGTTGGACAAAAATAGGAATCCCAATCGAAACTAGCCAACCGATGTAGCCCAACACTCTAACGAGGGGATTAAATTGTGTCTGCAGGTCAAACGAGTGTCCAACGATGGGTTTGACCAAGTTTTAACAGACATGTTCAAATGGTTATTTTTGAGCTATTGGTGGTCGAGCTCGATCGACCAATAGAAAACTATTATTATATATAGGCCAAACCTCACCTAGTCCAATAAAAAAACTTACAAGAGACAAAAAAAACTTACTATTGTGTTCTAGAGTGTTGTCTCAATTCGCTCTCTTCCTCTTAATATCGTTTTATTCTCTTCTTCCTTAACCTAAATTCTAGTCTTCCAGACTCCATCTTATGAACTCATCTCCCTATTTTCTTCAAAATTGTTTATTATTGAACATAACTCATAAAATACATGTCTCACTTTACCATTTTATCTTTCAATACCTTGCCCCTAAAATATATGTCTCACACAATGCAGGAGATAAGATATATATCGGTAGTGTTGTTATAGATTTGAGTTGATTGTGTATGCCACTCGTTGTAGAATCGATCCATAGATATGCAAGTTGGAGCACCGCACAGGATCTCAAAATTTTGAGGATCCCAAAATATTAGTTATATATTGTCAACATTTATAAATTATGATATGTTTTGCAATGATTCCATGGCAAAATATAATGTTTTCATGTACACGCTCTTAAGATTGATTTTCAAAAATTGCAATTTTCTACATAATTTTAGTTGTTTTTTAGTAGCGATTAAATTTTTATGATTATAACATAATCCCCACATTGATTCTTTAAGAAGATTGTGGATCGTAGCAACGTCTTCAGCTACCATATATGTTTGGCGGTGGTGTTCAAGAATCTACTTAGACCAAATCTATTTTCTTCTAATGCTTCATCTATGTTTTTTTTTTTTTTTTTTTTTTTTTTGTAATATTTAAGCCAGAACTATTTGTTTTTAATTTTGTAAGCTAGATCTATAGATCTATATTCTTTATTAATAATGTTAAAGTTTTGATCTTTAAAGCTTTTGGGTTTTTGTTAAGAGTATTACTTGAGTTTATTATTTTCAGATTTTCTATTTGTGTTTACTCGAAAAACTACTAATGGGCTAAACTGTATAACTCGAACCAAAAACCCGTCTAACCGCCCACCTGCAAACTAAGTAACCAAATTTTCGAAATTGGGTCTTCATATGGCATCCGCAATTTAGGAGTTTGGATCCGACTGAACCCTACCATTTGTCTTGGAAAGTTGTCTTTTGTACCCCTAATTAATTTTTTTTTCTTTTGAAATGTCCAAAATATCCTTAAGAAAATTGTAAACATAAAAAAGTTCCCTTATACCCCCACAAGTTGTGCTTTTTGGAAAAGTGAGTGCTGGTGAATTTTTTTTTTTTGCCAGAAATTTCAGGAGGATGAAATTTCTAGTAGTTATCATTCAATATGGGAAATTTTATTTTTGAAATTTCAAGGATTACCACCCGGAAATTTGAAATATCTCGTAGTTGTTTTCAGTACCAGAAATTTCAAATTTCCTGGTGGTACTCCTGAAAATTTCAAAAATGAAATTTCCGGTATTGAATTATAACTACCGAAAATTTCATTCCTCATTGAAATTTCTGGATCAGTTTTAACACAATTTTTAACACTTTTTTAATTCTATATTTTTAGTGAGGACCAGAGGAGCAAAAACAGACGGTGAACATTTGTCGAGTACGACCTCCTACACAATCAAATAGGAGAACTGTAGTTGAAAAAAGAAGAAAGAGGAACGAATAAATGAAAGATGTATGAGTTTGAGCAAGATCTTGCGTTTGATGAAGAACATGATCAACAACATCAACAAGATCATGTGTTTGATGATGAACATGATCAACAACACCAATTTGAACACGAGCATCATCAGCAGCCTAACGAACCTATATTTCCTGGAGGTCCTTACGCTTTTTTTGTCCTTAATGATTATGAGCAACATATTGCAGTTAAAGTGTGGAATAGACATATTAATAAATAATTTATTTTATTTTATATTATAATATAGCATAATATGTATATTTTAATATATTTGTAGTATATGTTATTGCAAAACTAATTTTAGGATAAACATAAGTTGATTTTAGGTTATTACAAAACTGATTTTGTTATAATTGAAAGCAACATGTATATTGAATGAAAGGAGGAAACAACATATATATTGAAAACAACATATAAATTAAAAGTGTCAATCATATGCCAAAAATATATAATCTGATATATTTTCTAAATCTAATGAACCCCAATGTTGTAGACGTCCTACATAAGCTATAGCCTATGATGTAGACTCATCACTACTGTGCTCCTTCCAATGCCATGCAAGTGGAGGTAATGGACACGCAAATTTCAATTTAACTTGAACCCAATGACTTTCATTAACAAAACCAATGTTGATAATACGATCACGTGACAAGTCTCCACTGTGTGCACTCTTCAATGGGAAAAAAGTCAAACAAAAAGTTTTTCTCAATGTAATAAGAACGAGATTATATTTTGTTGCTATCACGTAACTTACATCAGGAATGCTCATCCACTTATCATTGGGTTGGTTTTCCAACCTTAGTTATAAGTAAAGAATCTGTCACTTCTTACAAATGTTCCTTGAATAATGCAACATATAAATCAGATTTGGACTTAATCTCTGTATACAATTATCGACGCACAATGCTCGAGTATTCTTCACTATGACCAAGTAAAGCAACAATAACACGATATCTACAATTTTTATCTGCTCTAACATTAACTATGTCTATAATATATGGATCAATTAAAGGAGGAAACTCGTCGAAATATTTTCTAACATGACTCATCATAGGTGCTTGTTGGGAGACTTGTTTGGATGCTTGCTAGGAGACTTGTTTGGGTGCTTGTTGAGAAACTTAAGTATTTACATTAGCAGAATAAAATGCATCAACATGTTCAAAGTGTGAAGGGTCGTAATATACATTTAATCCCTTCGACTTATTGTCTTTTTTCCTCTTTACACCACCTTTTGTTTTGATCTTATCTAGTGGTGCACACATTGATGTTGTCTTTGGATATGTTATTTCACTCAACTTGCTCTTTAATGCCCTCCTTCCAGCAACGTTAAGTGTTTTCCATGTTTTCCAAATTATATTCATCTCCGATGTAATGTCCAACTTTGAATTATTTGCCAACTTTTCTTCCTCTTGATCACTATTCATGGTTAATTTCGTCAAATATATATGAACAACATCTAATGGAATTGGAATACCTTCCAGCTTGTATTGTGCCAACTCACATGTACAAGGTAATCTATGAGTGTTTCTAAGTATACACACAACTTTGTCGTTACCGACATAGCTAACTCTCTTGTATTCATGAACAATATCAGCTTAGGCTTTCTTGGATACAACCCAAGTTAACTTCTCATAGAATGAATTGTTGTGTATATCCTCTTTGCAGCCCTTACTTATCTCAAATGAACTTTTTATCTTAATAATTTGGAACTTCAACATGTCATTCGTACCATTCGATGCCTTACAAAAATCTCATTTACTGTGTTCCAAAAATTTCTTCAATGACAAATGAGCAGACTTAACCCTAATATTCAAACATAAAAAAATATTAATATTATTTCAATAAAAATTATATCATGCATGTTTAAACCTATATAAGTATAAAAATAATACAAAATGCAAAGTTTTAATGACGTACCATTAGTCGTAGTATTTCCTAGATGCAATACTCGATTGGTCCATGCTTCAACAAATCTTTCCTTATGAGGATTCAACCATGTGTTTCTGACATAGTCAAATAAAATTATATTATCGACACATGTTTGCTCAAGCATTTGCAAAAGTTCATCGTACTCCTTCTTTTCTGAACAATAAACAATTTTCCTCCACAACTCAAGATTGGGTTCCTGCATATATTTCTTTAATATATAGTGTTTGCATTTGGCTCCAACATTTTTGTTAATACGAAGTTGACAAAGTAAATTTATTGAAGATAGAAGTACAACTTCAATTACATTCATTAAAGCAAGTTATCTGCCAGTCACAATCACTTGAGAAAATGAGGTGTTTGAAATAAACAACTCCTTTAACTTCTCCAATGCCCAACAAATTTTTTCTTGATATTCAGAACCCATATAAGCAAATGCAACGTTAAATGTCAACCCAGTTGAAGTTACACCAACGATTTCAAACAATGGTAACCTATACTTGTTGGTTTTGTAGGTGTTATCCATGATCAATATAAGAGGGAACATGTTCAAAAAAGTTATGGAATCTGAGTGCGTCCAAAACATGTCCCTTATTACGTTGGAGTCTCCATGAGTCCTACTCTAATAAACATACTTCTCAGCTTCAAGTAACTTCAACAAATGTTGCATATCAGTTTTAGGTCCTTTCAAATTCTTCCTGTATGTGTCTCGTCGCTTGTAAATTTGATAGATATTAGTCACATTCTCCATATCTCGATCTCTTAAAGAAGACAAGATGTGTCTCAGTGCAACGTGATACTTTGTCAACTCATCAACATATTTTTTATCTTCTTATTTGAAGCGTCCCATAAATGCATTATTCTCAAAAGTAGTTTCTAACTCATGGTTCTGAAGTCTCCATATTAAACTAATAATTCATCCTTTAACATTTTTCAAAAACGAAATTTTCAGTAATGTATTTTTGTGTACTGAAATTTAAGAAAAAAATGTTACATAGTAAAAATTTGGTTGAGGGGGTGAGATTTTGAAGTAATTTTTTTTTACCACTAAGTGAATGAAATTTTGAAAGATAATTTTGAATTTTTAACAAATTGGAAGGCATAAATTTAATTGAAGGGTAAAAAACTAGCATTCCTATTCTTTGTCTTATCCTATATTGTGTTGGTCCACATATGCAGTCTCCCTAGTTTGGGTTTTTTGAAACGACAACGCCTAAATTGATATCAATATATTACTTCCTTGTTATTTAGGACAAATACATTGACGAAGAAGAAGTAAGAGAAGAAAGTATTATTGGTCTATTTTCAATTTGTTAACATACGTTTTAACTTCGAATTATAGTCCATAGTATTTGAAATGATGTAATGAAAAATCTCCACTAAATTACATTTTCAAAATTGTTTTCTATTTTTCATCTCTTTGTTAAAACTAGCGGGATTGTAGATAAAGTAATTAATAGAAAATAATTGATAAATTAATTGATTTCATTTAAATTATTTAGTAAAAGTATATGTTAAAAATTATAAAATGACATAATAAAAGTAAGGTAACTGTTTAGTAAAAATAATATATTTAAAAAATTTCAATTAAAAGTAATAAAATTAAAAAAATACCATAAACTCATAAGTTATCTTACAACAAACCCCCTTTAAACTTAAAAAAATAGTCTAGGCTTATAAAAAAAATAATTATTAATGCTTAAATGCAATAAACTATTTTCTATAAATTGATTTTTTTTTAGATTAACGAATAGACCGTATATGATACATTGGTGAAGTTGTTTGGTCTGTTAAGTGCTACGGTGCTGCAATTTGATTTAACGGTAAGATAGAAAAGGTGATGCATATATTATTCAAAAGAAATACATAAAAGACAAACATATGAAATCACAGTACGGCTCAGTTTTACCGGAAAGTTTGTCCTCCATCAAATATCAACTTTTTGTTAAAAAAAAAGTTGAATGTTCAAAGTCAAATTAGATAACTGTCAAAATAAAGTCAAATTAGATAAGCAAAACTAATCACTATATTATCTTTATTTTAAGAATGATGTCTTCACTAAAATGTTCGGTGATGGTGTTCAGCATAATTAGGGGGTCTAATTTCATGTAATAATAAAATTTTACCATAATGATTTAGAGGTATCAATTAGCATAATTATTATCATTTAATAATAAATTTTTAGATTTTAAATTTCACATGTTCATAATTAGGGTCTGTAATAATAAATGTCAAAATTTGAGGGGTTTAATGTTGTTTTGTTGTTAGGTTTAAAATTCTAAATTTATAAATAATGAAGGTCTTATATTGAATATTTTGAAAACATAAACTTTTTTTTCATCAAAAAACTACAATTTAAACACCATAGTTGTTGAATATGCAAATGAAATAAAGATTGGTTGCGTGTTTGTTTAAAACCGACAAATTCGAAGAAAAAAAAAATACTATGATGAAAATCCTTGCCAATGCAACAACCAAATACTGAGCCCGCTGATGAGTCTTTTAAAATATATTATTTTTATATATTATAAATTAAATTATTGACTCACTTAATAAAAAAATAAAGATAAAAATGGCTACTTGTGTCATATGCTACATGTTTAAGATTGATAAATATTTTTTAATAATATTCAAATTGATAAATACATTGTATGACTATTTTTAGTATAATTCTATTGTGGTTTTGATTTGAACTTTTTTGATATTGACTTATAAAAAAAAATAAAGAATTTATATAAAAAATAAGATATTAAATTCAAACATCACACAAAACACCTAATTTTTTTATAGACGATTTCTTCCTTTTTACTCTCAATATATATATATATATATATATATATATATATATATATATATATATTCTACATTAAAGTGCCTTATTTTTTATTCTTTTAATATTTTTAAAATGTTATTTTTTTTAATTTTATTTAAGGAAAATTGTAACAAGTGCCGTGCTCCGATGACACTAATTAAAACACTAACATTAATTTTAGAATGGTGCATTGAAGTAATTGAAATTTTGAAATTTACTTTTTTCATACAAAAATTATTAAAATTTTGAAATTTACTTTTAATTCAATTGGTCGCGGCATTTAAGCTTCTCCTTCTTTATTTTTTTCTACTTTACTCTTTTATGAGTTTTTTTTTTGTAATGTTGTTGTTTTAATGATTAAGGATAAACGAAATTCAAGAAGTTTTATTTCAATCTGCATCTGGAAATTTTTTAGATTTGGATTTCTATTTGAGTGGTTGTGAAAAAAATGTATCTTGCTTAATTTTGTTAATGTTTAGGATGAGATTTCTAGAAGGATCATTGTATCTATGAGTGTGTTTAGAAGTTTTGGAATTTCGGATTGAGATGAGATGAAGAAGGAGGTGATTTTCTAGGTTATTATTTTTTTTTTTGAGAATTTACATATTTAAGTATATTTAATCATTTAATTAAATAAATTAATTTTAATTTTAAATATTAAAAAACACCCCATCAGCATCAATGATACGAAAGCGTGGAAAATGTCATCAAAAATTTGTCTCGTCAATAATTTTTAATTAATAAAATATAAATAAGGACTTTTTCATAAATAATTTAAAATTGCAAAAATATATAAATAATAATAATTTACGAGAACTAAAATCCAAATGATATATATTTGCAGAATCCAAACATACATAAAACTTAAAGAAAATTTTTTTTAGGTCTAATCTTATTCCTCTTGGCAGTTTCAAATGCAATATTGATGTTGTAATTTTCCAACAACAACAAAAGGCGGATATAGGTATGTTTGTATGTATGATAGCCATGGTTAGTGGGAAAGCTAAATTTATTGAATGAGGAGGTCAAATATATAAAAAAAATATTTTTAAAACTAATATATTAAATTCAATAAATAAATAAAATACAATAATTTTTACTTGTATAACATGTAAAAGTAAGCCGTATAAAAAAATAAAAATTGATAATAACTAATTAAAAAAGTTGAGTTTAACAATACTTTAAAGAATTAAATTTATCCATAATAAACATTGTAGTAAACAAGTTACGTATAGTTTTTTCAATTTAAACCATAAAGTTATTTGCAAGAAACTTATAGTCTATTTTATATGAGTTTGTATAAATAATTTTCATTGTTTTCAAAGCTCTCTTTGTTAAGGATAGCAATACATTCCGCATCAAGTGGTATCCATATAAATCCGTGGTAATTTAGGCAGAGAAAACTTGTTTTCATTGGATGCCAGGTATATAATAATCTCTTTATAGAAAATATAATTCTAATATTTTTAATTTTATTGTTAAATAATAGTAATTATTTTGTTATATTAATTATAATAAATATGAATTTAAATTTATTATTTATATATATGAATGGATGTGAGTGTACGGCGAAATTTGAACTCCATCACACACGGGGTGACGACTTAAATTTTACATCTGATAAAAATAAATGTGGATATAGATTTTCTCCAACTTCTTATATGCAGGGTGATAAGGGAGACAAAATTCGCTCCCGCCCCACCCAATTGACATACCTACTCTATATAGAGATTAAAAATGGTAAAACAAGACAAATAAATTTATTGACAATTATTTTTATCGTGGATTAATTATGAAAGCGATAGAGTGTGAAGTTTGGGGCTTATTAATAGCAATTTTTTCCGTCATAACATTTTGGTATTTCAAATGTAATTTTTGAAATAGATCACAAACATGTAACATATGATGTGCACCTAGCGAGATCTAATAGGTTGAATACAGTTCTATTGTTGAGGATCGCATACTTCTTTTAGTGGATCACAACAATTTTCAAGATTTTTTGCTAGACGTCAAACTAAGAGTAGCACTCATGCAGTAGCAAAAATGTCTATCTCTTGTGCTACTCGTAGTGACTTTCATCATATTCCTAGATATATTTTGAAAACTTTATACAATAAATTCAGTTAACCAAATTTAAATTATATATATATATATATATATATATATATAATAAAATGAATAAGAAATTTTGGTCTAGTATATTTTCAATAATACAAAAATCATCTTCAACACTTGTCTAAAGAATATTGTTACTGTTCTAAAAATATTTTGCACTCCTTTTCACTGTCCACTAATATATCCATAAAATAAAACTACTATATCATGTGTACCATTTCTTAATTTTCTTAATTTTCTTAATTGTCCAGTAACATATCCACTAAATAACTTCTAAAAATTATTTTTTATGATTCACATTCGTTAACGTAATAGAAAATCGGACGGTATAAGTGCGAGTTATTATTATTATTAGTATTATTATTATATAAAGAAAATACACAATTTTGATGTGATTTTTCTTTTAATTTTATATTTTATTTAAACTATTTTATTTATAGTTTTACGATATTTTAATTAATTGAATTTTTTAAAATAACTTTATTTATATCTTGTAAAACACACACACAGTATATAAATAACGAATACGAAATTTTGGTATATCAATTTTATTTTTAATTTTATATTATTTTAATTATTTAAATTGAAAATGTTATCCTCCTGTTATTTTTATTAAGAAAAGTGTACAGATGGACACTAACTCTTCTGCATGCTACTATAGATAAAGCTCTTTTGGTAAGGATTACTAGCTGAGCACTTCAATGAATTAATATTGAAACTAGTCGATTAGATAATTGACCCAAACGGTATCATATTTTAACGTTAAAAGTCATTAAAAAAAAAAAAAAGAACTTGAAAATATTATGCAACTTTTCGTCTTTTGTTAACTCTAAAGGCTCCAATTCAAGATCTAGATATGATAGAGACAATAGATGATGTAAAACTAATTAATGATATGATATAAAAAATATGATAATACTATTCAATTATGTGTTTGACGTTTACTCGATAACAAATATGATTATACTACCTAATATTTTTATATTTTATAATTTATTAAATTATATAAAATTATAAAATTATCCTGTGATGAAAAAATTAATTTTTTAATTTATTATCAAATGGACACTCAGAGTATTTAAAGAAACTTTAATTATATAATCTGTTTGAGATTCCCTGTCATTGACAATTAATATGACTCTCAGTTGAAAGCATTGAAAAAGTGAAAGTAGAATGAAAAGCAGAAGATAATAGTACTAGATAAGTATTTATTATATGCACAAAAAGATAGTACTATATTAAGCCAATAAATGTATCTTAAATAGTAACTTTTAAGGCAAGATATATATGTATATAATCCATGGCAATTGGGAGTGTAACGTTTGGGCATCAACCATGCAGTGCATGTCAATTCACAATGATGAAAAGTTAGAGAAAGACAAATTCAAACATTATATTGTTGTTGGGATCAATAGTAGTGAATATTGTGCTCAATGACACATAGCCCACTACAGTACCCATTAAGCCACATGCACACCCTTGTGTTTCTAGAAAATGCTACTAAACACTTTTTCGTACACGAACACTCCTTAGGAACTCGCCACTATAGATAGCACATACACACATGGTGAAGTGTCATCAAAGGTACGTTTGGTTGGAGATAAAAGAAAATGAGGGGAGAGGTTTATTCAATGTGTACACAAATTTGTAACATTTGTAAATTAAGTACGGAATTTATTCAACAGTGTAAATATTTTTATAGATAAATATCCACAAAATAAAATAATACATGTGTATGTATTGAATTTCTTGTTTGTAATGATTATGTTGAATTGAATTCACAAACTTCATTACATAGTCCTTCTCATATGTATAGGATTGGGAGATTACAAAGAGATAGGTTAAATGATAGTTATCCATTAAAATTTACTCTATTTAGATCCTAAAATCTAGGAAATAAGATAAAAATGTGATAACAAGATTTGTTACATAACAAATCATGTTACGGGATTGTTATTTCCCCATCACTCTCCTTCAAGTTGGAATGTCATGACTATGAGTACACAACTTGAACAATAAATTCAACAAATTATTGCCACTTAAAGATTTTGTAAATATGTCATATTGTTGCTCTTTGGTTGAAACGTAGGTGTTTGAGATGACACCTGATTGCAATTGTTGGTGTGTGAAATGACAATCCGCCTCAATGTGTTTAATTTTTTCATGGAAAATAGGATTTTCTACGAGATGAACGATAGCTAGGTTGGTTGTCATAATAGAGAGGAGTTGATGAACCCCAACCAATTTGTGGATATTTTAGTAGACTTATCCACTAAATAATTTAACTACTCGTGTGTGCCATGACTTGATATATGACTTCACTAGATGATCTATAGACAATGACTTGTTTCTTTGTTTTCCAAGAGATGGGAGTTAAACCAAGTTTCAACAACTACCTGATATAGATATATGAGTCAATGGACATGATGACCAATTAGAATCACAATATGCAAGTCATTTACTTTTGTTAAGATGATATTTTGTCCTAATGAGGACTTTAAGTATCATAGAACTCACATGAAAATATCCCAATGTGTTTGTTGAGGCTCTTAAATGATGTTGTTAAAGTAACTTATGGGCAAGTGATTGTGAGGTAAATGAGATGTCCCACAAGTATGCTGATACTAAGAGGAATCTGAGTAAGGGGAAACCTGTGGCCAATGCAAGATGATGATTTTGTTCCATTGGAAATGAAGACGACTTATATTCCGTCATGCCACACTTATCCGAAATTTCTAAAATATACTTGTGTTGGCATATAAACAAACCATATGCTCTTGGTGCTACTTCGAGGCCAGGGAAGTATTTCAAACTTTCTAAGTCTTTCATGTGGAAGCAAGTGTTCAAATATTGTTTAAACCTGGTGCAAGTAAATGAATCATTACCAATTTTTATTATTGTCAAATTGACAGCTTTAACTATAACTATGTCATCAACATAGACCAAAATTGCGAGAAAACATGAATCATGTAAATAGATGAAGAAATTGTGATCAACTTGACATTCTTCAAAGCCACATTCTATGAAAGTTTGTAGTACCAATTGCGGGAAGCTTGACGTAGGCCAAATAGAGATTTGCGCAAGTCGCATACCTGTCCATTTTGAGGCGTAGGATATCCTTGTGGTATTTCCATGTATATTTCTTCATGAGGTCACCATGCAAGAAAACATTGCTGACACCCATTTGGTGAAGTTCCCACCTTGTAGCTATTACTACAGATAGTAAGCATTTAACCATGGTCTTCTTGGCAACATGTACATAGGTTTGATTGAAGGCTTTTCCTTCAATTTGAGTGAAACCTTAAGCTACAAGACATGCCTTGTATTGTTCAACTTCACTAACAAATTTATATTATATCTTGTATACCTATTTGCACCCAATTGTTTTTCTTCCTTGTGGAAGGGAAGTTATTTCCCAAATATGGTTTTCTTATAATGCTTTTAGTTCTTGCTTCATCGCCTCACACTGTTCAGGATGTTTTATGATCTCTACATATGTGTTGGCTTCTTCATGAGTTGCAAGAAAGGCTCGATGAATCTATGAAAATTAAGTGAAACTAACTAATTTAGAGATTAGAAAGACTGTACTGGGAGAGATATTGGGAATTTATGTCGTGCATGAAAGTCTTACAATAGTTGTTTGGCATTCATAGTCGTTGAGATAGTGAGGTGGGCGACATTCTCATAGTGTATTAATTATATTGGGATGACTGTCATTATGTTCCCCCTTATTATGAGTTTCCGATACTTGGGTAATTAATTATTCTTCTATTTCCAAAAGGTCTATAGAGTTCTCTCCTCACCCATTACTTATGGGGTTTCTTTGATGGTTATTTCATGTTCCTTTGCATGTGTATGAATTTTATACATAATTTCTACATGGTTTTTAGGTGGAAATGTAGGTCTATGTGATATTGGTGGTTGACTCGTCATGGATGAATCAAATGGGAAAATATTCTTATAGAAAATCATGTCTGGTGAAACAGAGAACTCATAAGTTTATAAATTATATACTTTCCAACCCTTTTGACCTTGCATATAATCAATAAGTACACACTTGTGTGATTTTGGTGAAAACATTTCTTGTTGTTTACCCGAGATTGTTACGTAGCATAGACAATCAAAAACTCTAAAATAATTATATGGGGACAACTTTCAATATAACATCTCAGAAGGAGGTACACCATTGTTTGCTATTGTTGGACTCAAAATGTAAAGCTCTTGCCACATAAAGTATGTATCTATGTTTTTGTTCAACATATTCATTTTGTTGAGGAGTGGCTATACATAAGGTTTCATGAAGTATTCCCTCCTCTTGAAGGTATCCTTAAAATATAGTGTTTGTGAACTCAGTGCCATTATCACTCCATATTCTTTTCACAATGACATTAAATTATTGCTTGACCATGTTGCAAATGTTTTTAAGTATATTTGTCTTGTCAATTCTTTTCTTCATTAAATATACTCATGTAGCTTTTGAATAGTGTTCGATAATAGTAAGAAAATAGTGTTCACTATTGTGAGTAGCAGTGTTATATTTTCTGCATTTATCATCGTGTATAAGATGAAAATCATCTACATCTTTATTGTCAATTAGAGGAAAAAAATTTTACATTGTTTAAATTCATGACATATATCACAACAATCATCCTTTTTGGAACTAAAATTGCAATAAAGAACATGATAAATTTTTTTAAGGGTTTGAATTGACGGATAACCAAATCTGGTGTGCCAAATTCTGACCATGCCTTCTCGAACTATAGTTGCAGAAATTCCTTGCTTTGATTTGTTGAACATGTAAATACCATCATGCAACTCACCTGACCATATCATCTTCCTCGTGTTTCGATTTTGCCTTAAGCAATAATTATCATCAAAAGTTAGAGTGCAATTGAAGTCATTTAATAGTTTATGAACATAACTCAAATTGTTATTTAATTTAGGGACATATGAAATAGTTTTCAACTTAATGTGTCCATTATGTTTAATATTGTTGGGTATTCAATTATGAGTGGTTAGTCTCACATTAACGTTGAGATGTGATGTCTAAGTCTATTATTAATCCTTATTTAGGACATTCCGAATGTTGGAATAGGCTCTGATACCACTTGTTGGAGGGAGTCCGAGGGAGTACAACATTCGGAATGGGCTAAACAAGGATTCATAAGAGACTTAGACACCACATCTCAACCCAAAACCTTAAGGCATTAGGTGTATGAGTCATTCTCCTTATATATCTAATACAGCCTTCATTCCTGGTCAATGGGACTAACCACTCATAATTGAATACCCAACAAATATTTCCCATGTGCTATACCAAAACATAGTTGCTTGTTGGCACTGTAATATGAAATGATTAGGGATTTTGCAAATGTTTGTCAAAAGAGAGCATAAAGGGGCCATATGGTGCGAGCATCACTTCTAATGACCCATTCAATGATGTACGTGATTCTCTTCATGTTATCAGCCATGTTCATGTGTTGTTCTAGTTGACGTTGTTTAGGTTCTTTTTTTGGAATCTTTCTTTTATTGTTGTGGTTGTCTTGCTTCACTAATCTACACTTTGTGCGACAGGTATCCCAATAAGATGGACATGTGTGAATTGCTCATTGTCAAGACCCTCAAGAAACAAATGAACACGACGATCTTCTTTTCATTGTGTCCTATGATTGAATGCATCATAACTACATTCAGGCAGGGGGTGAAGTGCATCATAACTACATATTGAATTTCTTGTTTGTATTGATTCTATTGAATTGAATTAGCAAAATTACATAATCCTTATCATATATATATATGAACAGGAGATTATAAAGATATAAGATAAATTATAGTTATTTATTAAAACTAATTCTATTTATGGGACAACAAATTTATTATGAGACTATAACTATTAGTATGAAGCTTTAAAGAGTAAATCACAAATATATCCTCAAAAGTCATAACTAAAAAGGTAGGTTATTTTGTCCCTTAAATTTGTGAAATAACAAAAATGCCTCTTAAATTGAGATGTACTCATCAAAATAGTCTCTATGTTAGTTTTTTTTTTTTTTGTCAAAGAATATGAGGTGAAATGTTAACGAATTTTGTGACACTCCATCTGAAAGCCACCCTAAAAGAGATATTTTTTTTCTCAAAATAATGTTAGTGTTTGTTTTCAAGACCATTTTGACAATAAATGACTATTTTCAAAGACTATTATAAAAATTCAATTTTTTTAGTAGTTCAGAATAAGAGAGCGAGAGTGTGTGTGGTGATATATATATATATAACAAAGGTGAAGTGAAATGAATAGTCACAATAAATGAAGATTTGAATTGTAACTCTTTTAAAATTTAGTTATTATACTTTAATTAATATTTTACTCTAGATTAAATTTGGTAAATAAAAGTTGATTAGGGATCTCTTAACTGACCAAAATGTTATAAACTGCTTATATAAAGTTAAAAAGTTGTAAATAAAAATAATAATACTGAAATGCAATTTATGTGTGCAAATAATTAAAAATAAGGGATCGAACAATCACACACAGTATATTCGTTCGTCTAATTCGGACTAGTCCACTCTTTACAACCGTGAGATTTTAACTATGTGCTTTAGAACTAGAATGTTCTACTTCACACTTTTTCTCTTAATCACACCTTGATCAATTACAACTTTCACCTTTCAACTTAGAGAGAATTTTTATAGTCATCTTTCATCCTCGAAAGGATTTTAATAGGTTACTTATTAATTTTTTAAAAGGGATTTTACAAACATATTGATTGTAACATAAAAGAGAAGAGAGAAAGGGATAGAGAGAGAATAATATAGACTTTCTTACATTTTGATATTCCAGATTAATTTAAAGACTTTCTTACGCAAATTACCATAAAAATAAATTAGTATATTATTTATTACAGTTGAAATAAAAAAATAAAAAAATTCAAAGCTGATCAATATTAATTTACATGTATAAGAAGGCGTCACTTGAAAATTATCTTTATTAGAAATTTTGCTTTATTACATCTATTCATAAACATTGAAATGTTTTTTTTTGTTTTTGAAAATTAAAAATGTTGACTATTTCTTATATATAGAAAAAACATAATACTTTATTTATTTACCATGCTATTTAATAGTTCTTTTTCATTAGTTGTTTTTATATAAAGGATTCATTTTTATTTTAACAAAACGATTTCACAGAGTTAAACAACAAGAATAAATCATAATTTTGCTATTGATATTGAAACTATTTGAAATGGTTAAGTTTTCTGTCTTGCTAATTATCGTCCTTGCCATTATTTATTCAGGTATACAAATTTTTATATCAAATTTCGTAGTATATATATGGGTTGGCAATGCTCATTAGGTTAGTTTAACAAATTGAAATTTTGCCATGTTAATTGGGTATAGTCATTTTAAATGATACATATTCCAAATTGAATTCTACAAAAATTAATTATTAATGGTTTAGATATAGTGTTCATCTCGTGATCCAAATATGTGATCTAATTACCAAACATATATTTTTTTTTAAAATTGTATGTTTTCAAAATTATATATTTTATATTTTGATACATAATTAAGATTTTAACTCTCAATTATTTTAATATTTTCTTCACTTGACTCTAATCATTTATAGGTCCTTATTTAAAATAGTTCAAACCTATATAGTTTTTTTTTTTTTTTTTGTTAATGTGTTTTATTTTTACAGTTATACCTATGACAAATTGTGCAAATATAGAATCAAAAACATGTGTTGAGAGGATCGAGGATCGTCAATGCTACCTGCTAGCATGCAGATTCTGGTGTCATATTAAATATAACGGTCGAAGAACATGCGTTGATGGAACCCCTTCATTCCCTTTAAAATGTAGTTGCTCATATAAGTGTTGAATCTAGAACAAAAAATATGATAATTGCTCTATTTTAAATGTAAAAGCATTTATCAACATAGAGTTAATAAGTTTACACTCTTACATTTTGAGTTAAAAAAGTGTATTAATGGGATAAAAGAGAAAGGAATGAAAGAGAAAGAGACAAATTAAAAAAAATGTTTATTAATAAAAATTACTTTTTTAAAATGATTATTAAAAATTGTCATTTAATATTAAAATGGTCTATAAAAATAGTTATTTAACTCATAATTATTTTAGGTATAGTGATCTCTTTTACGTGGAATTGATGTTAGATTTTTATAAAGTGTCGAGTAAACCGTTAACATGTTACCTCATATCTCTTAAAGAAAAAGAGGGAAAAGAAAAGAGTGATGAGAAATGAAGAGAAAATAGAAAAAACAAAAAAATATATAGAGATAGGATGAGAGATGAGCAAAATAGATATCACATATAAAGTTATAGAAGAAAAAATGGGTTAAAAGAGAAAAGATGAAAAAGATAGAGATAAATTAGAAAAGAAAAAAAAAAAACTATTTCAAAATGACTATTGAAAATTATCACTTAAGGTCAAAATGTTCCAAAAAACAATCAGTTACCTCATAATTATTTTAGTCCAAAATATCTCTATTATATTAATCTATGGAGTGTTGTGTAAACTGTTAATATGTTATATCATATTTTAATGAAAAAAAATAAACAAAAAAATTATTTTGATGAGAGCTTTTTAATTTCATTGATGTATTTGCTATTTTATTAATATTAAGCAAAAAAATGACCACTTGTTAAAAATTTCAGGATTAAATTGATTATTCCATTGAATGTCACAATTATACTTTATCAAATACAATTTCATTAGATATTTATTTAATTATATTTAGTCTTTAACTGTACAGTATAAAAGTTGAGTTTTTAATAGCGAAGTTTGATATAATGTATGTTATCGCAAATTATAAGAGAGAGATCGAA
>JBBPBS010000968.1:9709164-9755039 GCA_037974835.1 Cicer judaicum
GTTAGAAAATATGGACATTATTAGATTATACTTCTTCTTTTGGTTTTAAATCTGAAACCTCACAATTATATTAATTAATTATGATGTAATTTATCATCTCTTTTAAGATTGAAAAAAATATATTTTATTAAATACTTCAAAAAATATAGAGAACTTAGATTTGTAAATACTATTGTTTATGTTGAAAAATTGACAGTGAAATAGATATTTAATGTATTTTTGTTAAATTATGTCTAATTCATAGGAAAAGAAACACTATGATAAATATGTATGATTATAGTGTGTACATTATACGATCATTAAGTTTATCCATGAATATTTTAGAATTCATTATTTATATCATAGATCAAACAAATGACTCACCTAATAGAAATATTTGACAAATAGATTTTTTCTCTTGAAAAACTTAAATTGTTTCTCTAATAAAAATTTGAAACTATGTTTACAAATATCTTAAAACTTATCTAAAATAATATAATTCTCACACTTTCGATAATAAAATTATTTTTGAAGAATCAAAATTATTACAAATATATTAACAATTTAATCAAAATTAAGATTAATAATATTAAATTATTTAAAAATATTTAATTTTTTCATAATACCTGTATAACTAATCGTCGTTATTTGTGATCTTTTATGTTTCAAGATAGATTAAATAGTCTTGTTTTAATTTCCATCGCAAATAATTTTTTATAAAGAATTTTGATTAAAATGAATAATTATTAATGTTTTTGTAAGAAAAAATATAATTGTAGTTCGGGCACCAAACATCCTAGGACCGCCTCCGACAAAAACCCACATATTTCTATAGTTGAGCGCTGTGGAAAGCATTTTCAATATCAATTTTTCCTAACTCTTTTTATCAGGGTATTAGCATGATCTAAAAGCTTTATAAATGCCGTAAAAACTATACTTGATTTTGACATCGTCAACTCCATACTTCCACGATTAAACAACATTCCAAAATGTTTCAACTTTTTCTCACATTAAACATGATATAGATTCCATGAATTACACAGTTCAACTAATTTAAAATATCTAGTACTGTATAGAGTTTAAGGGAAAACAGCAGTTAAGAGAGAGCAGGCAAAATGGCGAAATGGAGGAGGGCAGCATGGAATTCAGAGATTGATTAAAAGCTTTATGCATATACACAGACAAACCAAATTCACAATAGCATAATTTGATTTCAGTAATATCTTAATATAATTAGTTAGCCGGAGCTAGCAAATGTAATTTACATACCATGTTACAGGTTCAAAATTAAAACAATCTAGATTCCCATATTTTTGTTTGTTTATTCTATCATCAAATATTGTAGATCAATGACATTCTTCGCTGTTTACATTACAGTAAGGTTTTTTTTTTCTTCAAAAATTCAACTCATAAATGATGAAGTCCTTTATATGGACTTTGAACTTACCAAGTACCAAGCTGTTGTAGTAAAAAATCACATTGCAAAAGTTTCATAAATTTTTTGGTACATTATAGTTTGCATGTTATATTTAGTTAAACATAAAAAAAAAATTGACCTGTGTAGATTGTCATATGCTACCAATAGTCCCCACACGAGCAAATCCCTTCATTAAAATGGTGAAACCGATTCGCATCCCGAACAACTATCGACCTTCTCATAACCGCCGATACCATCTTAGAAAATGTGTGACAATCACCACAGACCCTCAGATTTTTAGAGATCCTAATAGGATCACCCTGTGGGATGGAAATTAGTCCAAATGCAATAGCTAGTTTTTCACTATGTGTGTACAACATTTCTTTCTTGACTTCGTCTTCAACATCTTGCAACACAAATTCTGTATCAGGTACATAGCCAGCCATCTCCAACTTCCTAATTACACTCATCAACATTTCATAGATTTCATTTGATTGAGGATGTGATCTATCTCCAACACTAAACTGATAGGTTTCATTATCAACTTCGATCCATGTCCATCCGGGAACTTTCTTCAGCTTCCTTTGGGTTATCATATCCCTAAATTCTGCCACCTTTTCCCACTTACCAGCTTTTGCATATATATTAGATAGTAAAACATAGTTCCCTGGATTTTGAGGCTGTAGTTCAAGAAGAGAATTCGCCGCCTTTTCAGCCAACTCCATGTTCCCATGAATTCTACATGCTCCAAGCAAAGCACTCCAGAGCCTTTCATCTTTTACAACTGACATGGTCTCTATCAATTTTGCCGCCTCGTCTAGCCTCCCTGCACGTCCAAAAAGGTCAACCACACAGGTATAATGTTTGATATCAGGTCTAACAGCATAATCTTCCCACATCGAATTGAAGAAGCGAAGACCGTCTTCGATTAGTCCTGCATGACTACAAGCATATAAGAGCGAGACAAATGTGATCCTATTTGGCAAAATCGCAGAGTTCAACATCATATGAAATAAGTCAAGAGCTTCTTTTCCCTTCCCATGATATCCATAGGCGGCGATCATGGCACTCCACGAAATAACGTTTCTCTCTTTCATCCTATCGAAAACCTC
The DNA here is from genome assembly GCA_037974835.1 of Cicer judaicum. Taxonomy (NCBI): domain Eukaryota; kingdom Viridiplantae; phylum Streptophyta; class Magnoliopsida; order Fabales; family Fabaceae; genus Cicer; species Cicer judaicum. The sequence continues at coordinate 9,711,673 of JBBPBS010000968.1, forward strand.
TCTGGCAGACTCGACGCATCCGCACTTGGCGTACATGTCAATCATTGCAGTCCCCAAGATCACATCCAAAGAGAAACCATTCCTACAAATATACTCATTAACAAACCTAGCCTTATGCATAGCCCCCAATTTAGCACAAGCTTTAACAACCGTCACCATAGCAACCTTATCGGGAACAAAACCTTCTTCCATCATCCGATCAAACAAAACCAACGACTCATATGCATTACAATCTGCATAACCACCAATCATAACCGTCCATGTTACAAGATCCTTACTAAGCATTATATCAAATAACCGGCGTGCATCCTCAATCACCATACACTTAGCATACATATCCACAAGAGTAGCACAAACAAAATGATCCAATAACAGCCCATGTTTCAATACCACATCATGAATCATTTGACCCATTTGAAAATCCTTTCTGTCCCTACAAGTTCTAATCACAAAAGGTAAAGTGTAGTTATCAGGGGTAACACCACATCTAAGAATTTCCCTAAAGGTTGCATAACAATTGGCATAATCACCAAGCTTGGAAAATCCACCAATCATGACACTCCAAGTTGTTGGGTCTCTCATTGGCATTCCATCAAACAGATGGTGTGCATCATCAATGGCCTTGTGTTGGACATAGAAATAAAGGAGTTTGTTTGCAACAACGAGATCATTGAATGTTCCGTTGATTAACACGTTAGCGTGAACTTGTCTGATATGGAAAACGTTTCTGCAGGTATATAGAAGACGAACGCAAGATTCAGCTACCATTGTGAATGAGAGTACATGTAATTGACTAGTACTTCATGAACATATTTATTTTATTGTTTTTTCGTCACTACCAAGCAAAAAGAGTCAAAACAACTTCCTAGTTTGCATATGATGATCGAATGTCCAAACACAAACATAAGTTCAGGATTATCAGGCATACATATGGTTTCTTTTGGGGCAAATTCCAATACAAAAGTTTATGCTGCCATGCTGATACCTTAAATATGTTTAACAATTGAACCACTGTTTAAGAGGTATTTTTAGAAGTAGATGCTAATCGTCATTTCATTTGTATGATTAAGGTAATGACTTAAACGATAAAAACAAAAAACTACATTATATTTTTAGTTCTTAATTTAGTTTTTAATTTCATTCTATTCTCTTAATTCTTTTTGTCTCTTACCTATCTATACTAATTTCAATAGTGTTTAGGTTTGTATGTTTTAGGATGAGAGAGGGAGAGTGAGTCAGGGATGTCGGACATGACAAGGGCACGTGTCAATAAAGCTAAGGAAGCTTTAAATTAAATAGAGAAATTTAAATAACACACAAAAATATTCAAAAACTCTTAAATGGGAGAAAAAATTACAGTTATTATCTAATGACAACCTAGAGAATAACACTATATAAAAATTGTTATAAAATATAGACTTTCTTTAAACTTCTCATGGCCCCAAGTACATCGTCACACTCTAAAATAAATAATTAAACTATATCTTTCAATGCTCTAACACAAGAATAAAAAAGAAAAGAAAAAAAAAATTTGATATAAGTCTAAAGTGTTTCTAACTGGTGCGAATTCTAATGAAAAATATGTTGCAACCTCCATGTAGAGTGTGAATTCCACTTAAAGTTGAACTACTTCAAGAAATGTTTATTGATTGATTTAATTTTTTATAATTGTGTAGTATTTGATATTTGATATTGTTGTTATGTTAAATGTTGAATGTTGAATGAAATTTTGTGCATATATTTGATTGGACGAATTTATATGATGTGATAATAAAAAGTGAATGCATTGTATGATATATGTTTATGTGATGATAATGGTGATGTTTGATTGATGATAGTGATGTTACAAATTTGTGAAAGGTTTATATGATGATCATGATTATGTACGATTAATGATGTTATAAAACTATGATGGAAATATTGAAGTACCCCATAATTGATGAAATAGTGATGATTCCAACTTATGCTAAAGATGATGCTCTGAACGGAGTAGTCTTGGTTAACGAGGGGAGAAAATAAATATCGTGAATTTGTGAAGTGAATATTATTTTGTCATCGTATAGATAGGGCATAACAAGCATAGTGATTTTCGAGAAGTACAACTAAATTGAGTCTGATCGTGACAGTCTACTCTTGAACCTTAAGACAAGATTGTTAGACCTTAGAGTTATTTAGTAGAGAATTCCTAAGTGACTTGGAGGTAGCACTCCAAATATTGGAGCTACCACCCAACATACGTTTACTCATAAAAAAAAAAATGTGATTTACTCTCATGTCCAAACTATCCTTTGTCAGTGTATTATAACTTTTATGTACAAACATTTATCCTTTGGTCTCTTCATTAGTGTATTATAATTATTATGATTAAAAAATATAAAATTTTAATTTTAATTAATCGATTAATGACAAATATTTATCTTTTATTTGATTATATGTTCAACAAACTTCTTTAACAAGTAAATTTCCAACAACAAGTAACGTGAAAATATTATACTTATTGGATCATAATTGTTCTAATTTTTATGTTGACAATATTAAAAAAAAAAACTAATTTTAATTAATTTTTTATTGACGGATAATTATTGCGTATATACTTTTTATCATATATTTATAATTAATATATTATGATTATTCTTAATTTTATTTAAAAGATATAAAAAAAATACAAAATTTAACTAATTCATTACAAACAAAAATTAGTTATGGGTATGAATTGTATGTTCCAATTGTTTCTCTTGCAACTCATTTTTATTTTTATATTAACAATATCAATACAATACTTATTTTAATTAATTTTTTAATGACAAAATTTATCTCATATATACTTTTTATAATAAAAAAGTTCACAATTTTTATTTTTATTATAAACGTCATATACGAGACATATTTTTATCATAAAAAAATTAGTTAAAATTAATATTTTATCAATAATACCACCATAATAAAAATGAGAAAAATTATAACACAATAATTATAATTGTTTTAAACTCCAGTTTTTTCACATTTTTCTCATCTCAAAATAAATTGCAAAAGAAGCTATTGGAAGGGACAAGTAATTCCCTTGAAAAGTGTTTACTTCTAATTAATTAGTTAAATTTACTTTTTTTTTATGTCTTCTAAATAAAATTAAGAATAATTATAAAATATAAATCACAGATATATTATTAAAACCATGCACAAATAAATATTTGTTAATAAAAAAACTAGTTAAGAGTAGTGTTTTTTAAATATATTCTGCATAAAAATAAGAACAATTATAATATACTATAACTTTTTCACGTTATTTTTGGAAAAAAGAAACCGTTAAAGAAGTTGGTGGAACATATATAATCATACACGAGATAAATATTTATCATTAATTAATTAGTCAAAATTAATGCTTATTTATATCTTCTAAATAAAAATGATAATAATTATAATACAACAATTATAATTTATTATAAAAAAATAAATAAAAAACATGGGACTTTTTTTTTTTTATTATGTAGAAACTAAAGTCAAATTTCTTGCATTTTGCATGGACTTAAAAGGATTATTGATAATAGAACGTGATTGGAAAATTAATAATGACATCTACGTAAGAATTTAAACTTTTTTTCTCCTATAGAATAATGCAATCTCAATAAATTCTATTTAACTATATTTTCTCAATTTAATTACACAAACTTAGTAGTACTTATAAGATTTTCGTACAATTTTATTTTCTAATTAAATAAGTAAGGTACAACTTATAGCTCTCATCTCGGTTATCACCTATCAGAGTGAGACTTCTCCTAAACTTGAACTTCAAGTCTCATTAAATTGTAATGATTGTGATTTTGTAAACGCATGCAGGGTCAACCTAGTGAAACACAAAAAATGAAGGAAGAGAATTTTCAAATCATGTTGATAGTATAATATAAATAAGAAGAATACAGAAAAATTCAAAACAGAGCCGTATCAACATACATCACAATATATCAAAACATTCACATAAATAATCATATTATAAAGTCAAAATCACTCAAGGAAAACCAATATCTCATTATAACATCAAACCATCTAAGAGAAATTATCCTCAATTAGATACACATTAACCTCAATAAAACAATCACATGATGGTGCAATGTTACGCATGCTCCTGATAACTATATACTCAATATAATATTTGCCACTAAGGCAGCTTCCACGCAGAAAATGACTCATACCAATGGAAAAACAAATCTGCCACGAAGGCAACTTCCATGAAGATAGATTTGTTATGACATGATGGTGCATTATCAAAATAAAATATTTCCACACAATTCACTAAGATTCATATGATATGACATGATGATGTATTATCAAAATCAAACATTTTCACATAGTCCATTAAGATTATGTCAAATGCTCCAAAAATAACTTATACGAAATTATCACCTTATTCAAATATCATTAAGATCATACATCACCGGTTCTTATCACGAAAATCAAATTCATAAACAATCATCATAAAATTCAAAGTGTGACACCTTAAACCCCAAATAACATATATAATAACTTATACTAGATTTTTTTTTTTAGTAAAATTGACAGCGGATAAAGTAAATTTATTTTCAAGAAAATAAAAAATTTTATACCTAATTTAGGATATCACGTTTCTCAAAATCAAAAGAAACACTTTAAACTCTTTTGCTTCTATAAAACAGGAAATCCCCATAAACTTGATTTAACTAGAATTTCTCAATTTAATTCCAAAAATTTACTAATACTTATAAGATTTTGATACAAAATGTATTTTCTAATTAAATAAGTAAAAGTAAAATACAATGTACTACTCTTATTCCTAGTATCACCTATCAGAGTGAGGTTTCTCCCAAATTTGAACTTCAAGACTCATTAATCTATAATAGCTGCGATTTTGCAAACGCAGGGTTAAGCCAATCAAACATAAACAACGAATGAGGTGATTTTTGAAATAATGTTAATAATATAATATAAATAAGAAGAATACATAATTAATCATAAATAAAATTGAATCATTACACAAACGTTCCTTAAGAAAAATATCACATTAAAAAGTTAAAATCAGACAAGAAAAATTCATACCTTTCACAATAATATCAAATCGTCTAAGAGAAATTATTATCACATACAATACACATTAATCACAACAAAACAATCACAAGAAAATGCAATGATATTCATGAGTTTAAACTCTACTTCACAATGTGGTACCATTCTAACTTTGAAGTACTTGGTTAAGAGGCTTGATACTATGTCACCATCCCGGTGGATGGACAATTCAAATTTTCTTTGTCCTCATAGATCCCCTCAACTCAATCTGAGACACATATACGCAACAATCGAGGTAAATGGTGTTGCATGATAGAACCCGACATTTAGAGTGCTAACAATGTCTCCCCATCCAAATACCTCCAATGTCTAACATATACGCAACAATCACTAGGTTTGTCAGACCCTATTTATATGATGACAAAATAATATCCACATAACAAATTCTCAATATTTATTTTCTCCCCTCATTGGCCTAAGATACTCCATTAAGATTGTCATCTCAAAGATAAATTGGAATCACCATTATTTCATCAACAATGGGGTTGCTTCCATATTTTCATCACAAATTTATAACATCACTATCATTAATCATATCTCATAATATAAACTTATCACAAATTTATAACATCACAATTATTAATCATACATCATCATTGTCACATAAAATTATCACTGCGCGTCAATCTTTTATCATCACATCACATAATTTCATCTAATCAAACACATACATAAAATTAATTCGACACCCAGTATCACATTAATATCAAATACCATACATTTAAAGAAATTAAACCAATTAACACCTTACAAGCATTTTTATCCTATATTTTAATCTCACAATTTCTATATTTGCACATTAATTAATTTATCGCTCAAAGGACTACTGTCATACGTAGCAAGTCATAGATGAATCGTTGAGAAATACGATTTTCCCTTCATCTCACAATATATTATACTCATAAAATCAAACGCTCTCTCACCCCTTACCTTATTTCGACGCTTTCACACACGAATACGATTCCACGAGTAAACAACTTTTGTTCTTTGAATCTTTGTCCTTCAACGATCTAACTTGACCGTTTATGGATAAACATCAAAAATAAATTATAAGAAGACACTCTAAAAACTAATTTTGAAATTCGATCAATAAACTTATCAAAAATCAGAAAACCAATTAGTGGATAACATAGCCACTTTTCACATGATCGTTTTGACGTTCGTTTCACTCAAATCGGGTTTACGGTGAAGGAGAATGGTGTAAAATAAAGAATTCTATAAACGAAAAAGTCAGATAGTTTATAGAAAAATCAGGATGGTTAAAAATATGAGAAAATATATTTAATTAATTAAATAAATGAATAAATTAACATACTAAAAATTTAGCGAAAAATTCTTTTTGAGACAATTATGATTGTCGGTATTAATTTTGTTCTATTTTTCCTCCAATTCCTTTGAGGAATGAGATGTTGCCGCTAACGTACATGCCTTTCTTTCTTTCTTTTTCTTTCTAATTATTTGTTTGTTTATTATTATTTAATTAAGTTTTACTTGTATATGAGACTAATCTTTAAAATACATTTTACTCTTTTCTTTATCTTTTTAAAATAAGACCAACAATTACAAACTAACTCTAACACTTATTTAAATACAATTTTATTACTAATACATTACCAATATTTTAGAACTAATATATTTTAAATTACAGTAACTAAAATAACTAGCTTCTTTTTTTTATTTGTTTATTGCTAATAACTGAAACTATGTTGATATTCAAAATAATCACTATAATTATACTTATTTTTTAAAATATTCACCTTAAAATATTATGATCATTAGAGAATAGTCAAAATTAAAAAATAAATAAATATAACATCAACCACTTTATATTAATTGGTAAATCATAATAAATATATATATAAAATCACAATGACTATATAAAAATAACGAAAATCAAACACAATATTACTAATATATCAAGATAATTAATTATAAAATAAATAACTAAAAATATAAAATAGTTATAAATAATTAAAATATAACTATGTGCACCCTTAGTATTCGCCAAACGCATAAGAAAATATCACATCAATTATGAGCGCACATATACACGTTTAAATCGCCTAAAATTTTATTATTTAAAATTATTTGTATATTAAAATACTATTACTTTTAAAAAAATATATAAAATATAATATTTGTTATTTATACCATTCGTTTAGTCTAATATGTACAAGATTAGCACATAATAAAAAGTACACATATAAAAAAAATTAATCCTAAAGTTAATCAACATATATTCTAAAATGATTTTAACACCAAATTAATTATTTAAAATCATATTTCATTAATAAAATAATTTACTATAAAATTTGGGTTGCTACGCAAAACTTTCACCTCACATATCATGAACATATATTGATAAGCAACTATCATAAAGACCAAAGCTTTCACTTCACATATCATGAAATCTTATATTCATAAAAGTATCATAAAAATACAAACTTTAATCTCTTACATCGTAAAAGTTAAACTTTCATCACATACATATAGAAATTAAAACTTTCATCATATACCACACATAAATTCAAATTTTGCAATAGCCGTGGTAGTATTGCAGTGGATCAACGCAGTTGGCAATGGTTTTTCCCACAAAGGGATCTCTGCTAGCAAGCATCTCATCCAACTTACTTCTTCACTAATAGTAGCTAGTGCTATCATTTCAGATTCCATAGTGGACTAAGTCAATATCGTATGTTTCTTCAATTTCCATGACACGACACCACTGGCTATATTGAAAACATAGCCACTAGTTGCTTTGGAGTCATCTGATAAAGTGTTCCAATCAACATCGTTGTATCCTTCAAGGACTATAGGAAACATTTGATAGTGTAATCTGAGACTCATGGTCCTTTTAAGGTATCTCATGACTTTTTCGATAGCGTGCCAATGCTCCATACTAGGTCTGCTAGTAAACCTGCACAACAATCCCACGACGTAGGCTATGTCGGGTCTAGTGCAATTAGTGGCATACCTGAGGCTACCAATGATGCTCACATATTCAGTTTGTCTAACACCTTCACCAGAGTTGTTGAAATGTTTCACACTTGGATCATGTGTGAAAGCAAGTTTACAGTCAAAGGAATTATATTTCTTTAGGATCTTTTCAACATAGTGAAATTGATCCAAAAAAATTCCCTTTTCTAACCTAGTAATCTTGATTCCAAGGATTACACTTGCTTCTCCGAGGTCTTTCATATGAAAGTTGTTACTCAACAATGATTTCACTTTATTTACAGCATGAATGTTTGATCCAAATATGAGTAAGTCGTCTACATATAGACACATATGATAGTGCAAATGCTATTTTCATATTTGTAATAAATGCATTTGTCGCTTTCATTCACTTTAAACTCATTCAACATTATTAAGTTATCAAAATTTTCATGTCATTGCTTAGGAGCTTATTTAAGACCATATAGAGATTTATCTAACTTACAAAGATCTTAAACATGTCAAGTGCTTCACTATTATTTTTCATCAAATATACAAAAGTAAAATCAGAGCAATCGTCAATAAAAGTTATGAAATAACGCTTTCCATTTCTAGTCAGCGTTCCATCAAGTTCACATATATTAAAGTGTATTAATTCTAAGGGTTCAGATTCTCTAACTACCGATTTATGTGATTTCTTTGTTATTTTAGCTTGACTGCAAAAATCACATTTTTCGAAATTCTTTGGAGATAACTTTGGAATTAAGCTTAAGTTACTTAAGTTTGAAATTACATGTTTGTTCATATGACAGAGTCTAGCATGCCAAATATTAAAATCACACAACAGGTAAGCAGAAAGAGACATGTTATTCATTTCAACATTCAATTTAAACATGTCATTAGTGAGGTACCATTTCCCAACAAAAATACCATATATAGAAATGGTGTACAAATCTGCCTCTATAGACTGAGTGAACCCTGCCTTATTGAGAAGAAACCCAGAAACAAGATTTTTTTCGTATTTTTGGAGTGTGCATAACATCCTTTAGTATTAAGGTTTTTCCATATGTGAATGTTAGTTCCACATCTCCTGTACCAGCAACATTAGTGGTGTAGGAATCTCCCAACATCACTTTCTTATCTTCAGCAGCAGTGTATGTTTTAAACATAGCACGATCATGACAAACATGGTGAGAGGCGCTAGTGTCTATCCACCACCCATCTGATCCACCTACAAGGTTGATTTCGGTTATCATAGCAATGAATTGCTCTTTTGTCAAGTTAGCCTGATTTGCAAGGTCTGGCTTGTTCCTACGCTTGTGTGCCAAAACACCTTACGTCGGGGATTATCTCTAATAGGCAACCTCAAATATTTGAATGAAACACATCTTATCTTACAATTAAGAATCTCTACCGCAATTTGAAACCATGAAATGTTAACATTAACACCTCCCAACATACTTTTATGAAAATTAACCTTTAGGCCAAATTGAAGCTCAAACCACAACAAATTAGCCTTGATTGCTCTAATATTATCCCAACACTTCTCTCCCACACAATTTCAACTTCGTTTCTTGAACACACACTATATCAGATTTTTTATTTTATATTAAACCATGCAATTCTTTTTTCTTGGCGACCCCTCCCATGCCTCTAATATTATAACATAACATCTTCATTGCCAACCTTTCTATCACCAAAAACTTCCTACCCCATCCACTTCTAACTTCCTATGCATTTTTTTTCCAATATTCACTCTGTCTCTTTTTTCCATTTCCATTAATTTTATAACTATAATATTTTTCTCCTCTTGTGGAACTAACTCGGTCTCTTTTACAAAATTTAATACTTCTTTACCCACCTCTGTTGCATCATTATATTAAGTAAAGCCAAATGTCTCCAATATTCCCGAGCCGAAAGAATCACCTAAACTAGTCGAAGAAGAAACACTTACTTGATTTAATGAAGTGAACAAAGTTGCTTGTCTCCTATTCTTTTTCTATTGAGTCTCGAGCAAAAGTCTCTCCTTTCGTTAATGCTCTAGTAGTCTAGCTATTTGTTTCAATGGTAAAACTTCTCTATATTGACTTTTTAGAAAATTCTCTTTTGAATAGTCGGTTAACTTTTCTGTATAATCTACATGGTTTTCCAACATGCTCTTCAAACTCCCATTATGTTTAAACATGTTGATAGGCCCACCCCCCATGAATAAGGCCCGCTACTAGCTCCTAGTGGCGATCCAATATCACAAGTCTACTTCTTTAAACTCTTTTCACATGTTGATTCACCAATTTGAAAATCATTAAATTCTCTCTCCACATTAAATAAAATTGTTTCATGTTGACCAAGTGGGTCCTACATGTGACTCTCAATTTGAAGCAACTCATGCCTCCCAATAAATTCATAAGTGTCTCCTCCACTCCTAACTTCTATTATCTCTCAAAAATAAATAACAATTATTTGGATAATTGTTACTACCTCTATTTTACCTCCCCGCCCATATTAAGAAATTTTTGTTCATAAGATCATCCTCATCACCATACAATTCAGTTTCTCTACGAATTCAAACCACCATTAACTTAGGTTATTAAATTCTCTCTCCACATAAAATGACAATTATTTGTCTCTTCCACTCTTAATTGTCTCCCCACATGCCTCCTAATAAATTGATAATTGTCTCTTTCACTCTTAACTTCTGGGTTTTCTCTCTCCAATAAATGACAATTATTTGAACAATTGTTACTATCTCAGTTTCCTCCCAAAAATATTAAGAATTAACTCTAAATTATTGTCCATCATATCATCCTTATTACGCGCCACATCACCATTTAATTCAGTTTCTCGCTCGAACAAATTCAATCCACCATTAACTTCGGTCATATATATATATATATATATATATATATTTTAAATTAACTTCCATCGAAAGCTTAAATTAACTTCGGTCATATATTGTAATTTATGTTAGAAAGCTTATACATTAATTTGGTCTTACAAAATATAATATTTTTAAATAAAATAAAATTTATTATATATTATAAAGTAATAAATTTATTGTATATTTCAAATGTTAAATTCTTTTTTCTTTTCCTTTTTGAAAATTAAAGACATTTTTCACCATTGCTTATATATGGAACAAACATAAATACTTTATTTATTTACCATACTATTAAATATTTCTTCGACATTGGTTTTTTTTAATACAAAGTCTTAATTTTTATTTTACAAAGGTACATCAGAGTAAACAACAAAAATAAATCATTATATTGATATTGAAATTATTTGAAATGGCTAAGTTTTCCGCCCTACTAGTCATCGTCCTTGCCTTTGTTTATTCAGGTGTGCAAATTATTATATCAAAATTTCAACGAATATATATGTGTGTTGGCATTGTTCATTTGGTTAACTTTAACAATTTTTGAAATTTTTTTGGTTAACTCCCAATAAATTCAAAGCTGTCTCCTCCACTTTTAATTTTTTCGTTTTCTCTCTCCTTATTTGTACAATTGTTACTATCCTATTTTTCCTCTTTTAATAATTAACTCTAAATTATTGTCTATTTTTATTATGCCCCCATCACCATCTAATTCAGTTTCTCTCTCCAACGAATTCAAACCACCATTTTTAAATTAACTTTCATCCATTTCAATTGTTTTTTTTTAATTTCAATTCAAATTAATAATAATAATAATATAATAATTTATTTTAGCAAACTTTTATATTGTAATTTATGTTAGAAAGCTTATACATTAATCTGGTCTTACAATCTAATATTTTTAAATAAAATAAAATTTATTGTATATTATAAAGTAAGAAATTATTTATTGTATACTTCAAATGTTGAATTCTTTTTTCTTTTCCTTTTTAAAAATTAAAGACATTTTTTACTATTTCTTATATATGGAACAAACATAAATACCTTATTTATTTACCATACTATTAAATAGTTCTTCTGCATTGGTTTTTCTATATAAAGTCTTAACCTTTATTTTACAAAGGTACATCAGGGTTAATAACAAAAATAAATCATACTATTGATATTGAAATTATTTGAAATGGCTAAGTTTTCCGCCTTAATAGTTATCGTCCTTGCCATTATTTATTCAGGTATGTAAATTATTATATCAAATTTCCATGAATATGTGTGTTGGCATTGTTCATTTGGTTAACTTTAACATATTGAAATTTTGCATTGTAAATTGACTATAGTCATTTAAAAGATACATCTTTCAAATTGAATTCTATGGAAATCAATAATCGTTGATTTAGATATGGTGTTTTTACATTTAGATATTATCTTAAGATCCAAATATGTGATCTAATTACACAAACATTTTTTTTAAATTGTATGATTTAAATTCTATACAATTGATAATTTTATATTTAATTATGACTTTGTCTCTCAATTAAATTGACATTTTCTTCATGTGAGTCTAATCTTATATGGGTCCTTATTTTAGATGGTTCAAAGATATGTATTTTTTTTTATTAATGTGCTTTATTTTCACAGTTATACCTACAACAAATGGTGCAAACACAGAAGAATTTATATGTATTGTTAATGACAATCATAGTCCATGTCTTCTGCAAGAATGCAGACAATGGTGCCTTACTAAGTATAATGGCCTAGCAAAATGCACCGTAGAAATCCCTTCACAGACTTTAACTTGTAGTTGCACATATAGATGCAGAACCTAGAACAAAAAATATGATAGTTGCTCTATTTTAAATGTACGAGTCTTTATCAAATAAAGTTAATAAATTTAAGAGACCTATATTTTGGGTTTCAAAAGTGTTTTAAATATATATTTTTACTTTATTGCCATTAGAATAAACAAAATTGAAAAATGAGAGGTTTTTTAGTGTAATTTTAAATAAAAATTGTGATTATAGTATAGTTATTATTAATCTATTAATAGGATGTGAATAGGCTAGACCGTTCGTGAAGGGCCTATGGCGTGGCTTGACCTAGCCTATTTAGTAATAAGGTTAGGCGGCTATTTAAATAAGTCAGACGCTTGAGAGACCGACCTATATATATTTTATTATTTATTAATGTTATTTTTTATTATTATATTAAGAATATTATTTACTATTTTAAATTGTATCAAATGCAATTATTCCATATTTAGTTGCGTTTTTATATTTAGTAGTCGTTCCATACATGGTAACCGTTCAATTAGTCAATTAATGAGTGTCTTTATTTCAGAAGAAAAAAAATCATTATTTGAAACAACCATAAAAGATGCTTGTTTCAGATTTTTTAAAAATCATTTTGTTAGAAAAATTATTTTTGATTTAATATATAAATATATATATTAAATAAAAATAATATGGTATGAGTAGAGCATTAATTTTATTTTATTTTTTAAATGTGAACAAGACTTTTAGGTTTTCAGGTTAGGCTAAACTTTTAAAAATGCCCAGGTCAGACTAAAAAAAAGCTTAGGCTTAAAAAATTAATTGTAAACTAAACTCAGACTTTTCAAAGCCTAACTGACCTATTCTCACCTCTATTCATCAATGATGTATGAGAGTGATAATGAATAGAAAAATGCTTAAATATTCAATTAATCCCTATAAAATATAAGAAATTATATTTTAATCCTATGAAATAAATTTTTTAGTTGAAATCTTTATTTAATACAATCGTTTTCGTATTAGTCACCAATACTTAACATTGCTAGTTTTTTAACGGTTGACTAATTATTGATTTTAAACTTAATTCCTACAAATCCAAGAAGTTTGGTTATAGTCTTTGGAAAAGAAAAATTGTTTAAGTCACCGCGAAATAAAAGAAAATTTATCTTGGTCCCTTCATAATAAAAAAAATGTGATTTACTCTCATGTACAATTTTAAAAATAAATTATAATTAATGTATTAAAATTATTATCATTATCAATTTTTTAGAAAATATAAAATATTAATTGGCTAAATACCACTTGTGGTCCCTTAACTTAATTTCAGTTAATATTTTAGTCTTTTACTTTTTTTCCTGATTTGGTATTTAGTTTAATTTTAAGTGACAATTTGATCTTTTATGTTTTAAAATGTCAACAATGTTATCTTTTTTTATATATAAAAATTTAAAAATTCATTAAAATTTTCAAACAAAATCCATAAAATTAATTATATTCTTTAATATAAAATAAATTTTATCAAATTCATAACTCAAATCTTCAAATAAATTCATATGTGTCATTCTTTATTTGATATTGTTAGAGATGAAAATATAAGTTCATTTAAAGATTTAAGTTATGAATTTGATGAAATTGCATTATATTGAATATGATAATTAATTTTATGGGTTTTGTTTGAAATTTTTGATGAAATTTTGCAAAAAATAATGATAACATTGTTGACATTTTAAAATATAAAAGATCAAATTGACACTTAAAATTAAAATAAATGACCAAATTGGGAAGAAAAAAAAAGATAAAGTGGTAAAACCTTAACTGAAATTAAGTTAAGGGACCACTTGTGGTATTTAGAGACGGGAATAAACTAGGTCGTCCGTCACGGGCCTATGGTCTGACCTACTTATGGTATGATTTGGTCTGACCTATTTAATAAAAAGGTTACCCTCACACTGTTTTTAAAGCCTATTTATTTAAATATGTCATACTCAAGCTTATAAAAAAGTTTGCTAGACCTGATGGCCTATATATTTTGTTGTTTTAAATATTATTATTTATTATTATATTAATAATATTATTTTCTAATTTAAATTTTATCAATTAGACAATCACTCAATAATCATTCCATATTCAGTGGTTGTTCCATATTCGATAGTAATTCTATATCTTGTAGTCGTTTCATATTCGGTAACCGTTCAATTAAATAATTACTCAGTAGTCATTCTATATTTGTTTAAGAGATAATAATCGGTGTGTTTGTTTTAAAAAAAAAAATCTATTATTTAAAAGCAAAAATTAAATTTTAGGGTTTAAAGGATGTTTCAAATTTTTTTAAAATTATTTTGTTAGAAAAATTATTTTTTGTTTAATATATATAAATATGTATATTGATATTGGTATGTGGAGACAATCATGTAATATGAGTAAAACATTTCAATATTTTAATGTGAATAAGTCTTTTAAAAAGATTTCTAGGCCAAACCAGACTTTTAAAACGGTCAGGTTAGGCCGAAAAAAAAGCCTATGATAAATCGTACACCAGACTCAAGTATTTCAAAGCTAACATGTTCTATTGTATTTAGCCATATTAATTTTAATTAATTGATTAATGACAAACAATTATCCGATGTTTTATTTAATGTTCCACAAGCTTCTTTAACGAGTCATTTCCAAACAAACAACGTGAAAATATTATAATTATTGTATCATAATTGTTCTTATTATTATGTTGCTAATATTAAAAAAAAACACTAATTTTGATTAATTTTTTATTGACAAATATTTTTTGGGTATATGGTTTTTATAATACATTTGTAATTAGTATATTATAACTATTCTTATTTTTGTTCAAAAAAATATAAAAAGAATAATAAATCTAACTAATTCATTAGGGACAAAAACTAGTTATAAGTATGAATTGTGTGTTCCAATAGTTCCTTTTGAAACTCATTTTCATAAGAAAAAAAACATGGAAAAAGTGGAGTGTGTGAGAAAAGTATAGTTATTGTATTTTTATGTTAACGATACCAATATAATACTTATTTTAATTAATTTTTTATAACAAAAATTTATATCGTATATAATTTTTATAATAAAATTTTTCACAATTTTTGTTATTATTTTTATTATAAAAATCATATATGACATACATTTTTATCACAAAAAAATTAGTTAAAATTAATATTTAACAATCGTACCATCACAATAAAAATGAGTAAAATTATAATAAAATAGTCATAATTTTTCAAATTCCAGTTTTTTCACATTTTTTTCTTCTGAAAATAAATCCCAAGTGTTTATCGAAACAATTGTTTACCTCTATTCAATTAGTTAAATTTAATATTTTTTATATCTTTTAAATAAAAATAAGAATAATTATAAAAAATAAACTAATTACAAATATATTATAAAAATTATGCACAAATAAATGTTTGTAAATAAAAAATTTGTCAAAAGTAGTGAATTTTAAATGTCGTTCACATGAAAATAAGAACAATTATCATAAATTAAAAATAACTTTTTCATGTTGTTTTTTCGAAAATTGATCGTTAAAGAAGTTGATAGAATATATATAATCATATATGAGATAAATATTTATCATTAATCAATTAATTGAAATTAAGACTTATTTAACAATAATTATAATTTATTTTTTTAAAAAAAACAACACGGGACTTTTTTAAACTACTTTTTAAGGGACGGACATCAATTTTTTTAAATATTGCAAAGACTAAGTTTAAAATAATTAATTATTCAAACATCGAAAATCAAAAAATGCTAAGTCTTAATGATAGATTAAAATGAAAATATTTGCATTATGCAGAGACTTAGAATAAAATTTTATTTTCTAAAAGTTAAAATTAAATTTCTTACATTTTACGAGGGTTAATGACATATTTTATCCAACAACTTTTATTTATTTTGTAAGAGTTAAAATCAAATTTCTTACATATTATGCAGTAACAAAAACCAAAACTCTTGAGTTTTACGGAAACTAATTTTCAAGTCATTAATTATCAGTTATTTTAAAACTAACTGTGTTAAATATTAAAGACTAAAACAAAAGCGTTTGCATTTGCATTTTACTAGTTCTAATTGCAAATTTAATTCCTTAAAAAGTAACAATAAAATTAAATTAACTAACATACAAGTTTATTTAAAAAGGAGGAAAATAATAATAAAAACACTATTCAATAAAATGAAAACACGAGCTCTCATCGGTCTACAGTAGATTATTTAGTGCACGAGTGCACAATTTTATTTTTCTTCCTTAATTTTATGCCATGTAGTTTATTTAAAAGGATTATGGAAAATAGATTGCAAAGTTGATAATGACATCTACCGAAGAATTTAGACTTTTTACTCCTATAAAACAATGCAATCTCAATAAATTTGATTTAGCTATTATTTCTTGATTTAATTTCCAAAATTTAGTAGTACTTGTAAGATTTTTATACAAATTTTATTTTCTAATTAAATAAGTAAAATACAACTTATAATTCTTATTTTTGGTATTATCTATCGGAGCGAGACTTCTCCTAAACTTTAACTTCAAGACTCATTAACTTGTAATCATTGTGATTCCGTAAACGCAAGGTCAATCTAGTCAAATAATAAAAATGAAGGAAGAAAATTTTCAAATCATGTTGATAGTATAATATAAGTAAAAAGAACACAAATAATCAAAACAAAGTTGTACCAAACACATCACAATATATCAAAATATTCACGGAAATTATCATATTATAAAATTCAAAATCACTCAAAGAATACCAATATCTCATTATCACATCAAATCATTTAAAAGAAATTATCCTCAATTAGATATGCATTAGCCACAACAAAACAATCACATGATGGTGCAATACTATGCATGCTCCTATAAACTATAAGCTCCATATAACATATAATACTAAAGCAACTTCCAAGCACAAAATCACTCATACCAATGGAAAAATAAACTTGCCACAAAGTCAACTTCCACAAAGATACATGTGCTATGATATGATGCTACATTATCAAAATAAAATATTCTGATACAACTCACTAAGATGTATATGACATGACATGATTGTGACACCCTAAATCCCAAAATAATATATATAATAATTTATATCATATTTCTATAAAATTTGCAGCAGATAAATGAAATTATGTTTCTATGAAAATAAAAACTTTTATTTTTAACTTAGGATATTACATTTCTCAAAAATCAAAAGGGACACTTTTATTTTCTCCATTAAAATAGTGCAATCTGAAGAAGCTTGATTTAAGTATAATTACTTGATTTGATTCTAAAAACTTACTAGTACTTCTAAGATTTTCATACAAAAATTCGTTTCAAATTAAATAAATAAAATAAAAATTAAAACCCTTATTCCCGATATCACCTATCAGAGCGGGATTCCTTCGAAACTTGAGTTTCAAGATTCATTAACCTGTAACAACTGAGATTTCGCAAACGTAGGGCAAAGCCAGTCAAACACAAAAAAACGAAAGAGGTAAGTCTCAAAATTATTTTGATAGCATAATATAAGTAAGAATAACACACAAACAATCATAATGTAACCGTATCATTACACAAATATTTCTCAAGAAAAATATCATGTTAAAAAGTCAAAATCACTCAAGGAAATTCAATACATTTCATTATAACATCAAATCGTCCAAGAAAATTTATTATCACTTTTGAAACACATCAATCACAACAAAACAATCACAAGGAAATGCAATGCAATGCATGAGTTTAGACTCTACTTCACAATATGGTACGATTCCAACTCTGAAGTACTTGGTTAGGAAGCTTGATACTATGCCACCATCCCGGTGGAAGGACAATTCAAATTGACCATGTACTCATAGATCCTCTCAACTCAACCGAGATACATATACGCGACAGTTGAGGTAAACGTGTGTTGCATGGTAGCTCCTGACATTTGGAGTGCTACCTCCAAGTCACCTATGAATTCTCCACCCAAATACCTCCAAGGTCTAACAATCTTGCCTTAAGGCTCAATAGCAGACCGCCACAATCAGGCTCATTCAATTGTACTTCTCCGGAATCACTAGGCTTGTCAATCCCTACCTATATAATGACAAAATAATCTTCACTTCACAAATGATCAATATTTATGTTATCCCCTCGTTGGCATATGATACTCCATTAAGATCGTTATCTTAAACACAAATTGGAATCACCACTATTTCACCAACTATGAGTTACTTCAATATTCTCATCACAAATTCACAACATCACTACCATTAATCATATTTCATCATATAAACTCATCACAATTTTATAGCATCACTATCATCAATCACACATCATCACATTGACTTATCACAAATTTATAACGTGATTATTATTAATTATACATCACCACAATCACATAAACTTATCAAAATGTATTCACCTTTTATTATCATATCACATAAACTCATCTAATGAAACATATGCACCAAATTTATTTGACCTGCCATATCACAATAATATCAAATATGATACATTTAACGAAATTAAATCAAATATCACAATAATATGAAAGGTCACACATTTAACGAAATTAAATTAAATATCACCATAATATTAAATAACACACATTTAACGAAATTAAATCAAATATCACAATAATATCAAATGCCACACATTTAATAAAATTAAATCAAATATCACAATAATATAAAATACCACAAATTTAAGGAATCAATCAACATCTTATAAGTATTTATATTCACATTTTAATCTCACAATTTCCATTTGCCACATTAATTAATTTACGTAGCAATCCCCTAGTGAATCGCTGAAAAATACGGTTTTCTCGCTCATGAATTCAAACGGTCTCTCACCCCATACCTTATTTCAACGCTTTCACACACTAATACAATTTCATGAGCAAACAAACCTTTGTTCTTTGACTCTTTATTCTTCAAACGACCTAACTCGATATTTTATGGGTAAACGTCAAAATAAATTATGAGAAGATACTCTAAAAACTAAATTCAAAATTTTGTCAAGGAAAATTACCATAAATTAGAAAATCAATTAGTGGATAATATAACCACTTTTCCCATAGTCATTTGGGTGTTGGTTTCACTCAAATTGCACTTACAGTGAAGGAGAATGATGCAAAATAACGAATTCTACAAACGGAGAAGTCGGATATTTTAGAGAGAAATTAGAGTTGTAAAAAATATGGAAACCCTACAACAACAAAAATCTCTATTATGACATTCAATTTTTAATGTTATCGATATAATTACTTTTAGCTACAGCTACATGTTGAGTGTCACCAATTATCACTTAAAAAAATGACATATACCTACTGCCACTAACAGTAGGTAAAGGACCTAAGAGAAAAAAACTCATTTCTTTTTATTTGACTTCTCATTTCCTCCAAATCAAAAACTGTTTGCTTTTCATTTTTAACCAAATCAAAATCTCTTCTACTTCTATCATTGTTTCATTCCTATCGTAGAATCCCAAACTAATCCTAATCAAATCCTAATTGAGCAATAGAACCCTAGCCATGCCGATTAGAAAATTACAGTGAGCTTGCATGCGGTAGTATGAGCAGTGGAGCTCACGAAGTTGCACTTGATTTGTGGATAGTATAATCACTGGAAACAGAAGCAGAAACATCGACGTGACGAGGGTTCCAAACGGGGGAATAGACACAATAAGCATGTTCTTTGAAAGTGCAAATGGAAGTGGCACGATCGAGAGTCCATAATTTGACAGTGTCATCCCATGAACCGAAGAGGAAAGAGTCACGGCAAACGGGGTTGAGCGATGGCAACGGCTATGTAGTTTTCGTAGAATGGACTGAACTTGACGGAGCAACCGTTGAATGGGGTTTTGAAAACCGACATCATTTCGAGAACCGGAGTTTGGTTAGGTGAAAGAGTGAGTGTTAGGTGTTTGATGTTATGCGCCTGAGGTTGGTTCTCTTTGATCCGTCATATGTTTGTCACTAAGGTGGTTGAGGATTGGTATACAATGGCAGCTATGCAATGCAAGATTGAAGATTACCAGCTATTTAGATCTTTAGTCATAGAAAAATATGTATTAGTTTCTCAAGTATGCTACCCCTTTTATTTTTTTATAATAACTTTGCTTATTTAAGATATATTGTTTGATGAAGGATTTCAATTTGAGATATATTATGGATTCACTGGGTGATTGTTTATTAACTTGTTTACTGTACCAAGCTGAAGCCTTGAAAAATCACACAGATCTCAAAGTCAAAATATATTGGGGAGACGTAGGGTAGACTATTAGGATGAAGCTACATGGAAATGGAGACACATCAAGTGAAGATCTTTGCATTTCTATCAAAAATTAAAGATGTTATTTGTTATTTCACCAAAGCTTATGTTATTCTCTATATTTAGCCATATGTTGTGTATATGGCAAATTCATCACGAAACAACATTGGTTTAGATGACCAAATACCAGAATCAGTTTATCTAGAATTATTATCCTCAATCATTCCAAGGTTATTACTACCATCATTGTCATCATACTTTGTTGGAATTTGAGTTTCGAAAACTATTTAAAAATCACAATTTATGTCACCGAAGATATTACTGGGTTGAGTTGCGGACTAGGTCGCTCTCTTTAAGACGTTTCGCGGCACTACCCAAATTGTGCAAGGCAGACTATCAACCACGAAGTCCCCAAGATAAAACAACCTAGATCACTGTATCGGAGTTCTACTACACTATAGAAAACCGTTCTAGAATTACACCCTCAGTATGGCGCTTAAAGCCACTCTTAATATGATGGTTAAAGTCACTCTCAATATGACGATTAAAGTCATTCGCAATATGGTACTACGACCATTCATAATTACGGCATAACGACCGCTCTAAAAACAAAAGGACTACGGCATAACGACCGCTCTTGTAACAAGCTATTAATTATTAAAACTGTTAATTTAAAAAGTAAATAACTAGTTTATACATTTAAAAAAAAAGACATTATTGTAATATTTGGATGAACGAAGGGCAATGGCGTAATTTTTACACTATCCCTCCAATATCTCTCTACCACTTTCAGAAACCCACATTCCTGTTCCTTTTTCTTCTTCGTTACCTGAGATCCATCCTCCCATCCTCCCAATCTTCAACCTCTCATTTTCCTTCATTTTTTTAAATGAATCAAACCCAAAAGCTTGGCAAAGCTCCTTAAACCCATTTTTAAATCTTGCATGTCTCAATTTGTAACTACTAACCAATTTCAATCAAAGCAGCAGAGGATACTAACCAACAAATAAAGAAGAGTCAAAGTGGCAATTCAGGCAAAAGGGGAGTTCAACGACCAATCTAATCGGAACATTGTCTTCTCCTTTATCACCAACGGTGAGTTCTTTTTATCAAAGGGTTTTTTTGTTGTTGTTGTTGTTGTTGTTATGATTAGGGATTTTATTTTCTGAAGTTGTTGAAAACAAGTTAGAACGTAGGCGGTTGTTTATGGTTGTGATGTTTGTGAATGAATTATGTATTAGGAAAATTTTAATTATATGTGTATCACTATATTTAAGGTGATTATGCTTGTCAAGCACGATTTATGCTCGTTACTGCTGTTGTTTCCTCTGATATATGTTTGTGGAATTGTGTTATGTTACCTTAATTTCGGTTAGAATGATGATTTTTGGGGGAAGCATGCATTTAAAATATATGGTTTTATTTACTAGTGGAGAGAAAATTCTATTTTTATCCCAAATATTCAATGCATGAGAGGTGTTTGATGAAAATACTGCGAGAACTATTGCAGGAGAATTGTTGTATTTAAGTTTGGTTTTCTAAATAAAAACAAAACTATGTAAACAAGTCTTAGAATCAGATTTTTCATGAATTATTGATTTCGAATTTTGAGATGTGACCAACTATGTTGTGTTTATAGATGAGTTATCTACTTTTAGTAAAAGTTTTGTCATTCGACCATTTTTCAATAATTATTAATGACTTTTGTGATGGAGACTTTCTACAGCGTGTGTAAATTAGTCTTAGTGCGTGATTTTTCCGAAATTATAGGTTTCCAATTTTGAAATGAGATCAATTGCATTATGTTCTTAATTGAGTTAGCTTTCAAGGAAATTTTTGGAGTTTCTAAAGTAATTTGACCCTTCATCAATAATTATTAGTGACCATTGTGCTGAAAATATTCTACTATGTGATTTGCAAGAATGAATAAAACTCTTAAGAAATTTGAATGGCTTCATTATTTATATATGAATATATATATATATATATATGTATATATATATATATATAACTTTTATTATGATTGAGTTATTAATTGTTATGAAGTTGTTACTATTTTCATGACTCTAATATTGTTTCTATTTTCTGACTATGGATTTACGTTCTGAATTAAGGACTTAAGATTAAATTATGATGAGTTTAAGCATATCGCCTAATTTATTGATAATTGTTGTGGACGAATGATGCATTTTATATAAGATATAATAAGTGCATTTCATACAAAACATGTAAGTTTTGTACAATCTCATTGATCAGAGCATGCATGGCCTTATTCACGGTGGTACATTTAGGTTATTTCAGGCATGGAATAACAAGTAAAGGAGAACAATCAGGACGCTGATTGGGGTTTGGCCAGACCACCTTTACCAATCAGGACTCAATTATCTTAGTGACCCACATTAAGATATTGGACGACTTTTCCTTATTCCGAAGGAAAAGATTTGAGGTCATGCATACGTTTTTCACAACATATATATAGACATGTATAACTTTTTTTTTTTCGTTTTATGCACTTTTATTAAAGAAATTCCTTAAGATTGTTCTTCCCTTTTATTTTTTTAGAGCTCACTGAGATATTTTATCTCACTCCAATTATTATTATTTTTATTAGCAGCTGGAGGAACATGAGATATGAAATTTAGCATCAGAAGATCATATCCAAACTCATTGAATTAGAATTTAATATTTTTTTTAAGAAGTACTCAGACAATTGTAGTTGTTTCAAGATGTAATATTTTATGAATCTACTAAACAAGTTGTAAACTATATTTATGAATGTAGTTTTCAGTTATGATGGTGATTCTAAATTATTATTTATTGTTAATTACCTATGTTTTACTAAGGTGTATGGATCATATTATCATATTCTAGACAAATGATAATGGGTCTTACAGTTCTAAAAACAAAAGGACTAGGACATAACGACCGCTCTAAAAAATGAAGGGACTACGACATAACAACCGCTCTAAAAATCAAAGGGACTGCGACATAATAGCCGCTCTAAAAACCGAAGGGATTGCGGTATAATAACCGCTCTAAAAACCGAAGGGACTGCAGTATAATAACCGCTCTAAAAACCGAAAGGGACAGAAAAAAGGGGAGAAGTGGCTCGAAATTTGGCGAGCAGAATATAAGAGGGAGAAAAGAGAAAGTTGGGAAAAACATCCAACTTTGGTGTGCTTTTCACAATAGTTTGATGCTCATTATATAGTGATGGAAGTAAACTCACATTTCTTTTCTAAGCAATGTGAGACTTTAATATGTATAGATTTGAAACTACTCAAAATACTAGAGTTTTCCAATGTGGGATTTCAAAATTATTTCTTTCCAATGTAGGACTTAACAAGTTTTTTTCCACTTAAATATACAATAAAAATTTATTTCCAATGTGGGACTTCAACAAATTATTAAATTCACACTATAACATACTTTTTTTTCAACAATCCCCCACTTGAATTTAAAAAAAATATTTCTAAAATAGCGTCAAACGCATCTATAAGATTGTGCATAAACAAAGGTGTCTTTTGACTTGAACCTTTGCATAGTTAGTAAGATTCAGATTCAACAAGAGTCACTCGTAGTCTTGAACTCTATCTCTAACATCAAACCCACACACAATCTTTTCATAGGATGTATTCTCAAAAGCTCGTGCATTAATGGCCCTGCACGTGTATCCCAGTATAGTGAACGCTCTAGGAATTATGCCTCAAAATTCCATAGGAAGCGGCCCCACTTCCACATTCACATAGGTGAGTCTATCAAGAGTACTCATGTAGCTACGTACTCCCTCCACGTAAAGTATATATCTCATTAAGAGTCTATATTACCTCATCCTATCATCGCTTCAGGAATCATGTTTCTCTAATTTAGAATAGCATGTTTATCTCATATCACTCCACGATTTGTTATTACCCATTGAACCTAATTCTTGGGATCTCCAGTCTTTTAGGTCGGGTTACCATCATGAGTGACTATATAGGCATTATTCTCATCCTTTTGGATGTATTTATGACTTTCTCTATAGCTAATCCTTTCATCAAAGGATTTTCTAAATTCTTATCAGTGCATACATGATCCATTATAATAATTCATTTAGTAAATAACTTTCTAACAATGTTGTGCTTACGACAAATTTGTCGTCTCTTATCATTGTAATAACGATTCTCAATCTTCGCAATAGTCGTGGTACTATCGTAGTGGATCAACACATCTGTCATAGGTTTTTCCCATATAGATATCTCTGCTAGCAAACATCTCAAACAAATTGCTTCTTCACTAGCAGTAACTAGTACTATCATTTTAGATTCCATAATAAACTGAGCCAATATCGTATGTTTTTCGATTTTCAAGATACAACACCACTCACTATATTAAAATATAGTCATTGATTGCTTTGGAGTCATCTAATAAGACGTTCCTTTCAGCAACATTGTATCCTTCAAGGACTATAGGAAATCTTTGATAATGTAATCCAAGACTCATGGTCATTTTAAGGTATCTCATGACCCTTTCAATAGTGTGCCAATACTCTATACTAGGTCTACTAGTAAACCTGCACAACAATCCCACAACGTAGGAAATGTCCGGTCTAGTACAATCAATGGCATATCTGAGGCTGCCAATGATGCTCGCATATTCAGTTTGTCTTACACTTTCACCAGAGTTCTTGAATAGTTTCACACTTGGATCAAATGGTGTGTAGGCAGGTCTACAGTCAAAGTAATTATATTTCTTTAGGATTGTTTCAACATAGTGAGACTAATCCAAAAAAATTCAATTTTCTAAACTAGTAATCTTGATTTCAAGGATTACATTCTCTTCTCCAAGGTCTTTCATATCAAAGTTGTTACCCAACAATAATTTCACAATATTTATAGCATGAATGTTTGAATCAAATATGAGCATGTCGTCTACATATAGACATATGATAGTGCAAATGTCATTTTCAAATTTGTAGTAAATACATTTGTCACTTTCATTCACTTTAAACTCATTCGATTTAATCAAGTCATCAAACTTTTCATGCCATTTCTTAGGAGTTTGTTTAAGACCATATAGAGATTTATCTAACCTATAGACCTTGTCTTCTTGTCCATGAATTACAAAACCTTCAGGTTGTTCCATATAAATTTCTTCTTCCAGATCACCATTTAAAAAAAAGTTGTTTTAACATCCATCTGATGTATCACCAGGTTATGAATAGCCGCAAGTGATATAAGCACCCTAATGGATGTTAGTCTAGTGACTGGTGAGAAAGTGTCGAAGAAATTTATATTTTCTCTTTGTTTAAAACCCTTGGCTACAAGGCGTGCCTTGTATTTATCAATACATCCATCGGGTTTTAGTTTCTTTTTTAAAATTCATTTACAACCTATTAGTTTGCAACCAGAAGACAAGTCTACTAAATGTCAGGTCTTGTTAGATTCTAGAGAATCCATTTCATTGGTTATAGCTTCTTGTCATAGATCTGCATCCAAAGATGACAGAGCTTCTTTAAGATTTGTAGGATCATCTTCTAAATTATAGACCATATATTCTGGTCCATAATCTTTAGCAACTTTGACTCTCTTACTTCTTCGAGTTTTTGTTTCACCTTGTTTGCTGCTTTCAGTGCTTCTTGTAACAGGAACGTAACTTGGTTCGCTGCCCCCACTATTTCTCCATTTTACAGGGAATTTATTTTCATAGAAGTCAACATCATTTGACTCTTTGATCACTTTTGCATTTAGGTCATAAAACCTATATGCTTTATTCTTTATCGCATACCCAATGAATTCTCATTCATAGGTTCTACTGGGGAGTTTAATTCGCTCGGGATCAGGGATTCTGACATAAGTCAGACCACCCCATGTTTGAAAATAAGACAAGTTCGATTGTCTTTTCTTCACTATCTCATAAGAAGATGTTTTGTTTTTAGATTTAAGAAATCTATTCAAAACATAACAAATACGCAATATATTTTCTGCACACTAATGAGTTGCAACAATATAATTAAGCATACTAGCAAAACCTAGTCCAATAAGAGTTATATTTCCTTTCTTTTCAACTTTACCATTCACATCAAGCAATTATGGTGCAGTTGTTCCACATATAATTCTAGACAATTTATAAAACTTATTTAAACAAACTAGAATCATACTTGGAACCTTTTAATCTTTCTACTAAATCGATTTTCAATTTCAGTTACAAAGATTCTTAACATTTCAAGCATTTCATTTTTGTTTCTCATTTCTTGTTAACTTTCCCATCGCGTTCACATATATCAAAGTTTGCTAAATCTAAAGACTCAGATTCTCTAACTACAAACTTATATGAACTCTTTATTATTTTAGCTTGACTACAAAAATCACATTTTTCAAAATCATTTAACTATAACTTTGGAAATAAATCTAAGTTACTTAATTTTGAAATCAAATGTCTTCGCATCACCTAGTATAGCATGTAAAAAATTAAAATTACACAACATGGAAGCAAAAAGATACACTTTATTGATTTCAACAATCAAACATAAAGAGACATATTAAATTGCAACACTTAATTTAAATATGTCACGAGTGACGTACCTTAATAGATGATCCCATGAGTTATCTTCTGAGTTTTGCGGGAGTGTGCCTCCACGGATCTGTCATCTGTCATCTGATACTCTGGATAGTAGCTCACTACATACTCATTCAGAGCATCTCAAATACCTCTATTAGTATTGCTAGAACTATAGTAGTTATACGGATCATCAGCAACTCCATTAAGAATATAATTTTTATCATTATTATCCTTTTCTGTTTGCTTCAAAACTTAAACAATTTATTGAAGAGGCAACAGAATCAAATCCAGTAATCTCTTCGGTTGACATGGCAGAACGAATCGTCTTAAAATTGTTGGAATTTGAGTTTCAAAAACTATTTAAAAATCACAATTTATGCCACCGAAGATATTACTAGGTTGAGTCGTGGACTAGGTCGCTCTCTTTAAGACGTTTCGCGGCACTGCCCAAAATGTGCAAGGCAGACTATCAACCACGAAGTCCCCAGGATAAAACAGCTCAGACCACTATATCGGAGTTTTACTGCACTGTAGAAAACCGTTCTAGAATTATACCCTCAATATGGCGCTTAAAGCCACTCTTAATATGACGGTTAAAGTCACTCTCAATATGACGATTAAAGTCATTCACAATATGGCACAACGATTGCTCTAAAAACAAAACCGAAGGGACTGCAACATAATAGCCGCTCTAAAAACCGAAGGGGCTGCAGTATAATAACCGCTCTAAAAACCGAAGGGACTGCGGTATAATAACCGCTCTAAAAACCGAAAGGGGCATAAAGAAAGGGGAGAAGTGGCTCGAAATTTGGCGAGCAAAATATAAGAGGGAGAAAAGAGAAAGTTGGGAAAAACATCCAACTTTGGTGTGCTTTTCACAATAGTTTGATGTTCATTATATAGTGATGGAAGTAAACTCATATTTCTTTTCTAAGCAATGTGGGACTTTAGTGTGTATAGATTTGAAACTACTCAAAATACTAGAGTTTTCCAATGTGGGATTTCAAAATTATTTCTTTCCAATGTGGGATTTCAAAATTATTTCTTTCCAATGTGGGACTTAACAAGTTTCTTTCCACTTAAATATACAATAAAAATTTATTTCCAATGTGGGACTTCAACAAATTATTAAATTCACACTATAACATACTTTTTTTCCCACATACTTAACATACTTTACGCCATTATAGTCATGACTTTAGTGGATTCTCTGCAATGATTACACACACTGAAGCTTCTGCTTTATCCGGTATTTTTTAAACCTTGAAGCTTTTTCTAACAATTGTAAGTGTGAACCAAATTAAATTTAAAAAAAAAACTTTTAGAAACGGAAATTAATAATAATTATTATATTAATGATCATTAAACTTTTAGTACATTAAACTGACACTTCATAGACAGTTAAGTAAACCAATTAACTCAGCTAAACTTTTTTATATTGTAAGAGAATTGAATTAAGGAAATGAAATAATGCTACATGAAATAATGCTACATTTCCAATTGAATTAACTCTCCTTTAAGATATCTATTAAGGCTACATGATTTTGTAAACAGACAAAGATGAGACAAAGATGATATGGTGTCAAGTGTTCCCAGATCCATCTTCAATTGTACTCCTTGTGTATACAAGAACCTTAGTATATTAATAAATTTAGTGGGCATGAGAGTATTCTAGTAATAGAAACAACAACTTCAAAATTAACATCATTGAAATATGTGAAACTAGATTACTTAAACAATAAATTGGAGAAAAAAAATACTGTTGTAAGTGATGTTGCGTTATTTCATTGCATTAGATGTTTGATTTTTGAGATTAGGTTATTTTATTTTCATTGGAAATGACAATGTGACCTGGTTATTTTAACTTCACATCCCTTTAATAATCTATTTTCAGTCATTTTAAAATCTTTTTCTTGCTCACAAATATATTTCTCTCTTCTTTTTCTATGGAAAAACTTTTCTATCTTGTGTAAAGGTTCGACAAGGTTTCCAAGATTTCGAATTCTTCGCATTCAAAGAGAGAAAAATCAATAATAAAAATGAAAAAAATCAGTCTAATCAATACAGAAAAAGAGAATTAATATAAAAAACAAAGTCCCCGGCAACGAGGCGAAAAACTTGATAAGACCATAAGTGCATAGTATTATTGCCTAGTAAAAATTATCGTTCGCACAAAGACTTTGTTATAAGTACTAGTGTTTCTTTATTATGAGAATTAGTTAAAATAGTAAATGTTGATAATGATTTTTGATTTAAAATTCGCAATAAAAATATAAGGGATTGTAGTTTTTCACAATGATAGATACAATAAAATTAACCTTCTTTGAGTTATAGGTGTTAAACTCTTAAAAATCAGATAAATAATTATAACTAATGCTTTTTTTCAAAGAACATAGTGTATTTTAAACTAAAAACCAACCAATTTTCATGATTGATGTATTAGTAACATCCTTTAAGAGAATATATATTTCAATGATTTCAAGAGAACCATAATCTATTTTCATGATTTGATTCCTTTGTCCAATCTTAGGGGTCATATATCAAATCTACATTTCAGTATATTATTTGATATCTAAGTATGAATATGATTCTTACTAAGATTAAATTAAATGGTCAACACCTATGACAAAAAGAAATAGAAATTGTTAGAGATCCAACATTAGAAATCCTACAATCTAAAGACAAGGAAGATCTACTCACATATGATCATAGTAGAATCAAGGCTTAAATAAAACATTGGAAATATAAAACAAAATAAAATAACAAATAAAAAATAGAAAACTAAATATTATTGAAACTAGAAAATTTATAAAAGAAATACAAGAACAAAAGAAAGAGTAACAAGAGATTTTGAGTAGGAATGTGTGTCAAAAATTGATTATTTTCGCCCTTTTTATAGCCGAAGTGCCTTCATGAGCTTTAATTACAAGAAACCATCAGAATTTGATAGAAGAAAAACGGTTAAGCAGTAGAAGAAAAGCAGATTCTAGCCATGATGGCCATTATTGTTAGATAGTAATAGGTTCAACATCAGAAGATGAGCAGATTATGGCCATTATAGCTAAACAGTAATCCTTGGTGACTTGGAGTGACAAATTCCTTTTTTTTCTCTCGTTCATTCATTATGGTCTTAGTGACCATTATGGTCAGGCAGTAATGCTTGCTGAAACTTGAGTTTCTTTCACTTTCTTGATCAGGATGCACCATGACTACACCACTTGACTTCAAGGCTCTTTTGCACTAAAAATCTTCACCATCAATTTGATACACTTTTCCTAATTCCATAAATTTGATATACTTTTTCCAATTCCATCAATTATATCAATATAAGGTTGTTGATCGACGTATATTAATGTTGGACAGTATATGTGTAGTCATAGTTACTTGATCGAATTACATGAGTACAAGGCATGTAATATTTTATTTCAATTTTTAGTAATAGTAGACCTGAGCATATGATTGAAATATATAATTGGATATATATTCCAAAAGTAATCTACATATAAAGAATTCATTTTTATTTTAGCTATAATTAAAAGTAATTTGCAGTACTCGTCAATTTAAATAAATACTATTAATTTCATTACATATATGCTATGTGATTCTATTTTATTTTATTTTTCTTCATTTTATATTAGTATATTTATATATATACATACACCACAGTTTACAATTTATATGTTAATAAAAAAAAAAGTCTCCTTTTATTGTACATCTAATAGCCTTATTATTATATATATTTATAATTCTTTTGTTGAATGGTGTTGTAAATAGTAAATAATTTATTTATCTATTGTATTAAGTAATTAATTTGTATTTGATTGTTATGTTGTCTTATTTCTTTCGCTAACTATTAGAGGCAATGATTGGCGAAGACATGACACAATAAATAGGTGGATCGAATTCGCTGAGAAATATCTTCAATCAAGGTAAGGGATAAGAGGAGGTTCGATTTTATTAGTATAAAATAACGTGGGATGAACGTGAATATTGTAATTTCCAGATATTCATCTGGGACTTACTACGTACGCTCGAGTCCTATTGAGTAATAATAATTAATTAATAATATATGAATAGTAATAGTGAGGACTAAAATATAATTTAGCAACCTATATAATTGTCGTGAATTTATTTATATCAAGATTGCATGTTGTTTGATTTTATGAAACTTTATACTGATTGTTATCATATGAATGATATGTACTTGAGAAATCTTGTTTACTTCATTGAAATTGTGATATTACTTGAATGCACCACCTGTTTGATTTTTTATTATGTGATTGATAAGACTAGATTGTGCATTGTGAGTGGTGTGAACCAAATATTGAGATTTTGTTGTGATTGGCTGATATACATATATAATGATGTAAATTCCGATGAATATTGTGAATTCAAATTAAAACTTATTGAGTTGTGATACTCGAGTAAGTATGAGATAAGTGTTGTAGATTTTGAAGTGAGGATTATTTTGTTATCATATAAGGAGGGTTTGACAAACCTAGGAATTTGGGGAAGTACAACTGAATGAGTCTGGTCGTGGAGAGCTACATTCGAACTGTAAGATAAGACTGATAGACCTTGGAGGTAGCTCTAGTGGGGAATTCCTAAATGGATTAATGAGTTATTTCCTAAGTTCGAGAGCTACCGTGTAACACAAGAGTACCCTGACTGTCGTGTATATGCATCTCGGGTTGAACTGAGGGGATCTATGAGGACTTGGCAATTCGTGAATTATCCTTCCACTCCTGTAGTGTCATAGTATCAGGCCTCATAACTAAGTACTCCAAAGTAGAATGGTACCAAATGATGAAAAAGTATAGAGTATAAGACATGCATAACAATTCATCCTTGTAACTATTTTACTGTGATTGATTTAGATTAACCTTGATATTATGTTATTGAGTGTTTCTCATGTTTGTGTTGATTTGATTATTTGTGTGTTCTCCTTGTTTATCTTATACTGTTACCTAATTTCGAAATTCACCCTTTCGAAATTCATCCTTTCACTCTTATTATGTGCATTATGTTGACGTTATTTTTTAACGTATTTTATTTTAGGAATTCCCGCTCTGATAGTGACAATGGATTGGGACTACATTTGCATTTATTATTAAACTTATGTACGTGTACTTCAAAAAAGATTTTGCGATCTAATATTATGATTTCGAGTTGCTAAGTTTGATATAAATTATGAATTTGTGACATATTCATGATTACGTGATATTCTTTACCTAAATTTTTTTTTTTGAAAGTTTATATTTTTTTTAAAGAATTTCATTATTTTTAAAAAATTAATATTAAATTGTGGTTTAGGGTGTCATGATTTCCCAACAAACAACTTGAAATTAATAGTTATTATATCAGAATTGCTTTAATTTTTATGTTGATGATAGGTGAGAAAAGTAGAGTTATTGTATTATAATTATACTTATTTTTATTTTATGTTAATGATATCAATATAATATTTATTTTAATTGTATATAATTTTTATAATAAAAAATTTCACAATTTCTGTTGTTATTTTTATTATAAAAATCATATACAAGATATATTTTAATAACAAAAGAATTAGTTAAAATTAATATTTTATCAGTAATACCACCACAATAGAAATGAAAAAATTAATAATATATTAATTATAATTTTTTTCAAAATCTAGTGTTTTCACATTTTTTTCTTCTGAAAATAAATCGCAAAAGAAGCTATCGGAAAGTACAAGTAATTAACGAAACAAGTGTTTATTGGAACAAATGTTTATCTCTAATCGATTAGTTAAATATAATATTTTCTTATGTCTTCTAAATAAAATTAAGAATAATTATAAAATACTAATTATAATTATATTTTAAAAATCATGCACAAATAAATATTTGTAAATAAGTTTAAAATAGTGTTCTTAAAATATCGTCCTCATAAAAATAAAAACAATTGTAATACACTTGTAAGTTCAGAAATACGCCTAAGAGGGGGAGGGGGTGAATTAGGTAATAGTAAATTTTCTTGTTTTCAGTGATATGGTAGTTGATTTTTCTGTATTTAATATAATGACTACTAATAGTAAGGTGCAGAAAACAAATGAACACTTTAGATTTATCCTGGTTTCCCTTATAACCAAGGGTACATCCAGTCCTTTTGCACACCACAAGAGATTGATCTACTAATTGTTAGAAAATGTACAACTCCCACCCTGGAATTCTTGTTACAAACTTCTAACAACACTTCTAAGATATCAAACCACTATCTTAGATTAAGCTACCTTTAAGAAAGTACTACTTTCATTTACAAGTGATACACTATGATTTTGAATAAGAATAAGGAGAGGTATATTGATTAACAGTCCAATAACAATTCAAGTACTTGAGAACCTTTCTGAATGATATAAAAATGAAATGCAAGTACTTTGTAAAAAATTAGAATTTTGTTCAAAGTTGTTCAAGGTATTGATTCAAGGATTGTGTAATGTTTGATATGAAGTTATGGGGTATTTATACTCCATAAACATCTCTTCAGACTCGTGCCTATTGATCCAAGAGTTTTCATGAAAAAATACAATGATCTGGAGCCATTCCAGATCTGAAAAATTGTACTGCTTCTAGTTGTATTCGAATACAGGATGTGTGTATTTGAATACACCTCTTTGTAACGTTCAAAAATATTCAAAAATTACACCTTGTATTCGAATACACCTTTGTGTAGTCGAATACAGATTAGTGAAAATTTTCCACTGACTTACTTTGTACTCGACTACAAAAGGTTGTAGTTGAATACATATATAAGGATTTTGGTCACTGACTTGCAGTGTATCGACTACACATAGTCGTAGTCGAATACAACTTTGAGACTTTTGCTTCTGACTTGCTTTGTATTCGAATACACTTATGTATATTGTCAAAAATATTAGTTTTAATACTTTATTTATGCTATTTTGACTTTTGAAAATACTTTATATGCATATGTAAATATGACTTGTTCTCATGTAATTGAAGTATTGGTTTGTATTATATACCTTTACATTTTAACATTTAATGTTAGGATTTGAAGTTTATTAATGAAGATATTTGAACTTCTTTTTGAGCTTGTTGCTTTGACCATAATTGTTGATCTTTGTCTTCATCAAAAACATGTAGTTTACATTCTCCCCCTTTTTGATGATGACAAAATGTTGTTGTTGTGGAGAGATTGTGTAATTCGAATCATTGCTCCCCCGTAATATATGAATACTCCCCCATTGTATGTGATTAATTGAAAAATTGTTTGAGGACCTACAAGATGTTTAAGGCAACAACAATACCAAATTTTCTCCCCCTTTTGACATGATCAAAAAGAAGGAAAAATATAGAAAGATACATATGAAAGAATATACACACAAATAAAGGGAAAAGTAGTACACATTGTAAATAAAAAAGAAATGACATAATGAAGGATGAAGTCATGTTCAATTAAGTACATCATAATAGTCAACAAGTGTTTAATGATAACAAATTAAAACTTAGTACATAAAATATACCATAAAACAAACTACAAATTAAGACATGAAACAAACTACAAGGCATAATATAAGGTAGTACTTCAATGTATTACAAATAGAATCCTAGTGTCAATAATAAATAAATTCCTTAATCAAAATCCGTTGGAATGTGAAAATGATCAATTTTGTTAGATAAACTACTAATGTCCTGAGATAAAGTGTCATGATTGCGAGCAATAGTAGTTTCAATGTTCTAGAAGCGAGTGTTGATAGAAGTGGTTAGATTTTGGAATTGAGTTCTGAAAGATTCAAGGCGGGTCATGAGCATTTGATTAGAGATATAATCATCATTAGAGGCTGTTTCCTCGCCATCTTCATCATCCTAGGCAGCAACATTTGAGGGTCCAACAGTGCCTTCATGAGCAACATCAAATGGTTGACCATAATCACCTTTATGCACAAAAGATTCAAGCTCCTCATTCCATATGATCTTTATGCTAGGCAAGACACCTAAATCCAACAAATTTTCTTTTGTGGGTGTATACATGACTTCATCAGAGAAGTCCACCCCAAAGCGTTCCAAAATTTGGGAAACTTCCTTCACATATGGTAATCCAATTGCCTCTCGGAACCCAAACATGACAGATTTCACAAAGTATGCCCAATTTTGTTGACAACCTTCATACATGAAATTCATAATCTGTAATTCAAACTCCGAAATTGAGAGTAATTTCCAGCCTTCGAAACCAGAATGTAGCTAAGAAAATAGTGCAAAAGGCGATAATCAACGGTAAGATTTCCCACTCCATACCGTTGCTGGGCATATTTGGAACCAACTTGAGTCCTCTTTTGTTCCATTATACGATATTTTAAGAACACTATTTTTAAAATCATGCACAAATAAATATTTGTAAATAAGTTTAAAATAGTGTTCTTAAAATATCGTCCACATAAAAATAAAAACAATTATAATACACTATCTATAACTTTTTCACATTGTTTTTTGGAAAATGAATCGCTAAAGATGTTGATGGAACATATATAATTATACACAAGATAAATATTTATTATGAATCAAGTAGTCAAAATTAATACTTTTTATATCTTCTAAATAAAAATGATAATAGTTATAAAACAATAATTATAATTTATTATAAAAAAAAAAAGAGAACACGAGACTTTTTTTTTATTATGTAGGGACTAAAGTCAAATTTCTTGCATTTTGCAGGGACTTATATAAAAATAAAAAATAAAAAACTAATTTTGAGGGATGAAAACTAAATTTCTTGCATTTTGCTGAGACTTAAACTATAATTTTTATGTTGCAGTGACAAAATCAAATTTATTACATTTGTATGGGCTAATTACATATTTTATCCAACAATGTTTTATTTATTTGTAAAGACTAAAATCAAATTTCTTGCATTTTGTATGGACAAAAAATTAACCAAAACTAATTTAAATTCATTAGTTATCAATTGTTTTCAAACTAATGGTGTTAAATATTAGAGACTAAAACAAAAGTGTTTGCATTTGTAGTGATTCACTACAAGAAATCCCCTCATTTGTGGCCAAGTTTACAAATATTTTGTGGCCGAAAAAAGCCCTCACAAATACAAAAATTGAAATTGGTCTTTATTTGTGGCTGAAAAATCCCTCACAAAAGCTTAAAAATTTAAGTGGATTTTGTGGCTGCCTAAGCCCTCACAAAATCACAACGTTGTGATTTTGTGAGGGTTTAAGTAGCCACAAAATCCACCTAAATTTTTAAGATTTTTGTGAGGGCTTTTGCAGCCACAAAATTAACCCTTTGTGAGGGTAAAGGCCGCCACAAAGGCAAGCCATTTGTGGCCGCCCAGGCCGTCACAAATGCCTAATCCGTTACTTTTTGTGGCTGCAAAGGCCGCCACAAAATCTCAAAGTGACATTTCCATTTGTGGCTGCCCAGGCCGCCACAAAGTATCAACCATATTCTATAAATATCACTTCACTCCTCTTATCATTTTTCACTTCAACCTTCTCTCTAAACCTTCTTTCTAAATTTTCTCTCCACCTTCTCTCTACAAAAATTATTCCTCCAAGCTTGCTTGAATTTTGGTAAATTTATATTATATTATATATTTAGTTTTTTATTTTTATTTTTGATTTAAAGTTATTTATGTAATTAATATTATTGAATTTTTATTTTGACAGTGGTGATATTGTGTTAATTACTTCGAAGAGTTCTAAGCTCTGAGAAAGCTTCAAGTCAGACACTACCCGACATCAAGTTAGTATTTTATACATTTTAAATTTAGATTAGAAAATATATATGATATTATAAATATATTTATATTATTTTTAAAATATAGATTAGTAATATATGTGTTATTGTATATTTATTTATAAAAGAAATAGAAATTATGTTGTTTACATAATATATGATAAATAAAAGCTTGAAACATATGTAAAACTTATTGATTTTAATATAACTATTTTTTTTAAAACATTATTAAAATTGATGATATTAATATTTTTTGTTAGTTATTAAAAAGAGTCGTAGTTGATTTTGTTTATATATAAGGAGTTAATTATTTTATGAAAAATTTCATTAAACATCATTTAAAATTTTATTTCGGTTTATATAATTATAGTCTTGATAATAATTTATTATATTATTTGCAAATGTTCCCCTAATTGACATATAAAGTATGTCAAAATTTATATATAATGCTTTTGAAAATGCTCCCCTAATTGACATTATTTATTAATTTTGGAATGTTTTATTTGGTTTGGTAGTAATTACTTTAATTATTATTAATATTATATTTTTATATATAATAGTTATTTTAATTTTAAATTTATTTTTTTATTTAAATTTATTTTTTATTTTATTTTAATTTAATTTGAATTTTAATTAATCTTTAATTATAATTATAGTTTAAATATTATATTTTAAATTTAATTTAAATGGTAATTAAATTGTAATATTATATTTTTAATTTATATTGATATTAGTTTATTATATATAACATATTAAATTTAAGTTTAAATTTAAATATTATATTTTTAATTTAATTTAAATTTTAATTAAATTATAATATTGTGATTTTAATTTAAATTTTAAATTTATATTCATATTAATTTATTATATATAATATTATTTTTTATTATTAATTTGAATTTAATAAAATAATTTTTTAATAAAGTTAATATTTTGTGACGGCTTAAGCCCTCACAAAATATTTATTTTTAATCTAGAACATCCTTTGTGACGGTCTAAACTCTCACAAAGGGAAGCATTTGTGGCGAACTGAACCCTACAAAAACTTAACTTTTTAAAATCAATCTATCATTTGTGGCCACCACAAATGCCTACTTTGTGGCGATTTGATAATAGAAAAGGATTATGGATAATTGAAAGTGATTGGAAAGTGGATAATGACATCTACCTAAGAATTTAGAGATAAAACAAGGGTTATTTGAATTATAAGATAAGGAGAAAGTTTATAATGTATTCTAAGTAATTCTCACCTCGCCTTGCAAAAAGTTGGTCTTGTCATGTGAAGCGAAGATTAAGAGTGAATTTCATAAACCTAACATTGTCTTGAGAGCAATGTGTGTGATATGCTCGTATATACCATGTTTTAATTATGTTGTTTCGTCGTGCAAATTATTGTTGTTGTAATGCGAAAACGTTAGTTAATGACCCTTTTAACTTCTTACTAAATTACAAGCATATCGTTTGTATTCTTTATAAACTCATCTGGAAGATGTGTAAAATAAATTATCAAATAACCAAAAAGTTCGTAAAGTGTTTTATTATGAGAGGTGAGGAGTTACAAATATAAACCATTCTACGAAAAGGATGTGCAAATGCAGTTATAATTATGTTATGTTCAAGATGTATGAAAGAGAAGAGTAGATGCATGGGAATAATCAAAATCAACGACATTATAATTCAAGAAACATGTACTGGAACTTAAGTTTATCTCTTAAGATAGTTTGGGTATATTGTAAATATTCTTTTAGTGATTAAAAGGTACCTTGTAAAAATCATTTATGGACTGAAAGGTAAGTGTAAAAATTCTTTCAGAATTGAAAGGTGAATGTTGTAATTAATCAAGAGTGAATAAGAAAAATTATGTGAAAACACGAACGTTCTTGTGTGAAACGTATCGCTGAAAAAACTCACAAAATATGAGGTCTGGATGTAGCTCCTCTTGAGTGAAACAAGATATCATTGTTTGATTTTCTTTATCCATATCCTTTATTATTTCTCATTCACTATTATTGATCACATAGAAATATTATGTTTCATTTGTATTTAACTAACCAAGAACGTTCTGGATTTTTATGTAGCCAAAATTGATCTTGAATTAATTTTTTTTTTAAAAAGCAAGAATTAACATTTTAAAAAGAGATCACAATTCAAATTCCCCTTCTTTGTGATTGATATTGCTACTTCAACCAACACCTGGTTGAGTTAAGACAACAACTCTACAAGGAGTATAACTCCTTAGTTAGGGTTGAAGAAAGCTATTGGTTCCAACAATCTAGATGCAAAAGGATCCAACACATATATCTTAATACTAGATATTTCCATTTGTCTACTCTAAAGACGCATATATTTAATAGAATACATGCACTCTAATCGAATGATAACTCATGGATTTTGGAAGATAATGAAGTTGAGAATCTTGTAATTCAATTTTATCACAACCACTATTGTTCAACTGGAGGCCTACTCATCCCTTTTGGTACCACATCTACATTTCTATCTATCGAAGATAATGATATGAAAAGACTATGCTAAGACATATATTTTGAGTAAACTAAAGAATAGGATCTATCCCATATATATATTTTTTAAGAGTCAACAGAGTGTGCTTCGCCAATCCATTCTTAAGGTAGTTCATAATTTCTTCTAGAATCTTACTAAAATTATAGAGATCAGCCAAACTTTAATTACTCTCATTCCTAAGGTGGATGAAACTATACAGGTTAATCAACTTAGACCTATAACACTTTTTAATAGTATTATGCCTCATGTGGTATCCCATAATCAAAGTAGTTTTATCTCAAGACGATATACTTCTAATAACATTGTAGTGCTCCAAGAAACCGTATGTACCCTCTCTCATCTACATGGTAC
Source organism: Cicer judaicum (assembly GCA_037974835.1). Lineage (NCBI taxonomy): Eukaryota > Viridiplantae > Streptophyta > Magnoliopsida > Fabales > Fabaceae > Cicer > Cicer judaicum. The sequence goes on from JBBPBS010000968.1 coordinate 9,751,746, forward strand.
TAAAGACTTCATGATTCTCAAGCTTGATCTCAAAAAATCCTATGATAGACTTAATGATAATTTATTGTGGAATCCCTTGGCATGTTAGAATTTCCTTTTATACAAAATAAAATTATTTGACATTGTCTTGACCTTGAATTTACGATTAACAATTGGAATGGTGCTAAAAGTAATCCATTTGGCACTTCTAGAGGGCTTAGACAAGAGGGCTTTATCTCCCCTTATGTCTTTGTACTGGCTCTAGAGAGATTTAGCCGTATAATTAAGGATTCGGTTACAAACGACCAATGATAACCTCTTTATTTTGGTAGGGATATGAGACCCTACCTTCACACATATTCTTTGTTGGTTATATTATTTTGGTTGTTGAGGCTAGTATAGAACAAATTCAACTCATTAAATCTATTTTGGAAAACTTTTGCTGCAGTTCTGGCCAACATATCAACATGCAAAAACCCAAGGTCTTTTTCTCTATAAATATGTCAACTACGAAAGCGACTTCTTTAAGTTAAAGTTTGGGGATTGATTTAACTACAAACCTTGGAGCATACTTTGGTGTTCATGTGATCTATCAATGATTCTCAAAAGATTCATTCTCCTTTATCTTGGGTAGACTAAGATCTAAACTCACAAATTAGAAAGATAACTCTCTTTAATTTTCAAGTACAGTCACTCTTGCTCAATCATCTTTATCTAGCATTATTATTTATGTGATGCCAACCATGTCAATTTCTAATTCAATTTGTGACGAAATTGATAGATTATGTCGCAACTTTATATGGGGTAGTACAACTGTACATAGATCATGTATCACCGAACTTGTTTGGCAACTGGTTGCAAATAGAGACAAATTTTTTGTTCAACTAACCCGAGCCAAGTATAATTGTGGCATTATGAACACCACTATTATCCAACAACGCAACATTAATTCAAATACTTGGAGGGATATTAGTAAAGTGTGGCCTAATATCGAAATTAATGTGCGACAAGTTGTTTGTGATGATCATTCTACAAAATTTTGGAAGGATCACTAGATAACAAGTTGTGGAAAGCCTGCTGACTCAATATCTCAAGCCATTCCACCTAAAGAATATGAATTTTTTGTATCTGTAACGTCCCGAATTTTGACCCAAAATAATTTGTATATGCTAAAACCCAAAATAATATACATAATAATTTATATTATATTTTTACTAAAATTTGCAAGAGATAAATAAAAACACTTTCAAAAGAAATGAAGTTTTTGTGTTATTAGTTTATCACATTTCTCAAAATACAAATGGAATACTTCAGACATGTTCCTCCTATAGATCAGTGCAATCTCAATAAATTTAATTTAACTATAATTTATTAATTTAATTCCAAAAACTTAGTAGTGCTTATAAGGTTTTCATACAATTTTTTTTCTAATTAAATAAGTAAAATACAACTTATAGCTCTCATTTTCGATATCATCTATCTGAGCAAGACTTCTCCTAAACTTGAACTTCAAGACTCATTAACCTGTAATCACCGCGATTTCGTAGACGCAGGAGTCAACACAGTCAAACAAAAAAAATGAAGGAAGTGAATTTTCAAATCATGTTGATAGTATAATATAAGTAAGGAGAACACGCAAATAATCAACACAGAGCCATATCAAACATATTACAATGTATCAAAACATCCACGGAAATAATCATATTATAAAGTCAAATCACTCAAGAAAAACCAATATCTCATTATAACATCAAATCATCTAAGATAAATTATCCTCAATTAGATACACATTAAAACAATCACATGATAATGCAATGTTATGCATGCTCCTGATAACTATATGTTTCACATATAATATATACCACTGAGGCAACTTCCACGTAGAAAATCATGCATACCAATGGAAAAAATAAATCTCCCAAAAAGGCAACTTCCACGAAGATGTTTGTGCCATGACATGATGATGCATTATCAAAATAAAATATTTCCACACAACTCACTAAGATGCATATGACATGACATGATGAATTATTATCAAAATCAATAATTCCCACACTGTCCACTAAGATTATGTCAAATGCTCCAAAAATAACTTATATGAAATCATCACCTTCTTCAAGTATCATTAAGATCATACATCACATGTTCTTATCATGAAAATCAAATATTCAAAAATAACCATTATAAAAATCAAAGCTTTAACCTCACATATCATCAAGATCATATATTCATAAGAAACTATCACAAAGACCAAAGCTTTCACTTCATATATCATGAAATCATATACTCGTAAATATATCATAAAAATAAAACTTGAATCTCTTACATCATAAAAGTTTAAACTTTCATCACCTACATATAGAAATTACAATTTCACATATGCCACGCATAAATTTATATTTTATCACATATTTCAATGATCCAATTCGACATAAAAAATATGACAACACACTCTAAAAGGTCAATTTAAAAATTAATTCGAAGAAATTTACTATAAATCAGTAAAACTAATCAGTAGATAATACGTCTAATATTCACGCAGTCGTTTTGGCGTTTATTTCACTAAAATTGGACCTACAGTAAGGAATGACAATGTAATATAATGAGTTTCATAAACGGATAAGTCGTATATTTTAAAGAGAAAATGAAAAAGCTCAAACTCTGAAAGAAAAAAATAAGGTGTTGAAATAACTTACTCCATGAGAGAAACAACATATTGAAATTTAGGCCAAATTGGAGAAAATTTTCTGGACAATCGTTGGACACCGAACCGAGTTTCTCTCACAAGTGCATGCATTTCTTTTTTACCATTGAGTTCATACCACTGCAACGGCTCTCTCTCTTATTGACTACAGTTTCTCTATTATTTTTTAATTATTTGATTAGGTTTTACTCTTACATATGGGCATAACTCATAAAATACATTTTACCGTTTTCTTTTATTTTTCTAAAACAAAACCAATAATGATCAAAATTAATATTTAACACTTGTTCAAACACAAGTATATTTATAAAATATTATTAATAATTTATAATTAATATTTTTTAAAATAGAATAATTCAAGTAATCAACTATTACAACTATTATATATATATAACTAATCTATAAAACCATCATACTTACAACTATTACAATCATTACTAAAATATTTACATTAAATTATTACCATCTTTAGATAACGGTCAAAATGATAAAATAAATAAATATAACACAAATACTATATATTAATTATTAAATCACAATAAATATGTATAAAATCATTGTATTATAGAAAATTTATAAAAATAAAAGAAATTAATCATAATATTATTAAT
>JBBPBS010000968.1:9755261-9781087 GCA_037974835.1 Cicer judaicum
AATAAATAAATATAACACAAATACTATATATTAATTATTAAATCACAATAAATATGTATAAAATCATTGTATTATAGAAAATTTATAAAAATAAAAGAAATTAATCATAATATTATTAATATTTTAAAATAATTATTAATAAAATAAATTATTAAAATAGGAAATAGTCAGAAATAATTAAAATATAATTATGTCCACATTTATTATTTAGTCAAAAGCATACGAAAATATCACCATAAATATTTAATACAAATATATATTTAAACTCAATCAAAATATTATTTTCTAAAATAATCTTGATGAAATATCATATTTTTTTTAGAATTAAATTAAATAACTAAACATAATATTTATAATTTATATTACTCACTAAATCAAATATGTATATCAAACAACAAGAAATTCACAAACATAAGAAGAAGTAATCATAAAATTAATTAATATATATTCTAAAATAATTTTAACACCAAATTAATTCTTTAAAATCTTATTTAATAAATAAAATAGTTGATTAAAAATATGAGATGTTCTAGTATCGAGCTACACCAATGATATAAATTGGAATGGGAGTAAACTACAACGAATTGTACCTTAGTCAATCTGTAAGAAAAATTGATGTTTGAAGCCTCCAACCAATGTTTCTCTAGATTTCCCCACATGACTGTTAGTCATTGACAACCAATTTACCCTTAAGTCAACCAATAATTGTTGGAACCAAGTTGATTTTATACTTAGAGTTTTGATGATAACAAAAATGTTTTATGAGAACAATATATTTGACTTCAAAGAGTATGAAAAAAGATTCATGTTTTTGAAGAAAATCTAAAATAAGATTTGATTCAAATTTATAATTGAATAAAATCTAAAATAAGATTTGATTTAGATTTATAATTGAAGAAAATCTTAAATAATATTTGATTCAAATTTATAATTGATGAAAATTTAAAATAAGATTTGATTCATATTTGTAATTGAAGAAAATCTTTGACAAAGTTGAAAAGAAGATATGTTCAAAATTTGAAGAATATTTGATCAAAATTTATCTACAACAAAATATGAACTAATTATGAACATAATCAATTTGAAAAATTTACAAATCTAATTTAAACAAAATATGAACAAAATCAATATGAAGAATTTACAAACCCTATTTAAACAAAATATGAACATAATTAATATGAAGAATTTACAAACCCACTATGAACAAAATATAATTTAAAATTAAACAATGACTAAGTTCAAGCCCAAATTTTAACTATAAATAGATACTCAAGGTTGAAGAAGAAAATCATCGAAAAATAGAAAAAAGTAAATAGTCGTAGAGTTCAAAGAGATCTAGAGAAACACTTGTTCAAGTTAGAAATATTTTGAGTGTTCTTTTCTTAGAGTGTGAGAGTTGTTATTATTATCACCTTTGTTAGAAGCAACTACTCAAGTTTCAATATTTTATATCCAACCCGATAGTGGTTTATTTCCTTCTTCAATCTAAGGTTGTTAGGAGAAGACTTGGGTTGTGGGGTCAAGGTGGTTAGTTCCTCAAAAGTCTAGGGTTGTTAGGCTACTTGGAAAGACTAGCTTGGAGGGTCAGGTGCTTTGTAATTCAAGGTAATTGAATTAGTGGACTCAAGCCTTTTGAAATGAGGAGACTGGATGTAGCTAAGTTAGTGGTGAACCAAGATAAATCTATGAGTTAATTTATTTATGCTTTCATTGTTTGCTACCTCTAAATCTGATTGCTTCTTATCCAAGTAATTCATAAAAACCGATTAACCTTTAGCAAAAGGTTGTCAACTTTGTCAAACACAATTCAACTCCTTTCCCATGTTTGCATCTTCAATAATAACTTTACAAACCATGAGACCCTTATGCACGTTGTAAGGGATTATGAGGATGTCCAACTACTTTAGAATAGTTATTAAGCCAGAATTTTTGCGTAAATTATTTAGCTAGGGTACTTATGCTTGGCTTGAATGAAATCTTACTCAATGAAATTGGAAAATATTCTTTTGTGTAGCAATTAATGAACTCCAAAAAAGATCAAAATCCTTTGTTTTTCTTCCAAAGTACAAAGATAAGGAGTGATTTGTGGCACTACATTTGTAACCAAGTTGACTTTTTTCATAACTCTTTGATCAATAGTAAAATTCTAAAGCAAAACTTGATTAATCATAATAAAAAAACATGGATTAAACCCTTGCCGATTTTGAAGATGAGCGTTGGTGGTGCTTACACCCATATTGATGGTTCCAAGCTTATGGGGAATCATTCGCAACCATAATGGCGAGTTCATATGTGGTTTCTATTGCAAAGTGACATTTATTTTACGAAATGTGGGCTTTTCACAATAGTGGTTTATTGGCTCGTGATAAATGTATTTGTAATGTTATTTTTTAAACAAACTCCCTGAGTCTCCTCTCCATGGTCAAGAAATGTTATATTCAATTTACTTCATTGTTTATCCACCTCAAAAAAATTATCTACAAATTGCATCACAAACTAAATATACTCTCTTAGTTAGTCAAAAAAAAAAAAAACAAATAAATATGCTCAGTTCTTAGTGCAACTTGATCACAATGCTCCATTTTTGTTCAAAAGATATAAATATCTTTTTCTTTTATTAGATTTATTTCTAATATATGATGCTGCTGAAAATCATCATTCTCACATTTCATTTTAGTTAATTTATTTTTTATTTTTTAAATAATTAATTCATCCTTTACCAAAATAAAAATAATCAGTATTCAGTCATTTATTTTCTTTACAACACATTAATTCATTTTTTATTGTTGATAAAACATATTAATTAATTAATTCATAAAGAGTAAGAGAGCGTATTTTTAGTGTCTGAAAATAAGAGTAAAAATTCAAGTCAGAAAACCCTCCCGCGAGAAAGGTTGATAAAAACACGTTTTTCCAAAATCTCTCTCTCTCTCCTCTTCACTTATTCTTCTGTTTCTCTTTCTCTCTCTTCTGTGAAAAAATGTCTAGTCGCCCCGAGAGAGAGAAAGGTGTCAACGTTCAAGTCCTCCTTCGTTGCAGGTATACATTCTTCTTTCCATTTCTCATCACAACTTATTCAATTAATCGATTAATAATCGATTATTTTCTGTTATTCTTCAGGCCTTTCAGTGAAGACGAGTTACGTAGCAATGCGCCGCAAGTTGTAACGTGCAACGATTACAACAGAGAAGTATCAGTTTCTCAGAATGTCGCCGGAAAACACTTTGATAGGGTTTTCACTTTTGATAAGGTTCATTAATTTCTCTGATTTTTTTTTTCTATGATGATTGTTTTTAATGGCTTGGTTCAAACCTATGTGTTCGATTTTAAGTTTATGGATTCGATCGCAATTCATTTACGTCTTTGATTGGTTTTAAGTGATTAACCTTAGTCCTTAGACTATGATTTAGCAACTCGAATGAACAAGAATAGATTAAAGAGGAAATGAAAGTTATATTTTTATGGAAATGGCTTGGAATAACTTAAAAATGACAACAGTTTTCGGCAAATCTGTATTAAATAATTTTTTAGTGGAATTGATTATTGAAAGCCAAATACAACTGAACTGGACGTGATGCTCACTGATGTTGAACATTTGAGTGACACAATGGGATTGGGAACTCTCTCTAACTCTTAGGTATTCTAGAAACCTATTTCTCTCACAGTTTAGTTATTTTGATTCTCGATTACTTATAAGTAACTCTCTCTCCCAGTTAGTTATATTAATTCTCAATTACCTCTAAGTAACTCTCAGTATCATGACGATCATCATTATTATTAATTATATTATTTATTAGTAGTAGTATGATTATTGTCAACAGATTTGGGTCCTTATCCTCTGCTGATCCCTATGCTAAATTTCTAACATATACTATGTAGGTAGTTTGCTAACAAATCCTTAAATTTTAAAATAATAAAGACTGCTTAAATAACAGGAAATTTTAAAATTTCTAGTAATAATCCCTAAATAATACAATAATTCTTGAACATGCTTCTTCATTCTTTAATGAACAGTAGTGTACAATGGTTTACGCTTCACATTTTATGATAAGCCAATATAAAATGGGGGGCACGTAACAGCTTGCTGGATTTTTTTTTTTAATTTAATTTTTTATTTTTAGAATTTGAAATTTATTCATGGTATATGATGCAGGTCTTTGGTCCTTCTGCAAGGCAAAAAGATCTTTATGAACAAGCTGTTATTCCAATAGTAAATGAAGTTTTAGAGGGCTTTAATTGTACTATATTTGCATACGGTCAAACTGGTACGGGAAAGACATACACAATGGAAGGTGAATCCAAAAAGACAAAGGTACTATCTAATGTGTATTAATTTTGGTGTCAATCATTAATGAAATGAATGTTCTCGGTGCATAGCCATACACATTGATCATGCTTAATAAAGTTATTTGATTATTCTACAGTGTGGGCCTAATGGAGAGTTGCCTGCTGAAGCAGGGGTCATACCTAGGGCTGTTAAGCAGATTTTTGATACTCTTGAGGGCCAGAATGCTGAATATAGTGTGAAGGTCACCTTTTTAGAACTGTATAATGAGGAGATTACTGATTTGCTAGCCCCAGAGGAAATTTCAAAAGTTTCTTTGGAGGAAAAGCAAAAAAAGCAGCTTCCTCTTATGGAGGACGGCAAAGGTGGTGTTCTTGTAAGAGGTTTGGAGGAAGAAATTGTAACAACTGCTAGTGAAATTTTTACACTGCTGGAGAGAGGGTCTGCCAAACGGCGTACTGCAGAAACTTTATTGAACAAGCAATCAAGGTAATTGAATTGTTTCTTTATGTGCTTCTTATGTGTGTTTAAACATATTATCAATTTTCTTTTATTTTTCATTGACAATTTTTTTGCCTTTTAGTCGGTCACATTCTTTATTTTCCATTACAATCCACATCAAGGAAGCAACCTCAGAAGGTGAAGAACTTATAAAATGCGGCAAACTGAATTTAGTGGATCTAGCAGGTTCAGAAAATATTTCCCGTTCTGGTGCTAGAGAGGTATTACACTATAAGCATGCATCTTACTTGGTGTTGGAATTTACCAATGAACAAAAACTTTAATCTTGATGAATTGGTGATTTTTTTTCGATATTTTTAAGGGTCGGGCAAGAGAAGCTGGAGAAATTAATAAAAGTTTACTCACTTTAGGGCGGGTGATCTCTGCACTTGTGGAGCACCTTGGCCATATCCCTTACAGGTTTTGCTTCCTTCTTTTAATAGCTGAATTATGCTCCATTCTATATTTAGTTTTTGTTTAGGGGACATTGTATGCAGATAGATACAGTACAACTGCATATTTGTTTGTATCCTTTTCTTGTTTGCTTACATAAAGTGTTGGAATTTAGGGATAGCAAGTTGACTCGTTTACTGCGTGATTCGCTTGGTGGACGAACGAAAACATGTATCATAGCAACCGTCTCTCCTGCAGTTCATTGCTTAGAGGAGACCTTGAGTACATTGGATTATGCACACAGGGCGAAGAACATCAGAAATAAGCCTGAGGTTTTTTACTGCTCCTGAGAGCTTTTTTGAAATGTGCATCTCTAGTGATATCTTAGTAGTTTACTAACATGCTACAAGAGTAGTAATCTTCCATGAATTGTTTGATTTGTTTTTGGGACCATTGTCTAGCACAATAGTAATAATATATACGCACTCACATGATATGTGGACATTTTTCATTTCATTAACCTTGACATATGTTGTCTCATTTTTCTTTGATATGATTCATTATTGAGCTTGGAAGTTTTTTTCCTTCTAAATTTTTCTTTTCTAATTTTAATTATAGGTTAACCAAAAACTAATGAAAACAACTCTAATCAAGGATCTCTATGGTGAAATCGAACGCCTTAAGGCAGGTTAGTGGTGTTTACGTTGTGATTGATACAGTAAGATCTATGTAAGGTTTTTAGCCTTTTTGTTTAGAGTTTCTGAGGTTGATGAAATTTGTGATTTTGGTAAGAGGTTTATGCTGCTCGTGAAAAAAATGGCATCTATATACCAAAGGACAGATACGTTCAGGAGGAGAATGAAAAGAAGGTTGTTTGTTAATGTCCTATTTTATGTTTGTTGTCTTTTTTGTTGCAACACAACTATTTCAACATGTTTATAAGGAAAAGTATTTTGTTCCATGTAACTTTCAACAGATAAGAATATTATGCCACTTTTTGGTGTAATTTGAAAATTCTGAATTATTAAGACGTTTACTGTCATTGTTTTTGTTCATTTCGTGCCTTTAAGCCCTCTATTGATGCATACTTTATCTTCTAATCAGGCCATGGCAGATCAAATTGAGCAGATGTATATTGCATTAGACAGTCATCAGAAGGTTTATTTTCTTGGCTGCTATTATAATCATACGATACTTTGGCCTAGTACTTTTCCCTGTTATGCTTAACTTGGTTCTTTTTGTTTGTTTGTTTTAACTAGAAACTTGAGGATTTGCAAAGAAAATACACTGACCAAGTTTTGCAGTGCTCACATTTAAGTAAAAAACTTGATGCCACTGAGGTAAATTATCCGTGCATTTATTTTTTTGTTGCAAAGTTCTATATGCATTCTTATAAAGGAACTAAGTTAAAAAACCATACAGTTAAACTTGAACCGGACCAGCCTAATGCTGTCCATCACAGAGGAAGAGTTAAAGAAATGTCGGTATACTCTTAGAGAGAAAGATTTTATTATATCTGAGCAGAGGAAAGCAGGTAAGAAAGGTTGCTTGTTTTAATCTTATCATCATTTATTCTGTTGCTTTGAGTTTTTTTATAAGCTATTTCTTTGCTTTGCTGTGCTAATGTTAATTACGCCGTGCAATAGAAAATGCTCTGACTCATCAAGCATGCATTTTACGAGCTGATTTGGAGAAAGCTCTTCAAGATAATGCTTCATTGGTTTTGAAAGTTGGTGAGGGATCTTATTCTTTTCACCACTCTGATTGGTGAAAAAATATTCAAGAACCTAATAATGTATATGTTATTTCATTTTCAGGTAGAGAAGATAAGTTGAACTTAGATAACAGAGCTGTGGTGAATAATTTTCAAATGGAGCTGACCCAGCAAGTTGGTTCTCTCTGTAACACTGTGGCAACATCACTATCTCAACAGAATGAACACCTTGAATGTGTGGAGAATCTATGCCATTCATTTTTGGGCGTTCACGATAAGGTGTGTAAATAAATCTATTGTCACAGTTGTTCTTTGTGATATTATTTCATGGTTTTACTAAATGTGTTGAATTATTTTGCTATGTTTAGATTGTCTCTTTCAGGATTTTAGATTTCTACTTATCAATCAATGTTGTTAAATAGGGGCTATAACGGTGCTATAGCACTATAACATAGCGGAATGTGAACAAATTACTATTGTTTTGCACTACACTATTTAGTACAAAATATTCACTATTGCATACCAGAATTTGAACAAACCTTTATTTTCTGCGATCCACGATTGACAACTCTGCTACTTATTTTATTCTTGTACTCATTTATGCATCCATTTTTGTTGTTGCTCGTAGGCAGTTGTTGATTTAAAGCAGAAAGTTACAACTCTAAGGACTTTGTATACATCTCACGTTGAAGCGATGCAAAATGTTGTGCATTTGCATAAGTCGTGTTCTGATGCTACATTTCAGGAACTATCATCTCTTATATCTTCCAATGGTCACTCTATTGAAGAAGTACGCAATGCTACAGCTTTTGAAATTACTTATGCTTATTTGGTAATGATGTCTTATTAACATAGTCTCATTCTTGTTCAACTATAATGATGTCTTATTACCTTGTGAATCAGTTTCTTGCATCCGAGGCCACCAAAGCAGGTTCAATACTTGATGATCTTCAATCTTCTCTTTCAACTCAGCAGGGTGAATTGACACTTTTTGCTAAGGAACTACGCCATGTAAGTGCTTCTGGTTTTCTTTCTATTTATTATTATAGCTATAACTTTTAGCCACTAATTCACATTAGTGATATTTCTTCTGCTATTATATATTTGATTACATGTTTTTGCTCTATATTGTATAATTTATTTTGACTGTACAATTAATCTACCTTCTTTATTGTTTTTGGCTTTTTAAAAAAAGAGATTAAATGTCAATACCGAGCAAATAAAGGATATATCTGAGTGCACTCATGTATTTGTGGATAAGCTTTTGGAAGAAGCAAAGAGACTTGAAAACTTTGCGTCTGCGGCTGATGAAATGCTAATGAAGAGCATCACTGAGTTTAAAAAAGCTTATAAGGTGATAATATGGTACTGTTAATTTATTTCATTTTAAAATAGTTTATTGTTGATACTGATTTCCAAATTGCAATACTTATTCTGTGCAGGAGCAAGCAAGATCTGATACAGAGAAACTTATAGCTGATATGACTAGTTTAATATCAAGTCACATTTCGCATCAAATAGATCTGGTCTGTTTCGAGTGTTTCGTTTGATATATTTTTTCCATTTTCTTATCTTTTTCCTATGTGTTTATGCACGTCAATCAATTCTGAAATTGAAAATGGATTTATGGTTGAACTTGAAGGTAGATACAAAGCTTGTGGATCTTAGAGCAAATGGCATTGCTAGCAAGTCATTCTTGGATGGACATGTATCATCAATGGGAGATATTGTATCAAGTGCAAGGAGAAAATGGCAGGGCTTTTGCACCCAAGCCGAACAAAATGCCAAAGATATTGCCGAGTTTTCTGTTGCTAAACATTGTCACATGGAGGAGCTTCTGCAGCAGAGGTGAGTGCTATTTCTTCTAGATTGCCTTTTCTGTTGCCTTACATTCTAACAATGTATTTTAAAATTGTATTGATAATAAGAATTCATTACATTAAGGAGTGCATAAGACTTATAAAGCTAATGATAAGAATAACTAATTAACTAACGAAACTTACTAGCGTAACTAATTTACTAATACATCTAACTAGTGTAACTTAATTAACTACCAAGTGTAACTAACTAGTGTATTTAATATGTTTAGTATCAATACCGCTGTAAATTTCGGCACCAGTGTGAAAGAGACGCATGAAGTTGTAAATGAGATTGGAGCCAAGCATATTTCGGCAGCAATGTCACTTATCAGGTGTGGTAAATTGATTGAAATAACTGTATTTGATGGTCACGATTCATCTCTTTTATTCATGCCAGTGTGTTTTTCGAACCATTAATCATCTCATTACTAGGTTTGCATTTGATATTGATTAGTTTGATACAGGGACGCTACCGATAGCAATATGCAACACGACATTGAGATTAATTCCGCTCGGGTTACAGCCGAGGAAGAAGTGGCAAATAACAGCAATGATGTCCTTCAGCAGTTCAATGGTGAGTGTTCTGTTCATGATTTTCCTTTGGTTTAGCAAATTTGCTTTGAAATTTTTTATCCTTGTTTCTTCAAACTTCTTTTACACCATGTGATGAACTATGCATTTAAATGACTTAGCATAGATAATTTTCTACGGTTCATTTACGTGACCCTTTTCTTGTGATATCTTTTGCAGACATGTCAGTACTGGAGCGGGATTCGATATCTGGTATGTTGATTGTTGTCAAAACTCATGTGAATACACTTGAGACCTTAAGAGAGGATCACACTGGCCTAGCTACTTCAATTGAAGTAAAGGCACGTGAAACTTTTCAGCAGCAGTATATGGTAGGTTTGACTCAACATTCTGTTTAATGTTCAGAAGATAAACTTTGCTTGTTATTCTCCTGGAATGATTTATAGGCAAAAATAAACAAATTATCCAAATTAATAATGCTAATTAATCCTATTATTGCATTTAAAAAATTATTCATATTACCTAAATTATCCTTCAACATGGTAATAAATTTATTTAATAGAAACAAAAGTTAAATTTAATGAGGGTTATTTTGAAGATAGTAACATTGAAAAGGTTAAAAGATTTAACTTTGGCTTATATTTGCAGGACTATGAGCCAAGTGGGAGTACCCCAATAAGATGTGAACTTGATGTTCCAAGTAAAGGGACAATAGAGTCTCTTAGATCCTTGCCAATGGAAACCCTTATTGAGGAATTTAGGGAAAACAATACATACGAATCATTTGATGTAAAGGAGTTGAAACCATCACTAATACCTCGTTCTCCCCTCAGCCGTGTAAATTAATGATGATGGGGGCCAGGGTGACTTACCTTTGCCCTTCACGTCATGAAAGCATCTATTATAACATAGTTTATTAGTATATTATTATATACTAATATGGTTAATCGTTGATAGCAAAATTGATCCTGCAAATCCTCGTCTGGGTATATATATAGTTCAACTGCTTTGTATATATTTTTGCAACATCCACATGTTGCTAAATTTTGTTCCCTATCATTCATTTGGCAAATTCATTGTAATGATATAAATACTTTACCGGTGAAGGAGTCTTACTCTTTTCAGAGTCGTGTCATTAGTTTGTTCTTTCCCGGTTTTATTTTCACAGATTAATGCAACTCACCCTCTTTAAATAATGGGGCATTCTATAATTTTATATTAACTTAAGATCAACTTGCAACACTTCACAATCATTTATAGTTGTAATTTCTAACGTAGTTATTATAAAGGTTAAATATTTATAATGATTTGACGGTAGAGTTTAATTGATTATATAAAAATTCTTTTACACTATTAATGTATATAAATTAAATCGTTAAGTTAATATGAAAAATAAAAGAAAGATAATAATAATTTTATTTTATTATTACTATTAATTTGAGGTGTATTCTATTACTCATAAATACAAATATGTGCCCATGTCCTTTTTAATAAGTGCACGTTTTGAGAGTTTTATATACAATAAGACTAGTGGACGATATAATTAATGTGTATCCTTTGTGTGTAGTTCTTATTAGGTTGTTCATTGTATATAATTATATTTAATATTAAATTTTCACATTATAAGTTAAATCAATAATATTAGTAGGGGTAGATTTAGAAATCAAAATAATAAATGTATATAGTAATTTGTATAAATTTATATTTAGAAACAATTTTCAATAAGTATTTATTATCAAGGACCGAGGAAGTAACATAGAGAATAATAACTTGAGAGTGATTTATATTTAATATTAGTTATATGTTATAATTGAAAAACTAATTAAAATTACATTGAAAATTAAAATTTACAACTTTTTAGAATATACTTTTTTTACAAGTGTGATGGTTATTGTAGGCGGAACATAATAGTTGTTAGTGTGTTTAATGTTTGTAGTTAGCGTCCTAAAATCTCCTCAAACTTACTTAGATGTGGCATCTCAGCCATTTAAGCTAATCCTTGGACACCAAAAGTAAAATAATACAATTTCAGTCAAGGAAAGTTGGTCTAATTAGTAAGTATGTGACTCATACTATATAAAGGCGTAAGTTGAATTCTTGATGTGAATTTAAAAACGTTGTTGGTGGATAATTTATAAAGATTTTTGTAAACGTTATTTCAGACTTGAAACTTGCCTCATCTTAATGAGCCCTCGAAACACACCTCAAATTTTTCTCTATCAAAAAATAAAAATAAAACAATTTCACGGAGAATCAAATATGTAATATACAGTAGAATTTGATCACAATTTTAAAGCATAACAATAAATATACTTTCTTCTATCAATTTTTTTATATTATTTTTTATATTTGAAAACTAGTGAGAAGTTGTTAACATAAGAAGATAAAATAAAGATTAAAGTATCCTACAATTTGAAATAATAAACTCATTTATATTGGTCATCTTGATAAGTCTTCTTCTTCATGGTTTCATGTACGAAAGACAAGAATAAAGTGTTGTTTACAAATTATAATGCATTTCACCGTTCATTTCATAGACAACTTTATATTTGTGTCTCTCATTTCTCACAATAAGAAACTCCACTCATCTCATACAATCTCTAACTTTTCTTTTACAAACATTTTGGTTTTTTGATAATTTATCTTACAAAGTTTTCGGCTGAATTTATAAAGGATACAAACGATGTTATTGTCGCGGTTATAACTTACACACATATTTAAAAACAATTACATCACAATTATCACTTGCACAAAGAATTCACAAGTGAGAGAAAGCAAGGTGTTATCGTCGCGGTTGCGATCACTATGATTATCATATTGAAGTTGTTGCGAAACATATTGCACTGTGAATTTATTGTTTATTAGCATCAAACACTATAATTTGTTACATATCATATAATTCAAATATCTCTTGTTTTATCTCTTCATATCATACCCATATCATTATCGACTTTCCATCTCTTTCGGTTATCCATAATCCTTTAAAATATCCTCTTATGATATAAAGTTAGAGGAAGAAACAAAAAAGGTGCACGTATGCACTAAATAATCTAATGCAAACTGAAAACATGATGCACGTGTGCACTAAATAATCTAATGCAAACTGATGCTATTGTCACGCGAGCTAAGTTGCGAAGTTAAGATACTACTATTAAATTATGTTTTATCGGAGCAGTTTTGATCTCTTATTTTAGTTGAACTACAAAAATAGTTTTTTTATTTTATTTCTTTATAGTTTTATTTCATAAATAAAATTTTGAAAAATATTTTATTTATTATTTTTTTAAAGAATATTGTATATGTTGGTTAATTTACTTTTCTAGTTATTACCATTCTCGTACATCATCGAAGAATTAGAAAAACAATTATAATCACAATTTTTAACCAAAACTACACTAAAAAACCTCTCATGTTTTGTTTTTGTTTTGTCTTAATCTCAATAAAGTATAAAAAATATTTAATACACTTTTTTTAACTCAAAATATATAAGTGTTTTAAATTTATTAATTTTATTTTAATACATAATCTTACATTTAAAATAGAACTATCATATTTTATATTTTAGGTTGACATTTATTGGTACAACTATATTTTATAGGTAATTCCTTGATCGTTATATTTAACAATATATCGATCAGTGTCCCTATGCTAGAAGATAGCATGGACTATGATTGTCCGTAACAATACTATATATAAATCAATGATAATCGATTTCTATATAATACAATCTTAAATGCAATTTTCAAGTGACACCCCTCACATATATATTTAAATTTATGTCCATTTCCATTTTTTTATATTTTTGGATTCTAATTCAGAAAAATAATAACAATAATTAAAATATACTAATTAGTTTTAAACATTTATTTGTAAGAAAATTTATAATCACAAGATCTATATGTTAAAACCAAGTTGATTTGAAGAACTATGCCTCTTACTTGTTTTGATGATAACAATTATTTTGTGAGAACAATTTAAAACACTAATATTCTGTTTAGGTGTGCATATTAGGTTATTTATATATGAGTTTATGTTGTATACTCTAATGTTTGATAAAAGTTAAAAGGAATATCAAGACTCCACTCTAAAATCTGTACTCTAAGTTTGATGAACGCACCTCTGATAATTATGTTAATACAACAATGCTCTAATTAGTTTAACTCTGATGACTACAACAAGCATTTGATCACTCTACCTCTGAAAAGGCAAGTGAGACGCTTATGATAACGTGACAATAAAATGTGTTCGTCTCTGATAATCATGTCAAACATCTAATCGTCTAACTTTGTTTAATAGTCAACGCTATGAAAAGTCAATGCTCTAAAGAAGATAACTTTGTGCATCCTCTTCTCAACACTCAGAGTCCATTATTTGTTTAATGGTTCATATGATATACTATGATCATAATATCATATTCTTTCTTTCTCTCTCTCTCTCTCTATCTCTTTCTCCCCCCTCCCCCCCTCTCTCTCTCTATATCAAGATACATAGCATCAATTACAAGGATAATTTTGGGCAAGGTTAAATAGTGAACCAATCTATGAAGATTTGATACAAAACTTCATCATACATATTGATTTCTTGCAATCAGGACAATAACCAAAAACCTTAAAGTTCTCTATAAGGGACATGCAACCCTCATTGAATAATACATAATGGCCCACTATAATTAGCACAATACAGTCCTCTCTACACTCTTGCCCTTAATCCTTTGTTTTTCTAAATGCTGAGAAATATTTTCTAAGTGCACAACATTGTAAACACCCTATTGTAAGAGTATTCAGTAAACTCTTAAACTTGTTCTTTTGCATCTCTCAACATCTTAGTTGTACTAAGCTAAAAGGTTGAGAAAACTTGAACATAGTCAATTTGACTAGTATGTGTTTAGTGGAAGTGTGATTTAGTTGGTGAACTAATGTATTAAATCATTCTATTTGAAGGGACTAGACGCAACTACTGTGTTGGTGGTGAACCATAATAAATTGGCTGTGTTTTTATGTGTTTCTATTCTATCAGTTCTATTTTCATCTTGTTGTTTCAATCTTGTTAAAAAGGTTTTAAAATAAAACACAATTCAAACCCCTTCTTTCTTGTGTTTCTCGTTCTACAATCAGCATTAGAGCTCGGTCTCAAAGTCGAGCACTTAATCGTGTTTGAGTAAAGATTTGTGTTATTATGACTAACTATGGTGATTAAGTTACAAGTAGAAACATTAATAGGTCTCTTCTATTTGATGGAGAAAGATTTGAGTATTGGAAAGACAAGCTCAGAAATTTCTACATCTCACACGATCATGAACTTTGGTACATAGCTGAAGATGGTTATGAGGCTCCAAAAGACGTTGCTGGTGTTGAAATATGCATATAGGATTTCAACTTTGACCAAAAGAAACAATACAAGATAAATCATAAAGTGAGAACTTTATGATGAATGTTATCACCTTCAAAGAGTTCAAAAATGCAACAACAAAGAAATAACAAAGAGTATGATGCTCTGGTTCACAACTTTGAACGAAATAAGTAGGTACCAGAAGTTAAGGCAAACCTACTCATCAGGAAGTATGAACTCTTCCAAAGGGAAGAAAATGAAGACATTGAGAAAACGTTTTTTAGATTCCAAACTCTGGTTTCTAGATTAAATATTCTCCAAAAGAGTTGAACTACCTCCAACCATTTCAAGAAGATCCTTAGAATCCTTCCTAGCAAGTGAAGGCCAATGGTAACAACAATTCAAGATGCTAAATATCTAAACTAATTGTCTCTGTAAGAGCTTATAAGTTCATTCAGATCCCAGAAGATTGAATTGGTTGAAGATGAGCCCAAGAAGAAGTCAAAATCATTGGCTCTCAAGTCCCAAGGAAAATAGTTTAACTCCAAGGCCCTGCAAACTAATGAATACTTAGAGGAAAGTGAATTAGACGATCAGTGTGAGGACTCAGATGATGAAGAATTCTTCGTTATCACTTGGAAACACACGTGAGACACTAGGAATAAATCTTTTCCCAAAAGAGATTTCAAACGACTCCAAAATAGCATAGAAAGAGGTGAAAAAATAGACAAGAAAAGAATTGTCTGCTATGAATGCAAAGAGCCAAGACATTTCAAATCAGAATATCCTAAACTTAAGAAGGGAAGTTCCCAAAGAAAAGACTTCAAGGCAAAAAAGAAATGTCTTATGGCTACTTGGGATGATGTTGATGAATAATCTAAAGAAGATGAAAAGTATGCAAACATGGCTCTAATGGCATATTCACGCTCTAACTTTGACGATGAGTTTGTTGATGAAGAAACTGAGGTATTATTTCACCTATCACATAATGAACTTATAGATATGTTAAATGAGTTTCTCAACAAGAATCACAATGTTTCTTCAAAACTAAAATCTCTTAGAAAAACTCATGACATCTTAACAAACAAATATAGTTCTCTTGAAAAAGATTTTGAAAACCTAAAAAGAGAAAATCTAATTCTGAAAGAAAATGTTCAAATATTTTTAGAGGATATAGTTTGTAACTTTATTAAGTATGAAAAAACCATTGAATAATTTCTTGCAAATGACATAGATAGAAGCAAACAAGACTATATGATCTATGGTGTTAGCATAAACAATAAATGTGGTATTAGTTTTGAAGAACCAGAGGAAACTCCTAAGGTTAACTTACTTAATACTGCTTGCATATATTGCTTAAATAAAGGTCACCATAAAAGAACTTTTCCTATGCAAAAAACATGAAAAGACAAGACACCTTTTAGAACTAACAAACTAGGACCCAACCAAATATGGGTATCTAAGACTAAAATTATTTATCTTGTAGATGTCCTTAGCAACAAAGTTAAAACACCAATCATGGTACTTGGACAATGGATGTTCACATTACATGACGGGAGAAAAGTATATGTTCCTAGACATGACCCTTAAGAACAGAGGATTCATAGGTTTCAGAGGTGATCAGAAGGGTAAGATCATTGGGCACGCCACAGTAGATACTGGTTCTATTCCCTTTATTAAAAATGTGTTACTTGTAAAAGGACTAATGCATAACCTACTGAACATAAGTCAACTAAGCGACAAAATGTTGTCTTCAATCAAAAGTCATGTAAGATAATAAGTCAAATTGATGTATCCATATTATTTATTGGTCAAATAAAAAACAACATTTACAAAATAAACTTACTTGATTTGGAAAAACAAGAACTAAGGTGTTTTATGCTTGTGAATAAAGAACAATTGGTTTAGCAAAAAAGATTAGGACCTGCCAATTTGAGGTTAATCTCAAAATTGAAAAGACTTGATTTATTCAGAGGCTTGTCAAATCTTAAATAGGAATCAAATGTTCTTTGTGAGGCATGTTAGAAAGGGAAACAAACAAAATCATTTTTTCCTCTAAAAATGTTGTTTCCATTATTAGTTAGACCACTCAAAGGGGTAACCAATTTTATGAAGGAGAAAGAACGCACTTAACTAATCACACGTGTGCGCCGCCGTCTCCGCCTCTGCAGCCAGTTTGACCAACTAGGTTGGACTTGGGTTGTGTGATGTACTATTTTTTTGAACTCGAAAAAAAAATTGACACGTTTTTTTATGTGTGTTGACTAAGTCTTCATTTCGATTCCACTTCTCCTTGTTAGTTTTCACATGACCGAGTCTTCCTCCACCTCCTTCCAATTTTGCAAGTCAAATATTTGTGGAATGGTTCGTCTTTAGAGAACTAGTAAAAAACTACTATCGTAGAATTCCTCTATAAATATAAGATTTCACTCATTTCAAAAATCACACCAAAACCCCGAAAAAAAGTCTAAGTTTTCTTCCTTCTCCCTTTATGCTTTGCCCCAAATTTTATTTTTGTCCCTTTATCGAAGAAAAAATAAATTCCCTTCTAACTTTCGAATGGTCATAGGTAGAATACCAATACAGTGTAACGAAGTTGTTTTATCCTGAGGACGTCGTGGTTGATGGTCTGTCTTGTACAATTTTAGACAGTGGTGTGAAACATCTTAAAGAGAGCGACATAGGCCTCAACTCAACCGAGTAATTGAAGTAACAACGTCGGTTTACAAGAAAGGGGGGTTTGAATTGTAAATGCACCTTTTAAAAATTCCTGTTAAAACTTAAGAAAATAACTCAAGATTGATCTTGGTTATGAAAACAGAAAACGGAGAACGTTCTTGGTTTTAGTTGTAAAACGGAGAACGTTCCTTGATTAGCTTTAAACAGAAAATCAGTTTATATCTTATCTTAGTTAATCAATTCAATATGATAAATAAAGAGATAGGAAAGAGAATACCACACAAACATTTATCCTGGTTCACCCAATGTGGGTTACGTCCAGTCCTCACGCTGTGAGATTTTCCACTAAGTGTTTAATACGAAGAACCTTCTTGATCTTACAACACCTAGTATAGATCAACCTTGATCTATTTCCACCTCTATTACTTTCCACCCATAAAGCAATAACAACACCTATCTAACCTTGATAGGATGTAATCGTAAACAAACTATAAAGAAACTCTTATAGTTTGAGTTTTTACAATTGGATTATTTTTGACAGAATTTGATATTTCTCAACTCTTGTTTGAGAATAGATTCTTTACAAAGGATCTAATGATAATTTCACAATCTGATATATGAATATACAGCAGCAGCTGTTTCGCGAAAGTACAAAGTAAGATTGCCTCTGTTTTGCAGAATTTCAAGTTTAAGTGTGATTGATTTATGGATTTCTCAGCACTTGAATTTCTTACCTTTGATCTGGATATTGGCCTTCTATTTATAGGCTGAAGACGCATTGGATGGAAGTACAAAAGAGCTGTTAGAGAGGCTCTGCTTTTTGGCTTAAGGCAATATTTTAGAATAAATTAATCCTGCTTTGAAATAGCCTTTTTTAACTTTTTGGTTTAGCATTTAAAGTAGTCCTGTACTTTTCTGACAGAGTCCTTGACGTTTCTTCATTGATTTTGGATGGTACATTCTCCGTCTTAAGTCTTGAGTGTAGCTAGACAAGATTGGAGAAGAATTACAAACTGAAACAGAGCAGATTGCAAGGCTGCTATTGCTGTGCAGAAAATAGAGAACGATAAACGTTCTTGATTTTTAGAATGAACTTTCTTGAGCTTAAATAATCATTCTGGAGTTCCTGTTTTAATCATTTTGGATTTCCTTTGCAATTGTCTTGTCATATGTCAAGATTGATTGAGCTTTCTTGACATTTGAATTTTTGAAGTTCTACAAGCTGTCATGACTTTTGTCCATCTTTGAGTCCTTTTATTTTTGAGATCAAATAGCCTTTTTGAGCTTGGATGAATCCTACTTGTTCCTTGCCATGTACTGATTAGATATGAATAAATTTTCTGGGCAGATTCTTTGTTAAGAATGTAGAAAAGATTTGATCAACATGTTGTGATGAACAATTCTTGAAGCTAGAGATCATTCTCTGTTTTGATGTAGAATGATCTTGTTGCTGTTTTCTTTGCTTTGCTTGATTCTATTCTTAATTAAATTCACTCAAAAGCACTAGTTAAATTTGCATAACATTTTAGAATCATGATTAACTTTCTTAATTAACCTTTGTTTGTTTTCATCAAAACTTTAAATATAGAGTTTGTCTCAACAGTAATATCTTCGGTGGCTGAAAATTATTTTTCAAAACAGTTCTTGAAACTTAAAAACTATAGTTTTAAGAAATTTCTTTGTGCTATGTCTATCGAGGAAGTTACTGGATTCGGTTCTGCTGCTACTGGTTTAATAAATTGTTTCGGTTTGAGGGATGTCTCTTCATATGATTACAACAAAATATATTTATTTTTCTTACTTGTGAAAAAAGTTGCCAATATTTTAAAAGGTCACATTCCAAAGATTAAAAAAAAAATTAACAAACAGAAAACGATAAGAAAGTTGTTAAATTAATCATATGGGAAATTAATTATTACCTTTGTAAGAATTATATTCTTAACGAACTTGTTGATGATCTATATGATTACTAAAATTTCAACAATACTACTAAAGATGTTTAGGCTAAGAAAATGTTGTTGAGAGATTTTCACATCACTAATGTTGTTGGTATTGAAGATATGTAATTAATGTTTACCTTTGGAAAAACTTTGATTCTGAAGGACCTGATGCACACTCTAGAGATATGAAAGAATATGGTTTGTTGTTTTCTTATAAATAAGGTAGTGTTTACTTAGTTTATAGGGTAGATTTGCACACCATTATTAAAAATAGTATTTTTGTTGAAAAAGTGTACGTCATTAATGGCATGTTCAAGTTAATTGTTGAAATTAATAAAATATCTCCTTCTACTTACTTGTGTAATTTTAATAGTTGGCATGCTAGACTTTTTCATGTTAACAAAAACTTGATTTCAAACTTAAGTAACTTAGGTTTAATTTCAGAGTTATCTTTAAATGATTTTGAAAAATGTGATGTTTTGTAGTCAAGCTAAAATAACAAATAGTTCATATAAATCAGTAGTTAAAGAATCTAAGCCTTTAGATTTAATACACTTTGAAATATGTGAACTTGATGGGACTTTAACTAGAAATGAAAAACATCATTTTATCACTTTTAATGATGATTGTTCTGGTTTATATTTTTTATATCTAATAAAAAATAAAAGTGAAGCATTTGACATGTTTAAGATCTTTGTAACAAAAATTGAAAATCAATTTAGTAGAAATATTAAGAGGTTTCATAGTGATAGATGAACATAGAATGATTCTAGTTTGTTTGATGATTTTTATGAACTACATATAATGATTCTAGAGGTTTCACATGAAATGAATGGTAAAATTGAAAGAAATAATATAACTTTTACTTTACTAGTTGTTGTTATTATGCTTAACTCTAGTATTGTATCTCATTGGTGGGGAGAAATTTTATTGACTATTTTCTATGTTTTGAATATAGTTCCCAAATCTAAAAGTAATACATCTTCTTATGAGTTTTTGAAGAAAAGACAACCCAACTTGTCTTATTTTTAAACTTAGAGTTGTTTGACTTATGTCAGAATCCTTGATCCCAAACGAGTGAAACTCTCCAGTAGAACCTATGAATGTGTATTCATTGAGTATGTAGTAAATAGAAAAACGTATAGGTTTTAGGACCTAAACGCTAAAGTGGTCATACAGTCAAAATGATGTTAACTTTTATGAAAATAGATTCCCTTTCAAATCAATAAATATCGGGGCACTAGAACACGTCATGTTCCCGTGATCAGGAGCACTAAAAGCAACGAACAAGGCAAAATAAAACATCAGAGAAGTAAGAGAGCGATAGTTGTAAACGATTATGGGCTCCATTATATAGCCTATACTTTAGAAGATGATCTTGCAAATCTTCAAGAACCTTTGTCGTCTTTAGATGTAGATATAAGGTATGAAGCTATAAACGATTAGATGAATTTTCTAGAGTCTAACAGGACTGGACATTGGTTGCAAACCGATAGGTTATAAATGGATTTTAAAAAAGAAACTAAATCTTGATGGTACTATTGATAAATACAAGGCTCGTCTTAATGCCAAAGGTTTTAGACAAAGAGAATTTATAGATTTCTTCTACGCCTTTTCACTAGTCACTAGAATTCCATCCATTAAATTACTAATTTCACTTGCTACTATTTATAACTTGGAGGTACATCAAATGGATGTCAAAACTGTATTTTTAAATGGTGACTTGGAAGAAGATATCTATATAGAATAACCTAAAGGTTTTGTGATTCATGGACAAGAAAACAAGGGTTGTAATATAGATAAGTCTTTATATGGTCTTAAACAAGCTTTGAAGCAATTGCATGAAAAGTTTGATAACTTGATTATATCGAATGAATTTAAAGTAAATGAACACGATAAATTTATTTATTACAAATCTGAAAATGACATTTATACTATTATATGTCTCTATGTAGATGAATCACTCATATTTGGTTCAAACATTCATGTAGAAAATATTATGAAATTTTTGTTGTGTAACAACTTTGATATGAAAAGATCTCAGAGAAAGTGAGTGTAATCTTTGGAATCAAGATTACTAGGTCGAAAAAGATAATTTCTTTGGACCAATTTCACTATGTTGAAAAGATCTTAAAGATATACAATTACTTTGATTGTAATATTTCTTGGACACCATATGGTCCAAGTGTGAAACTGTTTTCAAAAACATCAGTGAAGGTGTTAGAAAAACTAAATATGCAAGTATCATTGACAGTCCTAGGTATTGCCTACGTTGTGGGACTATTATGCAGGCTTAATAATAGACCTCGTATGAAGCATATGCACGTTTTTGAGAGAGTCACAAGATACTTTGAAATGACCATTCCTATTGTCCTTGAAAGATACAGTGATGCTGATTGGAACACTTTATCAGATGACTACAAATCAACCAATGGCTATATATTTAGCCTAGTTGGAGGAGTTATATCTTGGAAATCAAATAAACAAATGATATTGTCTCAGTTCACAATGGAGTCTGAAATGTTAACATTGACAACCACTAGTGAAGAAACGAGTTAGTTGAGATGTTTCCTAGTCGAGTTCCTTTTATGGGAAAATCAATGTCAAATGTGTTGATCCACTACGATAGTACCGCGACTATTTCAAAAATTGAGAATTGTTATTATAATAGTAAGACACGACAGATACGTCGTAAGCACATCAAATTTGGGGAATTACTTTCAAAAGAAGCTGTTAGAGTGGATCATGTACACATTGATGAAAACTTAGCAAATCAATTGATGAAAGGATTAGCTAGTAAGAAAATCCTAAACATATTCAAAAGGATAGAACTATTGTTTATAGATCAATGAGTCAACCGTGATAGTAACCCAACCTAAAAGACTAGAGATCCCAAGAATTAGATTCAGTAGGTAATAACAAGTCATGAAGTGATATGATATTAACATGCTATTATAAATCAAATAATAGGATGAGGTAATAGAAATTCCTAATTAGATATGTACTCTATGTGGAATGAAGTACTTAGTTACAAGAATAATTTTGATAGACTCACATATATGAATAAAGAAGTGAAACTGCTTTTTATGAAATTTTGAGGTAGATTTCCTAGAGTTTTCTCTATACTTGGATAGACGTGTAAGATCATTAATGCACGGGTTTTTGAGAATAGACCCTATAAAAAAGGTTGTGTGTGATTTTGTTTTGTCGTCATAGATTGTGTTCAATATTATGAGTCACTCTTGTTGAATTTGAATCTTACTTACTATGCAAATGTTCAAGTTAGAAGACACCTCTCTTCACGTGGGAGATTGTTGGAAATGATGTTGAAACTTACACATTAAGTGTTAAAATTTAGAGCTAGTGTTGTGTGAATTGAAAAAACGAAGAAGTTACACATAGGAGAAATATCACACACTAGTAGTGTTTATAAGAAAGAGATGTGACATTTGGGTGTATCACAAGGGGCACTCAATTTTGTGAAGGGGAGAGATCAAACTCAAATCGACCACCACACACGTTTGGGCTGTATGGTGTATTACTTTTTTGAACCAAAAAAAAATGACACGTTTTTTTTGTTTGTATTGATTGAGTCCTCCTTTCGATTTCACTTCTCCCTGTCAAATTTCATGTGACTGAGTCCTCCTCCACCTCCTTTCAATATGGTGGGTCAGTTTTTTATGGATTGATTCGTCTTTAGAGAACGGACCAAAAATCGCTCTCGTGGAATTTGCTCGTATCAAATGTAAAATTCCTTTATTTATATAGAAGAATCCACTTAGTTCACAAATCATACCAAAATTCTAAAATCAATCTGAGTTTTCTCTCTTCTCTCTTTTTGTTTTGTTTCAAATTTACGTTATGTTCCTTTCCTGAAAAGTGTCCCTTTGTCACAATACTATGTTACGAATGACCATAACCACCATATTTAGAGTGTGTAATTATAGAACAGTTTTATACGATGTAGAAGAATATCGATAAAGTGAAATTGAGCTATTTTATTTCGAGAATATCATAGTTGATAGTTTGTCTTACACAATTTTAGACCGTCATAAAATATCTTATAGAAAACACTTGTTTTACACCTTAATTCAATAATTTCTTCGATAGCTGAAAATTATTTTTCAAAATAGTTTTTCAAAACTCTAAAATAACAAACAAATTAAAATGATTTTTATAAATTCTACATAAAAAAAAAAAAATTATCTTTAGTTTCTATCTCTTTGATAACATGATAGAGAAAATAAGATAGTAAAAGAAGACGTGTATTAATATAGAGGGAGATAGGAATACCGGTGGGCAAATTAGTTTGGCTATTGGCTCCCCATTAAGAAATTAGGGACTGTACAACTAATATAAGCAGTTCGATGGTCAAATTTCTTACCTTAACAAGCTAGGAAACCTGCGTGGAATTTAATGTACACCATCATGATTTGTGGTCCGTGCAGGTCCACCTTTCTCCCTCTTTCACAAAAACAAAAAGTACTGCTCCCTTTTTCATAATATACTTTTGTAATGCAATATCTCACCATATAATATCTTCACGAGATTATGGTACATTTTTTAACACTTTATTTAATTAATTAAATTTTAAATAAATTTCATATAAACTTAGGATATTTTATGTGTATTTTAATCAATTAAAGTGAATATGTATTTGTTGTTAACATTATTCTATTTTTATTAAAAATTTGAAATTAATGCTTTATATGGGTATATTTACTTAGAGACATTATATTTTTGTCCATCATTATTAACATATATTATTTTTTTACTTTTATTGAGAAAAGTTGGTAAGATAATTAATATATTTATTATATATATATATTATATTATATTATATGTTAATGTTCTTAAAATAAAGTTTATATTTAAATAAGTTAAACTTAATTTGTTGTAAGATAAATTAATAGTATTAATAAGAGGTGTTTTTGAAATATAATAAATACACCTAATAAAATAAAATAAAATACTTATATTAAGTGGACACATTTTTCTCCCAAATGAGGTTGTAATTAGAGAAAGAGGTAGTATCTCACAATTTGGATCCTCTCTTTCAAATATCTTTGGCTTAATTACAGTTTTGGTCCTCCTATTTTAGTTGAATTACGAAAGTAGTCTCCTATTTTATTTCTCTCCAGTTTTGGTCCCCCAAACAGAATTTGGGTCCAAAATTTGTTGAAATTTCATTTTTTAAAGTTATACTACACCATTTATGATCATATATTTCAGGTACAATTGTTTGTATATGAGATCTTGAGGTATTGTGTGACTTAAATAAATGTAAAAAAAAAAATGAAATTTCATGAAGTTTTGGACTAAAATTATGCATGGGGACCAAAACTGAGGAGAAACAAAATGGGGGAACTACTTTCGCGATTCAGCTAAAATAAGGGGACCAAAACTGCAATTAAGCCAATATCTTTTTATACCCTCTCTCTTTCTCTATCCCTCTCATCAATTTTCTTCCTCTTACTTTTACCATTAGTATTCAGTTTCTTTTTATTTTAAATGTTACATTTAAATTATATAAAAAAATTTAGGTGAATAATTAATTTCATTAATTATAATGATAAAATGAGTTTTGTTTAATTAAATACATTTATTAATTATAATTAATTGAGAAATTTAATAAATTGAGATATAATAAATACTTCATCTATTTTATTTTAAATATTTTATTTGTCATTTTCTTCGTCTCAAATTATTTGTCATTTTATAATATTAATATAATACTACTTACTTTTTTCACTAATATAATCTTATTTATTATACTTCATTTCATCAAATTTCTCAATTAACTACAATTAATAAAAATATATGAGTAAATGAAATTTATTTTACTATTGAAATCAACAAAACTAATAATATTATTAAGAATTACACCAAACTCAAACGAGATAATTAAAATGAAAACATATAAACTAAAAGTCTATTAATAAAAAAGTAATTAATAATATATTAATATTATACAATAATATAATTTGAAATAGAGAAAAACTACTAATGAAACATGTAAACCCTACCATATCGTTATTAAAAACGTGCAAAGTTACCTAAGAACACATGGGAAACGTAGAAAATAAATTAGGTGCCTCAAATCTCAATGAATGCGGTTGGCAGATAGATGTGTATATTTTCTTTAATAATATCACCTATACACTGTAACATATATATTATAATTTAAATTTTATTTGGTAAAACAAAAAATAAGTTTATAATGTATAAATTATAATCTTTGTCTGATAATAGTAATTTATTAATTTATAACATTTCTTTTTATAAGTTAATTTAAATGATTTATGAACTTATAACTAACTATTTTTTATTTCAATTTTAATTTTATTATTTTAACTTAAATTCTTTTGTAATTTATGATAAATAAACTAGCTAAATAAAAAAATACCTGATTAATAAATAATGTACTTATTATAATTTTAAATAATTTCTAAATAATTTAAATTTTAAAATAATTGATATTTTAAAATTTAAAGTAAGTAATTTATTTATTTTAATTTAAAATAAATAAATAAATGATATATTAAATCAATAAATTTATATTAATAGAAAATAATTTTAAATTACTACTTTAAATT
>JBBPBS010000968.1:9797065-9842552 GCA_037974835.1 Cicer judaicum
TGAATAGTTTTTATGATAATGCTCATAATATATTTAACAACTACCTTGCAAAAATTTAGAATTTTTTTTATCAAATGATGATCTAAATGTGAATTTTTAGGCTTTTGATGTTTAAAAATTCATATTTAATTTATGTTTGTCTTGTTAAAATTTTTTAAATTTTGTAGAATTTTTTTAATAATATTATAAAATATTAGTGTAAAAAATAATTAAAAAATTCTAAGCATAGATAATAGTTAGATTAAATTCAGTGACTAAAAATATAAAGAAAAACGTTTTAAGGGACTAAAAATTGATGAAATTTTTTATAAAAATTAAAATTAAAATTGTAAAATTTTACATAGACTGAAACTTATTTTATCATAAATTATATTATAAACTACATCTTATTCTTATCATTTGTTTTTCATTGTTTCTTTTTTTTTTTTTTTTCAGTTCTCTTTTGTTCTGTTTCTCAGTCTAGGGAAAAGCCACATTAATCATTCATCGATGAAACCATGATATTGTATGTGTTTTCTCTTCCTTTGTTTTTGGTATGAATGAAAGGAATGGAAAAGTTGAGAGTAAAAAGAAAAACACAAAAACCAAGATAATTTCCATTATTTGGTGCAACTTTTAAAAGAAATGAGATTTTTTTTTGTGGGGTGTACTTAAATAAGCTTTCTACCCAAAGTGGAAAGAAAAGCAAGAAAAGGTGACCAAATTATACAAAAATAAAAAGTATCCTCATTAATGGCTTTTAGAGTGAGGGCTCAGTTAAGTCGACATCAATTGGACCATCAAATTAATTAATTTCTATATGATCTCATTGTGGTTACCACACTAGATGTAACTTAATTCTACATTCACTTTCTTTCACTCTCCTCTCAACTTCTCCATCATTAGACAAGGAAACAATGCTTTTGAAAATCTGGTTCCCGCCCCATCATGTTTCTCCCATGCCATTCTATAATATAAAATTGATCATGTTGAGTTTTATACACATTGAATTACTTTGTTTATGCCAAATTATTTATATATCTATAGCTAAAGGCTATGCAAGTTTGTTAATTTAGGCAAGACGGTTTTGTTTGTTTCGATTATACTGTCGCATAATCTTTTGGTATATTCCTAACAACTCTCACTTTTATTGTCGGTCCAAGATATAAGGAAGTCCTTGAACAAATTTTATTATAAAATTATTTAAAAAAAAAAATTTCATTTTTTGGACGCATGAAATAATTGTTTTCGTGGCCTTACCCTTTTGGATCAGCTCTACTTATATTCAGACACCTTTAATTTTTATAAACACACTTAAAAGTTTATTTTTTTTCTTTTTATTACATCATTAATATATCACATTTATAATCGACACAAATATTTTATAAATTATATTTTAATATTAAAATTAGACTCTTGATATTCTTAAAAAAGTTTAAATTATTTTGAAATTTCTGATGCGAATATCTTGAACTTTAATACTCTTTAAAACAAAATTAAACCATGTAGTCTAATTACACCACGATAGTCGAATCTGATAACATTTATTATATCATTTTTCCATTTCTCTTAAGACCTTAAAAGGATTTTAGGTGTACACAATGCATTTTCCTTTGTAATATTACGTATGATTATTTATTTTGATCTCCTCTTTAGCTTTTTTTAAATAACAAACAATAAATAATTTAGGAGAAAGTCAAGAAGTAAATATATAATATGGTCTACACCAACAGAAATTAAAAGGGCATTCTGATTTGGTTTAAACAAAAGCAGTCCTTTTTATTACATTGAGTTCTGATCAATACCCTCAAACTAGAACTTTTATTAAATAAAAATAAAAGTAACACTATTAGTTACTAATTATTCCACCCATAGCAAACACCACCCTTTGCAGATAGAATTAAACATGGTCCAGATTGAAATATTTCATAATTGCAATTTTCACATACACCATAATCTCTTTTTGCTATGAATACATCGTACCATTTTAACTCATCGCCCTTCCATTTAAAGGAACAATAGAATTGTGTTTGCCCAATTATGCTAAGTCCAAAACTCCAACCGAAACTCTCCAAAGGACGAAGTACACGAACTCCAAGATCATCATCTTTAGACTTACAATGAACGGTTAAGTCTAAATGATCAGACAATTTATTCATAATGGTCACATGATTTCCAAGAACATTGTGCATTAATAGCAAAGTTAACATACATAGCAACATGTTTTTTTGGATATTTAGATACATTGTGCAGCTTTAGTTAATCTTTTCTTTGAAAGTGAATTGTATTTCTTATATGAAGGTTGTAAGAGAAAAATCATATATTTATAGGATGATTTTTAAAAAGAAATAAAAGATGTAAATTTATTAATATATATTTTAAAAATATTTTATTAAATGTACATTTTTGGGAATTATAAAATAAGTAATAATCATCAGTTTAAGTAACAACCGTGCTTTATGAATTTGACTACCAAATATGGAAACTATTCAAACCTCTTAATAAAAATTAAAACTTAATAAAAATTATCAAAGTCTTGTATTGAACACCTCATTATTAATTTTATTTTAACAAAGGGTGTATACATATATCATCATAAAAAAGAAGGGTGTATATATTTTATTTTGAAAATGACTTTTTTATTACATATTTTTTTCAATGCAAAAATTATTTAAAATTTTTGAAAGGTAAAACTTACATTCTTAAAATTTAATAAATTCGGGTCAAAGAAATTAACAAAGTGAGGCTTTTTCTTAAATAATTTTTTAACGTTAAACTTTAAATACTGAAATAAATTTTAAAGAATAATAATATTTATTATTAGTGCTCGAATATAAGCTATTGACTACTGATATTCAATAAAGTAAATTTAAAGAGACGAAGTCAAGGTTTTATTTAATTGAATAGTTAATGAAGGAAAAAAAAACTAATATTAATTTAATAATTTTGAAAAAACTGTAGTTTTGACTAAAGGTATTGATAAAGTAAAGATTGTATTTTTGTTTAACTGAATTGAAATTGTAAATGTATGTCATATGATTTTTTTTAATCAGTATGTCATATGGAGGTGATATATGAATCCATCAAAATATATAAAAATGAATGTTACATGAAGATGATACGTGAAATTGAGACACGAAAGTTAATTAACACTTTTTTTTCTAATGCTATATGGTACGACAATGCTATATGTTACGACAACTTATTCGTACAAATTGAATGAATGTATTAAACCGCTAGATTAATTTTCTTTAACTTGTGGATTTTTAAATAAAAATAAAATAAAAGTTCAATTAAAATCAAAATATTCCATTTAATCAATTGTCTAACATCTGCGAATCTTGTTTTGAAATAAAAACATTCTCTGCATAATTACCGTTGAAACAACCACCTCTTAGGTTGTTGTGTGTATTGTTGTGATTGTCGATGAAGAAAGAAATTGAATCTATCTTTTATGGTGTAATCAAGTTTAACTTTAATTATGGATTTAAATTGCGGTTTCGCAATTGTATTATTGCGAATTTTCTAATCTTTGTAATAATATTAAACTGCATCAGTTACATTTTACCGTAATATTAAAGTACGTAATCAAAATTACGATGGCAATTTAATTGATTTATTTTTTGTTTGTTTGTTTTAAGTAGGTGTTAGTAATCATATGCGAATGAGGTGTTGCAGTGTCAGCAATGTTGTTCTTTCTTATGCATTTGTTATGTTTTAATTAGTTTAGTTGAAAAATTGATTTGTCCAAATTTTATGAACAATTTTAAGAGTTACTTTGATGTTAAAGTCGTGGTTTTGATAAAATGAAATATTTTTAATGAACAACGGTGAAAGCTATGAGTCACGGAGGTTCGTATGATTTATACGAAAGAATTGTCGTACACAATAACATTGTCCTCCGTAGGATGCTTTTTTAAAAGAAAAACCTATATAAACTATTTAAGTGTCTTTTTTTTTTTCTTTCTAAGTGTTTTTTTTTTTTTTTTTACAAAGGAGAAACTTTCATTAAGTATCTAAACTAAATATATGAGAATATTCTTCAATCCACATAGAGTTAAAGCGAACTTAGCTAAATTGTGTATAGAAATATTTGTAGTAACCATGAAATTTGAGAGCAAAGATAATACATTTAGACTAATGCTTCAAAATCCAAGGTCCAAAGTAAAATGGAGAGAGATATGTACCCTTAACGCCTCTACAACATCAAAGAGTGGAAAAAGTTCAGTTCTGAACTACAACTGCTTGAAAACTGAATCAAACTAATTTTCGGTTTAAAAAAATCAAACCAAATTAGTTTTGATTTACTCAACTAAATTGGTTCTTTAAAATTGGTGAATCGATTTATTGCTCTGAACTGAACTGGTTTTAACTTTGTTTTACTTGTTCGAATTGAACTAAACTATTATATTATGGATGATACCGAACCAAACTGCTTTTGCATCAACTTGAACTGAAATGTTTTATTCTTACAAGCTCTTGTTTATTCCTATAGGCCAAATTTTACATAAATACCTTAATTACTTCTAAAACTCATAATTGTGAGAAAATAAAAGAGCATGTTAACTTTTAAGAAAATCTAAACATACTCCTCATGCTTCTAAAATCATGAAGCTAATAACTTAAATTTCAATTCAAACCATCTACATATAAAATATATAATTAAAAGGCTTAAGGAAGCTGCAAAGTCCAAGGCTTTCAAAAGTATTTTCCAACAAAATACCATCAATTTTGTGAAATTTCTTCCAAATATAAAAATAATTTTCAAAAGTATGATCCATAACCTCAAATGATTCATTTACTTTAAAAGTATTACTTCAAATACAATGATTCCTAAACACAAATGGAAATAAATAGACTTCTATTACAAGACTAACGACATTAGTAGATTCTGTTGAAGGTGATCAAACATGAGAATGGAAGGTTATAACACCCTAAATTTTATAATAAACTATTTGATCAATTAAATACTATTTTAAATAATTAATTTGATGTTAAAATTATTTTAGAATATATGATAATAAATTTTCTGACTAATTTTCGTTATATGGGTGATTTCTATGACGTCCTTGTGTTATAAATGTTAGATTAAATGAACGATATAAATAATAAATATTATATTTTATTATTTGATATATTTTTTTAAAAAAATAATAGTATTTTAGTGTAAATTTTGAAGAAAAAGATTTTATGCGATTTTACGTATATATACGCGTATCCAATTAATATAATATTTTTTTGTGCGCTTGACTGGTGTTAAATATGCACACAGTTATATTTCAATTATTTATAATTAGTTTTAGTTATTTTTCTATATAAATAATTATCTTAAAATAATAGTAATATTGTGTTTGGTTTCCTTTATTTTTATATAATTGTTATGACATTGTGATTTTATATATATTTATTATGATTTAGTAATTAATATATAGTGTTGATGTTATATTTATTTATTTTTATAATTTCGACTATCCTCTAATGATGGTAATAATTTAATTTGAGTATTTGGAAAAATAAGTAATTGGATTATTCTGAATATAAGGGTTTTGGTTATTAACGAATTTTAAAAGATTAATCACTTTAATTACTTTATTTTATTAAATATTTGTTTTAAAATATTAGTAATATTTTAGTAATTAAATTGTGTTTTAAAAAAGTAGTTTTGGTAATTGTTTGTTTTGTTTAAAAAAACAAAAATAAATAGAAGAAAGAAGTAAAATGTGTTTTATGAGTTAGACACATATTTAAGAGAACAATCTGAATAAATAATAAAAAAAATATTAATTGAAAATAACAAGAATGAAGGGCATGAGAAACATAGAGTAACATGAATACAAAATAGGGTAGCCGCACATTGAGAGAAAAATAAGAAAATTGATATCGTTCATTGATGACTGTCCCATAAAAGATTCTTCGTTTTCGTCCAAATTTTAATATGTCATTATACTCATTTAGTTAGTCAATTAGATATACTTTTCAAAAATTTTAATCATCCTAATTTCTCTCTAAAATATCCGACCTCTCCTTTTACGAAATTCCTTATTTTGCACCATTCTTCTTCACCGTAAGTCCGATTTGAGTGAAATCAATACCAAAACGACCATATAAACAATGGCTATAATTACCAATTGATTGGCTTTCTAATTTATGGTAAGTTTCCTTGACAAAATTTTGAAATTTAGTTTTTAGAATGTCTTCTCATAATTTATTTTTGACGTTTACCCATAAACTATCAAGTTAGATCGATTGAAGGACAAATAGTTAAAGAACAAAAGTTGTTTGCTCATGGAATCATATTCGTGAGTGAAAGCGTTAAAATAAGGTAATGAGTGAGAGAGTGTTTGAATTCATGAGTGTAATATATTTTCAGATGAACGGAAAAAATGTATTTCCCAATATTTCATCGGGGGCTCGCTATGTACGACAAAAGCCCTTTGAGTGATAAATTGATTAATGTGAAAATATGAGAATTGTGAGATTAAAATATAGAATTGAAATAGTTTTAAGGTGTTGATTGATTTACTTTCTTTAAATGTTTGATATTTGATATTATTGTCATATTTGGTGTCAAATGAATTTTATGTATATTTTGATTAGATGAGTTTATGTGATATGATAATAAAAGATGAATTCATTGTGATAATTTTATGTGATGATGATGATGTATGATTAATAATTGTGATGTTATAAATTTGTGATAAGTTTATGTGACGAGAATGATGCTATAAATTTGTGATGAGTTTTTGTGATGATGATGATGTGTGATTAATGTTAGTGATATTATAAATTTGTGGTGAGAATATTGAAGTAACCTGGTAGTTAATTCAATAATGGTGATTCCAATTTGTGTTTGAGATGACGGTCTTAATGAAGTATCATAGACCAACGAGGGGAGAAAATAAATATTTAGAATTTGTGAAGTGGAGATTATTTTGTCATCATATAGGTAGGTCCTGACAAGCCTAAGGATTCGGGGGAAGTACAACCGTATGAGTCTGATTGTGGTGGTCTGCTGTTGAGCCTTAAGGAAAGATTGTTAGACCTTGAAAATATTCGGGTGAAAAATTCCTAGTTGACTTGAAGGTAGCACTCCAAATGTCGGGAGCTACCATACAATACACGTTTACCTCGACTATCGCGTATATGTGTCTTAGGTTGAGTTGAAGGGATCTACGAGGACAAGGCCAATTTGAATTTCCGTCCACCAGGATGGTGGCATAATATCAAGTCTCCTAACCAAGTACTTCAGAGTTAGAATGGTACCACATTGTGAAGTAGAGTCTAAGCTCATGTATATCATTGCATTTTCTTATGATTGTTTTGTTATGAATAATATTTATCATGTGTGATAATAATTTCTCTTAGATGATTTGATGTTATAGTGAAATGTATTGGTTTTACTTGAGTGGTTTTAACTTTATAATGTGATATTTTACCTTGAAAAATGTTTGTGTTTTGATACGGTCTATTATGATTGCTTGCGTGTTCTTCATACCTATATTATACTATTAACATGATTTCAAAACTCACCTCATTCATTGTTTGTGTTTCACTGGCTTGGCCATGCGTTTGTGAAATTGCAGTTATTACAGGTTAATGAGTCTTGAAGTTCAAGTTTGGGAGAAGTCGGAATGAGAGTTATAACTTGTATTTTATTTATTTAATTAGAAATAACTCTTTTATGAATACCCTACTATTTTATAAGAGGAAAAGTTATTAAGTGTTACTTTTGAATTTTGAGAAATTTAATATCCTAAATTGTATATTGAATTACCACAAATTTGATAACTACGTATAGTCCTCTCACAAAGAAGAATTTATCCATTAATTCAAAACTTCAATTACAATAGCACCTGACCCTTCAAGTCAATCTTTTCAAAACAATGTGAACTTGCAGACTTTTTAAGGAAAACTAGACATTGATCCTACAAGTCATGTATTCCCTACACAACTTGAAACCTCCAAATTGTTAGAGGCACACTGCCAACTTAACCCTACAAGTCAAGTCTTCTCAACATAACATGAGATCTACCAAGTGCTTTAGGCACACTAAAGCCATTATTGGGTTGAATTACAAGAGAATTGAACTAATTCGGGTTTTCTTCTATTAAGCATATTCAATTGTTTTTCCACACTGCAACACATAAGATATTTTACTTTGAAC
The DNA here is from genome assembly GCA_037974835.1 of Cicer judaicum. Lineage (NCBI taxonomy): Eukaryota > Viridiplantae > Streptophyta > Magnoliopsida > Fabales > Fabaceae > Cicer > Cicer judaicum. The sequence continues at coordinate 9,805,209 of JBBPBS010000968.1, forward strand.
AAGTTTTTTTTACTAGAACTTAAAACCTTAAACTTTGAATACTTAGATGGGTTTGACCTCTTGAGGTTTTTCTGAATAACTTTGGTTTTTAGGATTTCTATGTTTGTTCAATTTTCCTATTATAGCTTAAGAATTAGGGTTTCAATTTTCTTCCTTAAGAATTGTGAATCATATATCTTTTCCAACTTAGTCAACAATTATTTCTTCCAAATATAGTTCATATTAATATGATCTTGATAATATGACCGTTAGACCATTTTTTATTTCCCAATCTGATATGAACAATTCTTCTGGAAAGATATTGTGCTTATTTTCTCAAATTACATTTGAAAATTGAATCACTTGAGTCTTCCTTGATATGCTTGATTTGATTTGGGCGGGAACAATTATGTAAAGGTGTAAACACGAGAAGAGGAAGTTGAATTGTATTTGACTAATATATCCAATCTCCACATTCTGAAGGCTTTAATTCACTAATTCAAATACCTTGAATTGCAAAACACCTGACCCTCCAAGCCAGTCTTCCCAAACAACTTGACAACCCCAAACTTTTGAGGAATACAAGCCAAGCCTTCTCCTAACAACCTGACAACCCCATATTAAAGAAGGAACTAAACCACTATCGGGTTGGATACCAAAGATTGGAACTTGAATAGTTGTTCCTAACAAAGATGATAATAATAATAATAATAATAATAATAATAATAATAACTCTCTCACTCTAAGAAAAAAAATACTCAGAAAATATTTTGAACTTAAACAAGTGCTTCTCTCTTTGAACTTTAAAACTACTCTTTTCTGATTTTTGATGATTTTCTTCTTCAGCATTGAGTGTCTATTTGTGGTTAAAATTTGAGCTTCAATTCAGTCCATGTTTGATTTTGAATTGTATTTTGTTCATATTGCGTTCGTAAATTCTTCAAATTAACTATATTATATTTTTGTTTAGACTGAGATTGTAAATTCTTTAGATTGATTTTATTCATATTTTGTTCATATTGTGTTTGTAAATTCTATATATTGATTATGTTCATATTTTGTTGTAGATAAATCTTGCTCAGATCTTCTACAGATCTTGACCATAACTTCTATCATACTATTATTGTTCTCATAAAATACTTTTGTTATCATAAAAACTCTTTGAAGATGACAAAACTTGTATTTTTTATAACAACTATTCCTTGTATTTTTTTGACTACCCCTAACTTAGGGATCCCCAAAGTCTAAGTATCATTTTTTCCCTACTTTATCATATGTATTTCTCCCCCTTTTGTCATCAGACAAAAATAGTTGAAACTAAGATGTTTTTTTTGTTCTTTTTTTTAATAACATTAATATAACATATTACAAGAAACTATAAAAACTAATGTAAAACTAAATTATTTTGAAGTTATCACAACATCAGTCAGATATGAAGTTAAGGTTTAGGTTTTTCTTGATCAAGTCAAACCTATCTTCAGGTAGTGGTTGTCCACAAATTAAATGTTTGGTACCACTTTTGAACAAAGTCCTTAATGCAATGATGTTTGATCTCTATGTGTTTAGCTTTAGAATGTAAGATAGGGTTTTTTATTAGACAAATGGAATAAGTGTTATCACAATAGATAGAAATGTTGGATTCTAAGATTTTGTAGTCTTCAAGTTGATGCTTCATCTAAAGTAGTTGAGAACTGTAGTCAACTACTGAAATGTACTTAGTCTCTGATGTTGACATTGCAATGGTGTTTTGTCTCTTACTTGACTAAGATATTAGGTTGTCACCTAAAAAGATGAAGTTGCCACTAGTGCTTTTTCCCTCAAGTTTATCTGCAACATAATCAGAATTACAATATCCACTCAGTTTGCACTTAGAAGATTTCTTGTAGAATAAGGTAAGGTTGGTAGTGCCTATTACGTATCTAGGGAGTCTTTTAACAGCAGTAAAATGTGATTCCCTAGGGTCAGCTTGAAATCATGCATACACATACACTAAACATGATGTCATATCTAGAAGCGATGAGGTAAAGTAGAGATCTTATCATTCCTCTATAGTTTGTCAAATTTTTGCCTGAATCATCTTTTTCAAGTGAACAAGTAAGATGCATTGGTGTAGCCATAGGTTTACAGTCATTCATCTTAAACTTCATTAGAAAATTCTTGGAAAATAATCTCATTAGTAGATCGAAAAATAATGTTATCAACATAAATTTGAATTATAAGAATGTCATCTCCTATTGATTTTCTAAAAATTTTATTATCTACTTATCATTTTTCAAAGTTATTTTTAAGCAAGAAGTTATTAAGTTTATCATACAATGCTCTGGGTACTTGTTTTAGCCCATAAATAGATTTCCTATGTTTAAAAACATGATTAAAAAATTCATAACTTTTAAAAAATGGCAGTTGTTTAACTTATAAATCTTCACTTATATAACTATTTAGAAAAACACTTTTAATATCCATTGGAAATAGTGTAATGTTATTATTTGCAGCAAAAGAAAGTAGGATACGAACAACGACTAGAGCAAATTTCTCAGTGTAATCAAGACCCTCGTATTTGAGAACCAAACTTGTACGCTACTTTTGCTGAAGTGTTCTGATTCTATGGATCTCCTTGTTCCTCTAAATTTTTTAGAACCTACAAAATACTTATCTAGCTTTAATTTTTAAGATCAAGCTTCTTGTTATCACAGTAAACATAATATAAGACAATAATTAAATTTAAATAAAGATATAACCTATATGTTAACATTTTAAGTTTCATTATGAAAATCATCTTAGTTTTCTTTTCTGGTTTTCAAATTATGAGTTTGCATATTCTATGATTAGAGAGTTTGGATGAAGGGATTTGAATTCCAATCCAGGTTTGAAGGCTTGATGAATTTAATTGGAGTGTTCAAAGAAGTCTCTTGATTCTAATCGTTCATGTGATACTTTTTTTCTGCTGATGTATCAGGTTCCTTTGATAATTTTGAAACTGATGGTAATTTTGATTCTTCTGGTATTTCCAGTTCTATTGATATTTGAGATTTCTCTATCAGTTTTGATTATGTTAATACTCTAGATTTTTATTTGATATTTCTGGTTCATCATATGGTTATGGTTCTGATATGTATTGTGTTAAACAATCCTTCTTCCACCAGATTCAATTGGCTTCTGTTTGTTAGGTCTTGGAACATCTTTTTCCCTTCATATATGGCAAGCATCCATTGATCAGGCACCATGACTGGTATTTCAATTTAGTTGCTTAGAACATCTGCATCATAAACAATTTTATCCTTTGGTACCTAAAACTTGTTGGGTCTTGGTTTGTAAGTTTTTTAAGGTTTCTTATCTTTTCCTGTGGTTAGTATATGACAAGATATTTCTCTTTTAGCATTCCAACTAATACCATAAATCATAGATGCATAATTGCCTTCCATACCATTATTGTAACACTCCGAGTTTTAATAACACGAGTGTAAATTTTTTTTTTAAAAAATAACGTAATAAAAGAATACGTCGTAGCACAAAACGACAAGAGTCATAAATAATTATATTATATATATAAACAAGCTAAAATAGTTTTTGGAACAATAATCTAAAGTATACAAATAAAAAATACATCGGAGCAATGAGACCTATTAAACATCGCTCATACCCTTGGGCTATTCTTGGCAGACACTTGCACAAAAGTATTGCTCCAAGAATGTTATCTCCCAATAATCACATCAAAAATATGGAACATGGACCCACCAAACAAAAGTCAACTTTCAAAGAATATCATAGGTACAATCATCCAAAAACAAAATAAGTAGAACCACCAAAATAAAGACACTAAGGTCCTATACAACAAAAAATAATAATTTGATCATCTACTAACAACTACAATAACATGGGCGACCTCCACACACTGCACAAGTTCCTGCTAACACAATATCTTTCCTGGAAGTAACTTCTTCCTTCTCCTCATAAGCCATGGACGAATCAGTCTCCTCAGAGGTCAAGTCCAACCACGAGATAGGTGGCTTCGACATCTCTGGAATCTCATAACAGCTCACTATCGGAAGTGGGACCTCTAACCCAACCCATATATGCAGCCCTGCTTGAGATGGGGTCGTATGCCCAAACAGTCGGCGAATACTAGTCAGAGAAGTCTAACGATGTTTCCATCATCAGAGTACTAGTTGGTAGAACGAACTCATGTATCATTTGAGGGCAAAACCCAAGTAACACAGTAATGTAAAAAGTCACCAACTGAAATTAACAATTAACATTTAGCAACCATGAAGGCACACAATAAAAATTTAGCAGTTATGACATTATACCAACCAATAATAGAACATGTATATACATATATCATAACATAAAAAATGTGACTCACGTGCCAAATACCCTAATGCAATGCTTATATGCCACTGCACATAATTTCATAATTTTCAAACCCTCATCTAGGGGTGTAAATCATAAATGTACCGCCTATCACAGACTAGTACTAATTATCGATGTCCCACCTATCATAGATCAACACGATTTACTAGAGTGCAGTCCATCATATACCTACACGACAAAAATATCCTCGTCATGATAAGATGGTCCAATCAACGGTCACCACTAACTATGAAATGCATGAGCATACTCTGACTTTTTCTCAACAACTATTATGTAAATGTAGCTATTAAAACACTCCCCTTTTAATACTCATTATACATTAATAATTTTCCACACTTTTCACAAAACATACTCAAAATATATTTTCATTAATAAAATTCATAACATGTAGCAACTCATATTACCAATCATGAATGCATAATCACATCAATATTAATCATCGCATACTCACTCATCAATCACACATATAAGGTCCCTATGTGCAAACTAAAAATTGGAAGGAACCATTACCTCAATTATAGATTTTTCAACAACTATTGCTATCACAATCAAACACAACAAAAATCTCGCTCGTGTCAACACCTTCAATGAGATAGTGTTTGGCTTAGTTAAATTAGTCCCTAAGACTTAACTACCTTACAAACTCTTTCTCACTTTTAATTCTCTAAGAGTATATTTTACTAAAAGAGTTTACAACGAGTAAGGACTAATAATACTATTAACCAAAATACACATTTTCAACATGTAAAAACATGTTTTTAGAAATTAACGTCTTTTAGATTTTCCACAGAATTCACTAATAATCATTCGAAACTACTTCAATTATTTTTTTCAAAATTTTTTATACAACCACAAATTTTCTCAATTTTCCTAACTCATGTATTTTTTTTTCAAATAACTACAAGTTTGATCTACTATATTTTTTAAGACAAATTGTTCAATAAAAGCATTTACCTCAAGACAACATAATCAAAAATATCAATAAATATTTTTCTAAAATCAGAGTTCTAACTCTTTGAAATAGTTTCATTCCTTTCAAAATATATTAAATATATATTTTTCTTTTCTTAACAATAAGGCTGATATTTTAATTCATGAAACTATGAATCTTAAAAATAAAATAAAAATGAAATTCTAACTCAAGACTTTAACCTTTACTTAATAAACTTGAAATTTTAATTAAAATCATGCAAACATTTCTAAAAATAGAAAGTATCCATATAAAAACTTGAAACCACAAATCACTTATCACAATTTCAAAGATTTGTTAATCATATGTATACATTCTTGATCATCAACCATAACAACTATTTTTGGAAAAGCATAAACTAAGAAAAATCATTTTTCTTTAATCACTACAACAACATTAATATATTTGAGTTCTCTCTACCGTTTACTCGGTGTCAATAGTCTCGATTCCTTTTCGAGACTCAAAGAGCAAACTACATAAACATAAATATTTATAAAAATTTGTTCACCACCAAAATTTATCCAACCACATTATAATTCCAAAATTCAATCTTTTTGTCTCTCAAGTTATATCACTCAACCATTAGAGCACAAAAAATTGAGTTAATAAAATACTCTAAACTTCTTCTTTAAACTTAATCATAGAGTAATTAAAAGAATAACATTTTTTTCCATATAACTTTTTGCTCAAACTTTCTGAAGGGGTAAGTCACAAAGACTTAGTGAGAAGACGACAACCACCATCAACTAGAAGGGAAATACAAAAAGGCACGCATAATTATTTTACAATCTTGTGGCGATTATGCTATACACATAATAAAATCATTAACCTTATAATTTAGTTGTTAAAAAAGAAATATAAAAAATTCAATTAATAGCGAAGCAAAGTCAAAATAAATAATCTTAAAATCATCATAAAAATCAAACAAGTAAAAATACAAATTCTTGAGAACCAAATGGCGGCTTCATCTCATTGATAGCCCTTTTCTCCTAAGGGTGGTCTTTCTCTTAGGAGTGACTCCATATAACAGATAGCCCTCTCATCTCAATCCCGTAACACATCATCACACATTAATTAGGAAGCATACATCTCGTGGATAGCTCTTTCTTCCTACGGATGACATTTCTTATAGGGGCGACTCCATCTAACGGTTAACTCTCCCTAATCAAAACGAGGTAACTAGGTGCATCTAACGTCGTTAACGATTTAATAATTATAACAATGATTTCCCAAAGCACGTATTTAAAATCATCTCTCATTTCATCGTAATTTATGGAAAACGTATTCAATCGCATAACAATTTAATATTTAAATACTTTTAACTCATACGTAAATCAAACTAATAAAATATTATATAACAAAGACCATTAAAATAAATAAATGACGAAATCGAGATACATTTCAAAGGTTGTGTTTCCCAAATTTTTAAATATACTTTAACATAGAAAACTAGTAAAATAATAATTATAGCATTATAAAATATATGACGATGAAAGTCGTCAACTCAGAATTATAGAGAATCGCCTAAGTTTATTCTCCAACAACTCTTAGAGTAGCAGGCAGGACCTCGGCTGATAAATCTGAGTAAAAAAAAAAATACTCAAGACTTTAGAAAAATTATTCTAAAGTTTATCTAACTCTAGGAAATCATAAAAATCATTTAAATCAAATCTAAACACAAAATAATATTTTTAACCAAAACTACGTTTTTCTATATATTCATACTAGCATTAGAGTTGTGTATTTACCTCAAAGTCTCAATAAACAACTCTCCAGAAATGGGTAGCCTTCTCCTTCCTTAAAGCACAAACCCTAACCCAAAATCCTAACAAAGAGAAATTATGCTCTTGGAGATGTTAAATTCTTTATAAGGATTGAGGGTTCAAGTATTGTGGAGTGAGAAGAAGCAAGGAGAAGGAAAGAAGAAGAAAGAAAAAAAACAGGGGGAGGGTTGTGTTGGCTGAGAGAGAGAAGAAAGAGGAGAAGAATGAGGGAGTGAGATAGAAAGAGAGTGAGAGTAGGTGAGGTGGGTTTGTTTTATTTATTATTTGTTATTATTAATTAATTATTATATTTTTATTTTTATTTTTAAAATGACATGGAACGTGTCAATCTCCTCCCCATATAAAAAATTTGCAATCCATTTATTCGACTTTCTTATTTATTTATTTATTTATTTATTTATTTATTTATTAAATACTATTGACCTTGAGTTTCAACATAAGTGTGGGTACTTTGCACGGATGACTTCTTCGACTTCCCAAGTAGTTTCTTCACCGGATAGACCACACCAAAGAACTTTTACCAAAACGAAATCCTTTGAGTGTTAACGCCTCACTTGGCGATCTAATATAGCTACCGAACCTCAACGTATGATAGACTCTTATCTAACCGCACATCTTTATGATTAATCACATAAGAAGGGTGTTAAGACAAAATCTCAATTAAATGTTTTGATAATAATAAAACAAAAGATTAATAAAAGATTATTAATTATGATTCTAAGTGTTTTGGTATTTAACATGTGCATTTGAGTGTGTTAAACAAGATAGGTATCAAAAATCACAAATCAGATCAAAGGAAACAATTCTGAAGATTGATCTTGAAACAGTCTGGAAAACGAAAGATTGATCTTTTAAAAACGAAGATTGATCTTTATCTTCTACTAAGAAACAAAGAACGATATTTGTTTATGGCATAAAGCAAAGATAATCAGTTTCCATATAAAAAGATCAATCTTGGAAACAATAATCATCTTATATTCTCATATAGAATCAGCAAAAGATCAATCCAAGTCACATTTGTTCCAGAATTTGAAGAATCAAAGACATGCTTCAATAAAGGCATAATACAAATATCATTCTTCATATAAAGCAAGTGCAAGTACAAGGCTACAAGTAGTAAAGTACACTACTGATTTTAACTCTTCTAAATCCTGCACACATGACTGAAAAGCATGTACTCAAGACAGACAAACTGACACAAATCATAGAGTACAAAGTTAGTTCATCACAAATCAAAAGATCAATCCTGGATCGATCTTGCATGAAGCTGATCACTCTTGCTTTATGACAGACTTTATTCAACAGCTCTTTCATGACATTTAGTCCTTTTCCAACGGCCATATGAGTTGTCCTAAGCCTTCTTGGAGTCTATAAATGCAGTTGCAAGTTGAAGAACAAAACACAACAATTAGCACCAAGCAAAAGATCAATCTCTTCGATCATACTCAAGTGTCTCAAAATCTTTCTTATAGTTTGCTATTTTATTTTAATCTTTGTGTTGTAATCATTCACAATAGAGGTCTATTTACATAATATATTTCTCAAATAAGAGTTGAGTAAATATCAAGATTCTAAATAGTCTCAAATCCACCACTTTGTAACTAAAGGTTGTTTTGTCAAATCTTGAGTAAGTTGCAAAAATCCTTTCACGTTTTGAAAGACAGTTTATTAAAGTCTTTCCAAAACAGTAAGGTAGAACTGAAGAAATCCTTTCTAGGTAGAAGGGTAGGAATTGTGAAAAAGATTAAGATTGATCTGTGGAAGAAGTGCGAACACCAAGAACAATCTTGCCTTTGAGCACATAATGGAAAATCTCACTCTTGTGAGGACTGGACGTAACCCGTGCTTGGGTGAACCAGGATAAAATACACGTGTACTCTTTGTATCTCTATACTTGTTTACTTTTGAACAATCATATTTTGGTAAAATTGATCTTGTTGTTTTTAACTAAAGATTGATCTTCTACAAAGTTAAGACCGATCTTCATCACTGTAAAGATCAATCTTAAACTGAGATCTTATTTTTAAAGCTAAATTTTTAAAAGGGACAATTATAATTCAAACCCCCCTTCCTTATAATTGATATTTCTACTTCAAAGGGCCATGAAGATACTTTTGAAGCATCGAAATATGGAAGACTAGATGAACTCCCGAGAGATCCGGTGGAAGTGCCAAACTGTACACTACTAGTCTGACTCTCTCTAAAACTTCAAAGGGTCCAATGAACCTTGGACTTAGTTTCCCCTTTTTACCAAACCGCAAAACTCATTTCATTGGTGAAACTTGAGGAATACATGTTCTCCCACTGAAAACTATAAGGGACGACGCCTCTTATCAGAATAAGGTTTTTGTCTACTTTCAGCTGTCACTAAGTGATCCCAAATATTTAACTTTTTCAATGACATCTTGAACCAATAATGGACCAACTAATTTAGTTTCACCAACTTCAAACCATCATATCGATGACCTACACCGTTATTCGTACAAAGCCTAAAACCAAGCCATTTGAATACTAAATTGATAACTATTATTGTATGCAAATTCCATCCAAGGTAAATGTTGATCTCAACTACCCCCAAGATCCAAGACACAAGCACAAAACATATCTTCCAATATTTGTATAGTCCTTTCAGACTGATCATCTGTTTGAGGATGAAAAGTTGTGCTAAGCTTCAAACGAGTTCCTAATGAAGTTAGGAACAACTTTAAAAATTGAGCAGTAAATTGAGCCCCACGGTTAAAAATAATAGACATCGGTACACCATGAAAACGTTTTTCAAACTACCTATAGTCTGAAAAATATAGGTAGTCTGTAAAAACGTTTTCAGACTATAAGTAGTATGAAAAAACGTTTTCAGACTACCTATCTTCTTCCCCAGAACCCTGTCCTGAACCTCTTTCAACCCAGCTCCCTCCCTTATATCAATGCCCCACCCCTTCTATTTCTCAATGCCCACCCCATCTTTGCACCACGATGAACCCTCGCTCCAGCACAACATCTTCTCAACGAGTATCAATGCGCACCCTAACAGGCATTGGCACTACGAAAAAAAACAGGTGGACAACATCATTCACAAGATTTTTGATGATGAACCTTTATCACCTCACCCTAATTCGGCTCCCCCACACGGCTTCTATTCCTCAAACGACTCCACCATTGTCTCCAAACATTTCAAAATCCCCAGCAACACAAAACCCTATCTCATCATCTCCAAAATCATCTTCCAAACCTCCTTCCCCAAAAAACTCACCAAAACAATCAAAGTCAAAAAACCCAAAGTCAAAATCTTCTTCCACACTTTCTCAGTTTTTAACCTCCAAGAACCTTAAAATTTCCAAAAAAACTCAGAAAAAACCATCTAAAGATTGATCTTCCACTCCTAAAGATCGATCTCCCCCTCCTAAGGATCAATCTTCTCCTCCTCGGAAACAATCTTCTCCTCCTCATACTTCACCCCAAGCATGTTCTTCCACTAAAAAATCCCCAATACACCGTCCTCATTCTAAAAAATCCACCCAGAAAAGCACCAAGGGTACCACCAAAACCAACCCTAACTCCCTTCCTAAACACTCTTATTCAAAAATCCTCATTCCACCTCTAATTTCCTCCAAACTTCAACCGGTATTTTCTGAAAAATGGTCTCAACGTCCTATTGGTGTTGGACGTGTTTTTTATTTTGGCAAACTTTCACTTGAAGGACTCCCCATCCAGCATCATACTGATGCCCTTGGATGGACATATTTCTTGAAAATTTCTGATTGCCTTTATCCACAAGTCATTAGGGCATTCTATTGCAAAGCTGAAGCTTTTAAGGACAAATCTCTTATAGTACCAAACCTAAAAGGTATTGAGATTTGCCTTGATTTTGTCATCCTGGCTGATATTTTAAAACTCCCTTCTTAAGGTTTAACAATCTATGGCAAAGACTGGTACCAAGCCTTAAACATTTCGAAAGACGAAGTGTTTCGAGAGCTATTTGTTGATGGATCTACGAGATATCTGTCTACTGATTTGAAACCTCTACCAAAAAATTTTAACAACATTAGCCAGCTCAACATTTTTCCTCACTGTGCAGTCACGAATTCGTTTCTGATAATGACGCTCTTGTCATCTATCACCTTCTTCATTGCAAGAAGTTAAACTTGCCATTTCTGCTTATCCAGCACATGATTGCTTCAACGAGAAAGGATAATAAACGCAAAACTGTCCCTTATGGTATGTTGTTCTCTAAAATTTTCAGACACTTTGAGCTCCCATTATCAACCGAATCCTCAGTCATAAAAATTTCAAAAATTCTCCACCAAAAACCTCTCCCATATGAAACAGTTTCCCACCGTCCCACCCTTACCACACATTGCCTGTCCACCATCCTCTAGCAAACACAAAAGGACTTAACCAACCTCTACTGCACAACCCACGTTTGACTCCCAAGAACGTTCTCTTCCTCATCTCCATACTGAAGAACGTTCTTCTTGTCTCGCTGTTTCCCCACACATGAATCCTGCTCCCACTACAATTACATCATTCACAGTTTTCTCCTCCCAAGATCACTCATGTCCCACACTTCCTGTAAAAAATCACCTCCACAATGTTTCCTATTTTTATTTCACCTCAGAAAACTGCTTCTGCCTCTCTCTTTGGAATAAGTCAATATTTGGCTTTTCCTAATCTAGATACACTTAGTTCATCTCTTCCTCACCCCAATCATTCCGCTTCCACTTCCATTCCTCCAATAAACACCACATTTGCCACTCTATCTACCTTCTGCACATCTGTTACTCCCTCCAGGAGCGCTCCCATGGATACTCATCAACGTCCCTCCAAAAGGACGAAATTGGAAAAGGAGTCATCACGGGCTTACAAGAATATTCCAATAATTTTTTATGCTTTGGAGCCCATAATTGCGCGCTAAATTCATCAAGACAAGGAGCAAGCAATTCTGCGTGACTGGATGACAACTCAGCTTGTCCCTAAATTGGGTATCGAACCGCCGATGCCAAATCGAGGACTCCAACTTTTCCAGCCATCCCTCAACCTTCTCAGTCTCCGTCCTCTGAGGGGTCTTCCCCATATTTGTCGTGCTAAGTTACTGTTTTCTACTGTTCCTTTTTGTTGTGACAAAGGGGGAGAAATTACTTTAGATTTTAAACATTGATCTGCCTATGATTATTTTTTGTTTGTTTTTGAACCAACATGTAATGATCAAAAGATCTTCGTTTTGTGACATGAATGAAATATCATTATTTGGTTCAAATGCTAAGCACATGTTGAGGGGGAGTTTTTGATTAAAAAACTTTCTAAATTATTATTAGAATCAAATTAAAAATCTAAATTAACCTGTTTTTGTCATCATCAAAAATGGGGAGATTGTTAAGACAAAATCTCAATTAAATGTTTTGATGATAATAAAACAAAAGATTAATCAAAGATTATTAATTATGATTCTAAGTGTTTTGGTATTTAACATGTGCATTTGAGTGTGTTAAACAAGATATGTATCAAAAATCACAAATCAGATCAAATGAAACAGTTCTGAAGATTGATCTTGAAACAGTCTGGAAAACGAAAGATTGAACTTTTAAAAACGAAGATTGATCTTTATCTTCTGCTAAGAAACAAAGAACGATCTTCGTTTATGGCATAAGCAAAGATCTTTGATATATTTTTCTTGACAAATAAAAATCCCATTTTTATATTGTTTGATTTGTAGCCCAAGAAAATATCTTAATTCACCTATCATACTCATTTCAAATTCACTTTGCATGAGTTTTGAAAAATCTTCACATATTTTTTCAATTGTTGAACCAAAAATAATGTCATTAACATACACTTGAACAATGAGTAAATCATTTTTACTTATTTTCTTAAAAATTATTGTGTCAATGTTTCCACGAGAAAAATTATTTTTGATTAAGAATTAACTTAATCTTTCTTACCAAGCTCTAGGAGCTTGTTTTAATCCATATAAGGCTTTTGTGAGTTTAAAAACATGATCTAGTTTTTTCTGATTTTCAAAACCTGGTGGTTGACGAACATAAACTTGTTCATTTAAAAAACCATTTAAAAATGCACTTTTAACATTCATTTGAAAAAGTTTGATATTTTTATATGATGCATACGCAAGAATAATTCTTATAGCTTCTAACCTTGCAACAGGAGCAAAGGTTTCATCATAGTCTATTCCTTCTTGTTGATTATATCCTTGAGCAGGCAATCTTGCTTTATTACCACTTTTCCTTCTTTGTCTAGCTTATTTCTAAAGACCCATGGTGTTCCAATAATTGTTTGATCTTGTGGGTTTGGAACAAGAGTTCATACCTCATTTTTCTCGAATTGAAGAAGTTCTTCTTTCATTGCATCAATCCAAGATTGATCAATTATTGCTTCTTTAATGGATTTTGGCTCTACTTGAGATATCATTGCCATGTTGTTGTTTGTGTCATCTCTAAATGACATTCTTGTTCTAATACCATCAGTTGTATCTCCAATAATTTGATTTGGAGGATGATCACCTATTAACTTCCAACTTCTATGAGGATTTGGAAAAGGAGATTGTTCATCAATCTTATTCTCTTGAAGATCGATTTGCTGTGTTTGCCCAGGTTGATCTTCTTCCTCTTCATCTTTCTTTTTTAAATCAAGATCATCAAACTCGTCAAATAAAATGTGTATACTGATTTCAATAGTTTTGGTTCTTAAATTAAACACACGATATCCCTTAGATTCTGTTGAGTATCCTAGGAATATAGTTTTGTCCGATTTTGCATCAAATTTTCCCAAGTTATCTTTGTTGTTTAGGATGTAACAATAACAACCAAAGATGTGAAAATATGAAATATTTGGTTTTCTATTTTTCCAGATTTCGTATGATGTTTTATTTATCGCTTTTTTGATTGCAACACGATTTAAAATGTAGCATAAAGTATTTATAGCTTCAGCCCAAAAATACTTCTCTACACTTGACTCTTCCAAGATTGTTCTTGCCATCTCTTGTAATGTTCTATTTTTTCTTTTAACAACTCCATTTTGTTGTGGAGTTCTAGCACAAGATAGATTATGAGAGATGCCAAGTTCATCAAAAAAATGTTTTGAAGGATGCATTAATGAATTCACCACCATGATCACTTCTTACATTGATAATTTTGAATTCTTTTTCATTTTGGACTTTTTTACAAAAAATTTTGAAAGCATCAAAAGCATCATCTTTTCGTTTTAAAAACAACACCCATGTATATCAAGAAAAATCATCATCAATGACAAATCCATATTTCATACCTCCTAAACTAGTGGTTTTGATGGGACCAAAAAGATCAATGTGAAGTAATTCAAGAGGTTTTGTTGTTGATATAAAACCTTTTGAATGAAAGCTAGTTTTCACTTGTTTTCCTTTTGCACATGCTTCGCAAATCTTAGCTTTTTCAAAACTTATTTTACGAAGTCGACTAACAAGATCTAAATTAGAAAGTTTTGAAATTGTTTTCATACTCAAATGTCCAATTCTCTTATGTCATATCCATTTGTCTTTATTTACGGACATGAGGCAAGATTCAACTTGTAATTCTTCAATGTATAAAATATAAAGATTTTTCTTTCTAGATGCAAAAAATATGATTTCTCCAGAATTTTCCATTCTCACTTCACATATGTTTGGTTTAAAAACAACTTCAAAGCAATTATCACAGAGTTGACTAATGCTGAGAAGGTTATGTTTTAATCCTTCAACATATTGAACATCATTGATTTTGGCATAATTTATTTTACCTATGGTTCCTTTTCCTTTGATCTTAGCTTGATCGTTGTTTCCAAATGTTACAGACCCTCAATCTTTTTTGATAAACGACATGAAGCAGTTCTTGTCACCCGTCATATGCCTTGAACAGCCACTGTCCAAAAACCATGGCCTTTTCTTGACATCTAGAGATCCATCCTACATAGTGTGTTAGATCGTTCTTAGGTACCCACTTGCTTTTGGGTCCTGAGGAGTTAGCCTTGAAATCTGGTTCATATTGTTAAATGATTTCTCATAATGATCAATCTTAGACTGAGAAGAATCTCTTTTTGAAACTGGTTTAAAAAACTGAATGTTAGTTGTTTCTGATAAACCTCCAGATTGATCTAAAAATCGTTCTTTTAGTTTTTCAGAAAAATTTTCTTTTGCTGTCAAATGATTTTCTTTTTTGAGGTTTCTTCTATTCTTGTTTTTTATATCCCTTTTTCTAAAATAACATGCAAATTCTAAATGTCCAATTTTGTTACAATATGAACATTTGATTTTACATTTTTCTTCTCTCAGTTCAAGAACAAAGAAAGTTTCATACATTTTAGCTTTCTGAGTTTTGTCAAAACTGAGCCCAGCTTTATCAAAAATCCCTACTTGAGATCCCATAATTTTATGAAATGTCTCAGTTGCCTTAATAAAAAATTTCAAATAATTTTTAAGAGTTTCAACTTCAGCCTTGAGAAGATCGTTCTTTGTCTGAGATGAAGATCGATCTTGGCTTTCTATTTTTTCAGTTTCCAGATTTGTAAATTGGGAATCCTTCAGATTTTGAATGATCTCTTTAAGTTTATCATTCATGATCTGAATTTTCTCTTTCTCTTCTTTTTCTTTGTGAAATCTTTCTTTAAAAGAACTACATTTTTGAATGAGAAAGTTTGAATCATTTAACAAATTATCAAATTAGATTTCCATTTGTTTGCATATAAGACATGGTTCAGAATTTACCTTTGTTTCTTCAATGTTTGCCATTAGACACAGATTAGCTTCTTCAGGTTCATCTGTTTCTAATTCATCAGATTCATTCCAGGTTGCCATCATTGACTTCTTTTTGAAAGGAAATTTCTTTGGTCCTTTTTTGTTTGATGGACATTCAATTTTATAATGTCCTTGTTTGTTGTATCCAAAGCAAGTGATTTTGCTTTTATCAATCTCAGTCTTGAAGTCTTTTTTGTTTGGAGAGCCCTTTTTGATCTGATCTCTTCTCCTCCTCATTCTTTATATTTTCCTTGTGAGAAGAGCAATTTCTTCATCGGCATCTTCTTGGCTATCTTCTGAATCACTATTCTCATTTGTTTGTTGAATGTTTGGTGAGTTTTGAGATGCTTTTAAGGCTATTACTTTACTTTTCTTTACAGGCTTATCTTCTAGTAATAGTACTTCATGTGCCCTTTGAGTTCCTATAAGTTCTCTAGGCTCAGTACTTATAGCCGTCACCATTGCTTGACTTATAGTTGTCACCATTGGTCTCTATATCATTGGAAGACATCTCATAATTTTTCTTACCCTGTCTTGTACTGAATAAGCTTTGCCAAGGGAACGCATTTCGTTCACTATAGTTGTGAACCTTGAATACATTTCATCTACAGTTTCTCCTTCATTCATTTCAAACAATTCAAACTTTCGGATACCAATGTCAATTCTTGTTTCCTTAACATGACTCGTTCCCTCATGGCGAGTTTGCAATATGTCCCATACCTTCTTGGCCGTATCACATTCATCTACTCTTTCACTTTCTTCCCTACTTAAAGCACATGATAAAAAATAGTTGAGCTTTCGAGTTTAAGAGTACCTTGGATTTTTCATCTGCTGTCCAATTTGTTTCTTTCTTTTCAGCTGATGTTGGATTGTTTTGATTTATTCTTGGTATAAAATCTCCATCTGTGGAGGCATGGTTTACAAAACAAGATTCAAATTGTGAATCAGAAGACCTATATTCTAAATTGTGAATCAAAACTAATTATAAATTGTAAGATACATTTCCAATGAAAATGTGACAATTTAAAACAAAAACACATGAACAAACTTAAAAGCTAATATATCATCTACTTATCTCAATAATTTAAGATTCAAGTCATAAATCAAATGATAGAAAAAGAGTTGTTCAAGGAATCAACAAATTGGATTCCAAAGAAAGAACACTTTTATTAAGAACTAGGAGAGAACACTATAGGAGATGTCATCACCCATATGGTCCTCCATATTCTTAACTAGGGTGGTAATTTGACCAACATTAAAAACCCAATTGTGCCAAATGAACCAGTTTATAAAATTGAGTACACCTATTCTCCATATAAAGAAAAATTTGGTATTAGGATCCCTATGTTCATGCCAAAGAGCTCTAGACCTTTCAACCCATGACATTTCTTCATTCTCCAATAAGTCATCAACGATACCTTCCAGATGTTTTATTTTCTATGCTATACCTTGCTCATTTGATCTAGCATTGAGAACTACTAAATCCTTTTGAGTTTGAAGGATTTTTCTTGGGATATCTTCGAAATGAGTTTCACCCTATTGGAGATATCTTTAATGCAACTGGAGATTTTGTCATTAAATTCACATTATTTGAGTTCCAAACTTGCACAATGTTTCTTTAAAAATATTCATTATGGAGCCAATATTGTTCAAATTTGATTGGTTTAAAAAAATTGTCTCTTCGCCCTTTTCTAGGGTGAAGGTGATCCAAAAAGGGCATGTGATTAGAAATGTGGTGGACCAAGTTGTTAATTTCAACATCGATAAACATCTACATCCAGTCGGAAGTAGCAATGCAACTGTCAAGATGGACTCTAATGTTGTTTACTACATCTTGTTGATTATTCCGTGTGAAAGGGTCTACATATATCCTATATTATAAAAATAAACATATTTATTAAAGTATTTCAAAATTACTACACCCATTTTTCTTCTAGATTAAGGAATAATTTAAATAATGCAAATGACATCCATTTTTCAATTGAATAAAAATCAACAAAGTGTTTAATTAGATCGCATGTAAGAAGTTTACTTTGAGTTTTTGCAAAAATCATAAATTCTTGGACAACGCCAAAAAGTATCATCGTCCTACAATTTAATTAGCATTTCCACGACTTTTTTATCTTCACATTCTTTTTGTTTTGTGAGCTACTGATGGTTAGTCTATTTTTTTCCTCCTTGTTTTGGAGCAGACATTCTTTTCCACATGACAATTTGGCTTCCATATTCTGATGCCGCTCAACTGTTCCTACTACATGACATTCAACTACAAGCTGTTCAAATGAGTCATTCTTGCTCATCACATCTGGCTCAATCAGCTTGTCAGCACATGTGTTGTGTGTTTCAATGACCACATCTTCCTTGTCTTTGGTGTTGTTACCGCTTGTTGGAAGGTTTTGTTGGCCACCTCATTGACTTTGAAACCCCCAAATTTGTTCAAAAGCTTAATGAATAGCACCTTTGTGTATAGTCTTGTCCTTGATGAGGCTTCCAATCATGTTGTTGGCACATTTAGAATTTCCCTCTCCAACATTTTCATAATTATTCCAAACGTATCTAAATTATTTTCGAGATTTTTTAATAGGTCTCAGCACTAAAACAAAAATATTAATAATTTGTAATTTGTCCTTAATCTAAATTTATGTTAATTATATCCATAAATCATCTAATATTTTCAATATTTTTTACACTTGTTTTTGTGATGAAAACATTCATAATATTTTAAATAATTTATAATTAGGTTCCCTAAATTGTTGGGAAAACTTACATATTGTTTAAAATTTAAGATACATGAATTAAAATTGTATAAGTCTTCTTATCACATTTGCTAATGTGATAATAGACTTGGCCAAGTTAGGCTTGAGCCCGGCCTATCAAAAAAAGTCATAGGTTTACATTTTATGTTTGAATTTGATTTTGATAGAAGTCTGTTATTATCTGTTATTCTACTTAGAAACTTATTTCATATTTAACATTTTTGAATAAGTAATCAAACATATCTTTAAATAGATTAAAGAATTAAAATATCAATGAAATTGAATTCTATTTTGATATTTAACATTACATTTTGAAGAATATGACTTTAAATACATTCTACTTTATAAAAATACATTTAAATATGTCAAAAACTAAACGAGGTTAATATATATAAATTGCTAAAAGTTGAATATGTAACAAAAAGATCAAATTTTAATATAATAATTATAATAGTAAAAAGAAATATTATTTATATTTATTTAAATTGGTCAGTCTAATAGGCCTAAAAGGCTTATTGTGTGATTTGTAATTTGCCCGTTTTAACTAAATAGATTTTTTTAGAAGTCTTGACCTTATTTGTTTAAGAAAAAAGTCTACAGAAACAACATGTATTTTGTATATCTTTTCATTGAGAAATTTCATCTTGTAAATCATCCAAGAAGAAAAGGGAATATTTGATGCAAAGAAAGATACTTGGATTAATTATTTTTTATTTATTGCATATCTTATCTTATAGGTTTAGCCAAAGAAATGTGTCATAGAGAATGGGATATAAGATTGGAGAGACTTAGAGAATCATTTTAGAGCTTAGTGAGGCTTGAACATGAGGCTAGAAAAAATAATATAAAAAGTCTGAAGAAACATAGATAATACTTGTAGCTATTTTATCAGTTGGTTATCGTGAGTCTTTATCTATATTAAGAAAAAGTCTCTCTAAAAATAAGAGAGGACACTATGTAGCAATAGTTGTTGTGAACTAGTATAAAAATATTGTGTGTTCTTCTTTTCTCTTATTTCTTTCCGCTATGTTTTCTTTAAGTCCTTTATATATTATCCTCGCTTTCGTATTTATTAAAATAAAGATAAACTTTTGATAAACAACTAATTATTAAAAGCGCGAAGACAATTTAAACTTATTTTTCTTGTATTTTCTAGTACCTTCACTATCTTCTTCAAGAAAATATCACCATCCCTTACAATAGAAGTAGAGGGATGAAGGGACATGACTTCTTCTGGGACAAAATATTCTACCATGAGGAGGTTCAACCATGAAAAAACTAGTGAAAGAAGCTTAAAAGGAAACAAAAGAAGGGTTCAACGAAAAATCCATAATACATAGAATACATAAGAGTAAAATAGTCATTATTTATAACTAAGGCTTATAAAATAAGCTTATAAAATGAAAACGATAGTTGAAAGGTTTTTAGAATTTACTATTGAGTAAATCTCTTGTTGCATAAGTTATTAAATTAGTCGTTAGACATTAGAGATAAAAAGTGAAACTATTACGCGATTTTTTCTTCCCCTTTTTAAACATGACAATGCATTGGTCAACGTTTGTGCACACATATTTTCAAAATAAAGTCACATTTGACTTGGTCAAAATCAAGTAATGTATGTTTTTTGCAAAAAGATATTAGGTTAGGGTCTAAAGTTACAATTTTCAAAACAAGGATCAAAATTATGAGTATAAAATTTATGGGGACAAAATGTATTTTATCTTAAAATTTTCTTCTTCAATTATTTCAAGTTTAATTATTAAAAAGAAGGAAATGCTAACAAATGTCTATGAAATACAAAGTTGGATCCTCTTGATTTAAATTTTCATTAATCTCTGTAAATCATATCTATTTATTTTAATTTTACTTATATCATATAGATTATGTACATAAAGTTTTATACAAATCTAAATTCATCGAATATGTTATTGAAATTCACGAAGATAAATGATGTTCAATAAAAATGCATAAAATATAAATTTTAATGTATCTTCATTATATATCAAGTGATTTTATTTTTGTGTAAAATTTTACATACATGATCTCTATGATATAAATATTTGATCTAATAAAAAAAGTAAAAATAAAAATATTAATTAAAAGAAATATAAAAATTTAACAGAGATTAGAATTCAAACTCTTGAAACATTTGTTGATAATCTAAATATAGAAAATATATTAAACTATTTTTAATTCATACTTTATAATAGTAAAAAGAAAGTGATTTTTTACTTTAAAAAAAGTTATTATTTCCTTAAAACAAATTCCATCCGTTAGAGCTAGAGTCAGATGTGCCGGTGCATATATGTTATCACTGTCCTCGCATTTTAACTCTCTGTGCTGTGTGGAAGCATTCATTACACACATTACACTCTCTTCTTCTAATTCACTACAACCAGATAGCACCATGGCCCAAGAACCCGATACCGAGAATCTTAATCAACAAAAACCCACTATCCGACCTGTCGGCGGTACCGAATACGGCTGGTGCAAAGCCGTTCCAGGCGGCACCGGCTCCACCGTCCTAAGTCTCCTTCTCTCTAAACCTCCACAAATCCCTCTTCTCCAAAATGCACTCCACAAACTCCAAAATTCCCATCCTATCCTCCGCTCAAAGATCCACTTCGACCACACCACCAACACTTTCCAATTCGTAACACCCCCGAATCCCCGCGTCCAAATCCAACCGTTCGATCTCCAATCAACCTCCCAAATCCTCCAATCCCAAACCAACAATCACGATCTTATCGACCCTTTCCACGCTCTACTCGAACATGAGATGAACCGTGACACGTGGCGCGAGCCTAAGGAAGGAGACGCTGACGTCATGTACGCCAGCACTTACACGATTAGCGAAGAACGGTTCGCGGTGTTTCTCCGTTTCCATACGTCATCGTGCGACCGTGCTGCGGCGGTAGCGCTGCTGAAGGAACTTTTGCGGCTTGTCGCTGGTAGAAGTGGCGGTGACGAAAGAGAAGCGAAGGTGAATTTGGCGATTGAGGATCTAATTCCTGAAGGGAAGAAGAATAAACCGTTTTGGGCGCGTGGATTGGACGTGCTTGGTTACTCGCTTAACGCGTTTAGGTTTTCGAATTTGAGTTTTGTGAATGTTGATTCGCCTCGAAGCTCTAGGATGGTGAGGTTGCAACTGAATGCTGATGAAACTAAGAGCTTGCTAGCTGTGAGTCACCGACATTCTCTCTTACGTTTTGCAAATTATGCATTTATTAGGATTTTTTATTTAAGTTATTGATAAAAGAAAAACAGAGAATAGTAAATTGAATAAATATAAAATATGAAAATAGAGTGTTCATTATATTCAAGACATTTATATAGGTAATTAGATAAATAACTAACATAATTAACTAGCAAGTGTAACTTATTAGTCAACTTAATTAATTAATCAATTAAGATATGTGACAGCATTATTGCTTCTATTTTCATTTACATATGTAAAAATTACATAGTAGTAGTAGTTGCTGTCTTTTTTTTTGAAAGCATATACAAAATATATAGTGTGTGTTGTTGTCAATGTCATATAGTAACCTTATGGTATTGGTGACCACTAAAATTGCTTATGCACAGCGCACAAATACTTAAAAGTCACAAAAATCTTCAACGAAGATTGATGACATTCTTTAGAATGGTCCTCTTGATCTTTACTGCTTAAACAATACCAAATCAGATCACCGCCTCATACAAGTATAGTTGTTAAGTACGGTCCTTGGTGAACCATTGATGAAGGACCTTAGAATTTGCCCATAGTGTTTTTACATATTTGAAACTAATCAATGTGTTGGGTTGGTCTTCCTACTCTTTTATCTTCAACCTTACCCATGTTTCCTATGTTATGGTCCCCCACCCACCCATACTGCTACACTACATTAGCCTTTTTGGACACAAACTAATATTTATTTATTTTTATTCCCTCTCACTTATTAAAAATGTCTATTTAGGCAATGCATTTTTTTAAAATATTAGTTAATAAAACTAAATTTTTACATTATTAATTGAAATAGTTGAAAGTAGTCGTAATAGTAAAGTAGTAAGAAGAAGTATTTAAAAATTATACTAATATTTTAAAGTGACATAATTTGAAACAAATAAATATTTTGGATTTGAATTTACATACACATCATTAATTTACAGATTTTTTATATTGTCAATCAATCATAACCATCAAATAAAAAAAACATTTGACTTTGATCTTAACTACTCATAAAATGAGGCATATGATTGACTGTTATTTATTGACAATGTAAATTTTTTTAAGTTAAACTCAATCATTTTAGATAAAACGTTAATAACGAGATGGAGGGAGTATATATATGCTTGTAGTTGTATGGATAATAAAAACAATTTTCAAAGAAAGATAATAAAAACAAAACTCTCACATGTCTTTTTCTTGGTGCTGGTAGGTCTGCTGTTTTTGTTTTATTTAATAATAATAAAAAAATAAGATGATTGGAGAGACGTATTGGGTTTTGTTAGGGTGTCGTTGTCTGGAAAGGATGATTGATGATATGCTGATATGGGTACAAGATGTAACTCCAATACAACTATGACAACATCATTATATTATCTTTTCGTTTTAATAAAATTTGATGTGTGTGATATGGGATGATTTTTTATTTCTTTTTTATAAATATTCATTGATTTTCATATGTTATAATTCTTTGATGTCTATAAAGTGATTATTTACATTCACACATTATTTGGTGATTCTCCTAAATTTAAGTTACAATCAACTAAACAAAGTGATAGTTCATATTTGGTTTGGGAGAAAATAGCTGCCAATTATAACTAATATCAACTGCCATTTTCGTGGGGTACAAATTTATATTACCTTCTCTTTTATCTGGGGATCTTTGTAATGAAAATTTATGCACTGAATATCATAAGAAGCCAGGTTACCTAAAATTTTCTTCAAAAATGCTAAATCTGTTTGGTATGCATCCAATATTGTATAATTAGTTGCTATGAAATTTCATAGATATGGCATCCTATTCTGTACCTACATTTTGTCTATGATCTGGCAATTGAATGAATTAAGTTAAGCATGCAAGATTATGTAGGGATGCAAATCAAGAGGAATTAAACTTTGTGGGGCACTTGCAGCAGCTGGAATGATTGC
Organism: Cicer judaicum; assembly: GCA_037974835.1. Taxonomy (NCBI): domain Eukaryota; kingdom Viridiplantae; phylum Streptophyta; class Magnoliopsida; order Fabales; family Fabaceae; genus Cicer; species Cicer judaicum. Next base: position 9,828,958 of record JBBPBS010000968.1, read on the forward strand.
AGCAAGGACCTCTAAGCACCTTCCTGATCATCAAACAGAAAAGTATGCTGTAGTAACACTCATTGATTGTCGCCCAATTCTTGATCCAGTACTTTCCAGTAACAATTGTGGTATGCATTAGTTTCAAGTAATTTTGGTTCCATTTTTTTATTGTTGTTATATTGATGGTACTTTGACATTATGCAGCATGACTGGTTGACAAAAGCTTGTTCTGATCGTTTAGCAAGCAATTAGCTTAATCTTGTAGAGCAATTAGGTTCCTGCTTTTAGACAAATTAGTGAACTTGGGTAGCACCAAACATGGCTATCGGTATCTTACAATACATGTGATTGTTTCTTGATTCGATACAAAACTAACTCTAATTGATACGAATCTATTTTGAGCATGAATCTCATCTTAAATCCTGGTTCATTATGATGAAGCCTGATACATAATGAATCACTACTAAACTTAGTGTAGATATCAACTTTGTATAGTAAGCCAGTCACTTAGTTAGGATTTGGATATAGAATAATAGATATTAGAATTGTTCGAGTAGTTAAGAGTTGTTATAGTTAGTTAGGTGGTTATGAGGTAGCAAGGACTTTTGTGTATAACCAGGAAGTTATGTAGTTAGTTTAAGATATATTTGAATATTGTAATCAATTGTTGAAAAGAGTATAGTCTCTATTGTGAAGGGGAAACCTTTGGAGGATAGATTTCTCTCCTAGTTCTTAATAAAAGTGTTCTTTCTTTGGAATCCAATTTGATGATTCCTTGAACAACTCTTTTCCTGTCATTTGATTTATGACTTGAATCTTGAATTATTGAGATAAGTAGATGATATATTAGCTTTTAGGTTTGTTCATGGGTTTTTATTTTAAATTGTCATATTTTCATCGGAAATGCATCTTACAATTTATAATTAGTTTTGATTCACCATTTAGAATATAGGTCTTCTTATTCACAATTTGAATCTTGTTTTGAAAACCATGCCTCCAAATTTTGGAAATTTCTAATTATTCACGATACAAGCATACCGATAGAAATAGAATGTAATACCTTTTAAAATGTTTAGCAAAAGTTTAACATTCTAGCCTATTTATCTGTTGTTTCACTCAGGATTTTACCATTCTGCCATTTTAAACACTCATGATGTGTGTGGAGAAACTTTATGGGAGTTGGCGAAAAGAAGCTACACATCCTTTGCAAATGCTATCAACTGTAACAAGCATTTTTCAGATATGTCTGACTTGAACTTCCTCATGTGCAAAGCCATTGATAACCCTGGTTTGACCCCGTCATCTTCCCTTAGAACTGCATTGATCTCTGTATTTGAAGACCTTGTTGTTGATGATTCGACTGAAATGCACGAAGAGCTTGGATTGGTAGACTATGTGGGTTGCTCTTCCGCCCACGGTGTTGGCCCTTCGTTAGCCATATTTGACACCGTACGGAATGGAAAGTTGGATTGTGCTTGTATATATCCTTCCCCTCTTCATTCAAGAGAGCAAATTCAAGGAATAGTCAATGATATGAAGAGAATACTTGTGGATGGTTGTAACAGTGAAAATCAATAAGCTGATCAACAATTTAATTAAGTCTTAGCGTGTGGTGAAAATTTTATTGAATCAATTCATAAGCTTTTTTTTGGCTCTAGAGAAGTGCGGATTATTTCTCTACTCTGAAACGATCTAAAGAAATGAGTGGTTTATGTCAAACTCAGAATTCCTTATTGGTAAAATGTGTCATTTTAATTGGAGAATTTTTCTTTAAATAATATTACATAATGATACGAGTTTTGCTATAACGGCTAATCTAAAAGTGGATTAATTAATTATAAGAACAATTATATAATTACAAATATCATCAAACCTACACAATTAATGATGATGAAACTGTCAATTCCATTGATATTCTCCCTCAAGTTGATGTTGGTGAGTCTATAAACATTAATTTGTTGATTAGAAAATTATGTAGTTAATGTGTCAATGATTTGGTGAGGACACCAACTGAATCGGTGTTGAGACATGATTTAGAGTAATAACTTTGCGATCATAGGCTTCCTCAATTGAATGACAATCGATTTCTATGTGTCTCGTTCTTTAATTGTGTATTGGATTTGCTACAATTTGTATGACACTTGTGTTATTAGCATGCAATGAAGTTGGTTTTGTTTGTGAAAAATCAAGTTCTGAAAAAAGGTCGCGCAATCAAATAATTTATGAGCATGCTGCAGACATGGATTGGTTTTGCTTCAGTAGATGATTTAAATACATAATCTTTGTTTCTTGCACTTCCAAGAGATATGGGTATCACCTAAAAATAAGCACCAACTAGTGGTAGATTTTCTTATGTCTGGTCAGTCAGCCCAATCAGCATCAATGAATGCTTGAAGTTGTATTGTTGAACCATTAGGGAATAAGATATCAACACTAGGAGAACTCAATAGGTACTTGCTGAATCGATGTACAGTTGAAGATGCAAATGTCTAGGATTTTGTATGAATCTACTGATTGTATGGACAACAAAAGAGATATTGGGTCTTGTAATGGTAAGATAGATAAGATTGTCAACCAACTTCTGATATAACGTGGGATCCGTTAGGAGTTCATCTTCCATAGGAGTTTGAACAGCAATGGCGTTGGTAAGAACTAGATGAATTAAATCTTGAATATATTTGTGTTGAGTAACAAAGATGCCTTTTGATTGGAAGCATACTTCTAAGCCCAAGAAGTAAGTGAGTTGTCCAAGATCATTCATATGGAAAATAGAATGCAACAATTGTTGGATTGAATGGATTGTCTTTTGATCTGAACCGATGATGACCATGTTATCCACATAAACAAGGAGTATCACAATTCCTTTTGATATTCGTTGTGTAAATAAATATGGATCATAGTTGCTTTGGATGAAGGAAAAGCTAATAAGTGTTATAAACTTCTCAAACCACTTTTGGTGCCTATTTTAACCCATACAGAGAATGTTTTAGTTTGCAAGCATTATTAGGTAAAGTGGAGGGAATACCGGTAGAAAGTTTGATGTAAACTTCCTAAGAAATGCATTCTTAACATCTATTTGGTGTATTTTCCAAGATTTAGATGCAACAATGGCTAGAATAGTGCATCATGTAGTCATTTTGGTCACATGTGCAAATGTCTCATCATAATCGAGGTCAAATTATTGCTTATTTTCAAGAACTAATAACTGAGTCTTGTAGCGATCTACAGATCCATCTGAACGAAGCTTTATAGTGAATATAAATTTGATGTCAAGAGGTTTAACAAATGAGGGGCAAGGAGCAACATCCCATGTTTGATTCACTTCTAGCGTCTTGGTCACCCAAACTCAAATTGCTACTAGTTTTTGTTAAAGTATCGGATCATCAGCTAGAAAATGACCAAGAGGAGGTCGAAGAGGTTTTCGACGTCTTTGGTACATCAAAAAGGGACTTAGGTGTTGATTCTCCTACAGAATTGTTAGAAAATAGAGGCAAAATAAATGTGGATATAAGAGAATGAGTATCTTGGTTAGCAAAAAAAAAATTGCATTCTCTTGAAAAATAACATTTCTAGAAACCCGAATCCTATTGAGATTAAGATCATAGCATATAAAACATTTTTGGTGGCTTGAGCAACCAAGCAAAACTCATTTAACAGATTCAGTTGTAAGCTTGGTGCATTCTTGAGGCTGAATATGAACATAACAAACACAATCAAAGATACAAAAATTTCTATAAGATGGTTGTTATCCATATAGCTTTAGAAATGGAAAATAATTGTTTTAGGCTTGAGAGGGCATTTGATTAATAAGATGGACAACAGTGGAGAGAGCTTCACGCCAGAATTGAGAGGGTACAAGGGAGTCCTACATGAGAGTACAGACAACATCAAAGAGATGACATTTATCTTTTTGCTACCCAGTTTTGTTGGGGTGTAAAAGGGCATGACATTTGTGATATAATGTCATTTGTCTGCAAGAACTCCTGAAATAAAGAAGATGTATAAAGAAATAAAAGAACATGGGGACTTGAGTGAATAAAGAGAAAAATATGTCCAGTTTTAGGCCTCGTTCCAATCATATTTTGGAGTTGTAGAAGGACCTATAGATGTAGTGAAGGTTGTTGCAGTTTTCTTCGGTGGTCTGGTTGGACATTCTTTAATGATATGACCATCATTTTTGCGGTAGTTACAAAACATTTTAGGACAGTTGGAAGCAAAATTTCCATGTCTTATGCAACAAAAACATTGGACGGTACTCATGTCTCGCTCACAAGGTCGACCTTGTACCATATATGCCATAGGGAGAGAAACGATATTTTTAATGATATTTTGTTGTTCCATGGTTGTCTGAGAGTGAAGACGTTGTTCCTCACGAAGCAGCTCATTGAGACAAGTATCCAAGGATGGGGCAGTAGCTCGATTCATGAGATTTGACCTTAGTCCCTCAAAATCATATCTCAATTTCATCAAAAATTGTTCGCGTTTGGTAATCTCATGAATTTTTTACTCAGTAATTTGTCCTTCACTTGACAAATCTTTGTAGACAATGTCAGTGTATTCAGCCCAAATATTCATAATATGAGAATAAAACTCAGAAATGGAAAGATTTTCCTATTTAAAAATTGTGATTTCATGTTCAAGTTGGAATCGTCAAGTAGCGTTATCTTGGTTGTATATTTTCTTCAAATAGTCTCACATCTATATTGTCGTAACGAAAGGTCAGAGATTAAGACCGATATTAGGATCAATAGAACCTATGATCCATGCCATGACTTGTTCATCTTTGACTTCTCATAATTTTCAGAATTTCTCTATAACCTTCCCTTTTAAAAAGTCTTTTGACTAATTCTTGCTCTTGAATAGGAAACAAGTTGACAAAGGTTATGTAACATCTAGGCCAACATTACTTTTTTGAGCATTGATTCAGGAATGTCAAAACATATGTAACATCATGGGATTTTGAGAATTTTAATATTTATCCTTGAGAATATACATTGCTGTCCAATAATAATATTTCGGCCTTTTGATAACATGAAACAAGCAATATTTTCCATAGTTTCAGAGTTTAGATAATATCATGAGTGGAGGACCTCGAATTTCGAAAAGGAACGATCATGTGGAAGAATGAGAAAGACTTTGAAATGGTTGGAGAGTTTATTTTTATTCGTAATATAAAATTACTCTTATTTGAAGAATTCGAAAAATGTATTTGAGGAGGATTTTAGAGAGATTTAGATAATTTATTTTAACTTTTTTTTATATGTTACTATAATACTTTAAAAATGAAGGAAAAAAATTTAATCTTAAGAATTCTTTCAAATAACGTGGAATATTTTTGATAAAAATACATTTATGGTCCTTTAAATTCAGTCTAATTCTCATTTAAATTATTTTATTTTATTTTTTTTTAGATGTTATCTTCTAAGTTATACTATATTTGCATTAGTTTTTTTTATTTCATTTTCAACAATGATTGGTGCAATTTAAAATTCTAATCATTAAAAACTCTATCAAATACTGCAACAATATATATTTTTATATATTCTAATTATTCAAAAATGTTTATCAAAATTTATAAATGGTTTTCATTTTTTGATTTTCTTTACAACTATTTAAATACATGCATAGTATTAAAAATCTGATGATAAAAATTTATTCACATAATCAATGTCATTAACTCCTTCTATTTTAAAAGTAGTTTGAATAATCAATTTCTTGCGATATTTCTATTAAATCTTAACATTTTAATAGTGATTTAAGAAAAAATTCAAACGTAAAAGATTGTTTGTGTGATTCAAAATAACTTAAAAATTAATAATGTAAATAATTAAATATAATTTAAAAGACTGAATTGAGAAGAAGAAAAAACCAAACTTAAAAGATATAATGAGAATTGAACTAAATTTAAATTTCTAAAATTGTATTTTTATCAATATATTTATCTATAAATAACTAAAATAATGATAAATATATTTATCAATACATTTATAGTTATCTATATGATTTAAATTTGTGATGGGTGAGAGTTACACTAAGAAATGATATATTACGGTAAAATGTGAACAAATATACATAAAACACCAACAATTATGATTAAGATATCATTTCGGAGACTTCTAAAATTTGTTATATTACGACCGCAAATGTCAGTGAATAATTTAAAATCATTGTCGTTTGATGTGTTAAATTCTGCCCAACTTTTTCATATTTTCATGTACTCTTACCGAAATACTCAACCAACATAAACTAATATTTACTACCTTTGGAGAAGGAAAGTATGAGACAAGAGCACCTAACACACATATGTGAATTTATTATAGGTAGACATTTATGCCAAATCTATGCATTACACAATATTCTTGTCAGACATAAGTTGACTAATTGAACGTGCACAATCGTTGCCACTAATTACTGAGGTCACTTTTGCGGCACTTGATGACAGTTGTAAAAGTTAGAGGCATGTTTGCTAAAAGTATAAGGGGAAAATATTAAAGTAATTTTTAAAAAAGCATAAGTTGAGGATATACTAATATATGGAAAAGTTCAGTATCAAACAAGGAATTATATACATGTCAGATTAATTATAATTGACAAAGTGCTTGTAGCAATAGCTTCAATTGAAATTTAAACTAACTCAATTATAGTTTGAATCCCTTACGACCAGCACAATATAGTGGATTAAAGAGCTTTTATATCTAAAGATAAGTTAGTTTTAAATTCACATTCAATGATTTTAAAAGGTTGTTACACCATACAACACCTATAGATAATTTGAATTTTCATCCTGAAAAAAATTAAATTTTATGATATAGTGTGTCTTTGAGACTAAAAAAGAAGTGTTTAAAGTATCTATATATAATATACGATGTACATTACAACAACGGTAAAGATCATTAAATTAAAAATATAAATATTTAATTTATTAGTCTTTTCGGTTGTTGCATCATACACCAACAATAGATATTTTAGGTCAGTGAAAAAAAGAAGAGAAAATTGAGAGAAATCAACGACTTGAACTATCTTCATCTCCATATCTCTCTTCACGTTTTTTATTTCTCTCTTAATTCTTCGAATTTGGATCTCTATGGCCGCTGTACCATACTGCACACATGTTGTCTCTATCTTCACTAGATGAATCATGTATCCTCTCTAAGTCTAGCTAGAACATCCATTGAATATATAATCTCACAACAAACCTATAATTCCAATGCCTTTCAAACAAAATCTTGAAAAATCTTGCCTAAGTCAAACTTTCCATTGTTGCATTCAATAGCATTTACAACCTCTTGAAATGTTTCCACACTACATGGAACTACCAAGCCATTCCTTTGCTGAAATCCAAACTCATTGTATGATTTCTCCAATAGTATCTTGAATAAAGGGTGAGAAAGATAGCTAGTTGGAACAACATATCTTTGGTGTTCTTCCCCAACATAAAGTGCAAAAAAACCAGTTGGTGTTGTGTTTGTGGAAGATTCTTCTTCATATCCCTTTAGCAAACATTCATGGTAATGAGGGTTAGTGTTAGAATCAGCTCCACTACTAGCCTTCACTTTCTTGGCTAGTTTTTTCAATGATACCATTTGTTTTCCTAACATGTTGTTTCTTATTGTTAAATTTAGTGGAAAATAGAAGAGAAGTGGAGAACTATATGTAAAGGAGAAATTATAATGGCTTTATTGTGTAAGTTTGAAGGGAGGACTAAGGACTATGTTTGTATAAGAGGTATAAAAAGGAGTGTGTTCTTTTGAAAAAGTCCACTTACCACTTTTGAATTATAAAAAAAATTAATGGAAGGTGACTCTTTTGACCAAGGACAAATTATCTCAATTGTTTTGATTTTAAATTAAAGTTATATTCAAAACATAATTAAATGGTTGGTACTAATTAATTAAATATGGGTCGATTGATTTAACTCTAACTTAATAAAAAATAATTAAATTTATTTATTTTTGATTGAATTTTAAATTATTAAAAACTTCGTCTTTTATGAAAAGTGGAGGATTAAAAAATTACATTCAAGTGTGGTTAATGACTTAAGCTTTTGACCTAATAATAGTAAAAAGAGAAAAGGTAGATAACTTTGTTATTGTTAAAATTTAAGGGGGAAAAGAAAGATACCAACATGTGTGGCACACTACCACTTAGAATTTGAAGTGGTAGAGCAGTATGATAATACAATTGGTGTGGTGGGTCTCAACTCCAAATTTGTTGGTTGTAAATTTTAGGTGGCAATTGCTTACGTGTCCCTGGAATAGTGCAAACTAAGGGATGTTGCAAACACTTTAAAAATTCAATATTTTTGGCATTTAAGTAACCATATGGTATCATTCATTTTCTTTATGTTGAAAGAATATTTATCATTCATTAAAAATGGTGAGACCATACTATGGTTATTTATGGTCCACTTCTTAGGAATCATTATTGCTTGAAATTAAAAAAATGGTTTGGATAGTATTTAATTTTTAGTTTAATCTATAAATATTAATATTATTAAGTGGAATATTTTATTTAATATTCGAATTTAAAAAATTTGTATAAATAATTACAATAAAATTTATTATTTTTTTAAAATAATTAAAATAATAATAATTTATAGATTTGACTTGACTTAACTTTTTTTTAGTTCTGCATTGTTTAGTAAATGAGAAATTTTATTTAAATATATTTTTAAATAAAAATACAAACACAAATACTATTTTATATATATATATATATATATATATATATATATATATATATATATGTGTGTGTGTGTGGGAGACCTTCACACAATCTCTCTTCTTTTACATTTTCTTTTTTATTTTTATTTTTTTAATTTCTTATTTTTTATCTCTTTTACAAAAATAAATCTCACACATTCATCTTTCATTTCTTTTATAATTTCTCCTTCTTCCTTTTATTTATTGATTTTAATTTTGAATAAACATTATATTAGAGAGAAACATTATAATTTTCAAAAAACATCATGAGACATGCTAGGATGAGACGAACGACGACAGGCAGAAAGAAGGAACGACGACAGGCAGAAAGAAGGGAGAAGAAAAAAAACCATAAATGAGTTTTGAGAAAAAGAAATGGTTTTATGAAAATAACACATGACTAACTAAGACAATATACTATTTATGTCGAAACATATATTTAAATATCATTTCTCTTAGTAAATTATCGTGTTCTTATACTTATTCAACGTGAATTTTAAGAAACTACAAATTGAAGTGTAGTGGCATGTGAGTGGAAGATCAACTGCAATTCTAAACATATAATTAGCATACCAATACTAAGGTACTCCGTACCTATATTTCATTTAGTATCAGAAGCACATGTTTATGTCTGGTCAACAATTCAATTCATTTATTAGATATTAAACGGCTTAGATTACACAATAATAAAACTAATTTTAATTAATCTCATATATCAATTTAGATTGAAAGGTCAAGATTGAAAACTCAAAGCAAATTTATTGAGGCAAAATCATTGGATGGAACTCTCTATCATTTTACTACAGTACCTAGAGATATATTTTTTTTTTTTTATAGGTTTTGTGTATTTTCTAAACCGACTAGAATACTCTATTTATAAATAAAATTCAGCAACTAACGGGACATAAATTGCAGTCCATGTGAGTGAATTTGCAAAAGTTAATCCACACTCAATCAACAAAACTGTTACACAAAAAATGGGACACGTGTCGAATCAAACACTAATTTTCTATAAATCAAAAAAGTATTTCATCATTGAAAAATTTTAATTTAACCTTTACATCTTATTTCCATCAAGAAGCCATGGAATTATATGTTTTCATCTGTGAATTGTTAATAAAACTTTATTTTAAGTTAGGGTTTTACAAAATATAAATTACAACAACAAAAACCTACATTTTCATAATTAAAGATAAAATTTAGAGTATCAATATGGATCAAACATAAAATTATTTAAAATTGATTTTATTATAATTAAAACTTACATTGATTATTTTTCGTTCAGAAATCAAAAAATAATCTTCGTTCAAAAATTAAAAATTGTACATAATTTATACCAATAAAATACATTTATATTTTATTAGATATCCCCTAATTTTTCAATCATAGTTTTTCTTTTATTTAACAACCATATTTCATGATAACATTTGTTTTCTTCAAACAAGAAGAAAAAAAAGTTCTAACTTCTTAGTTTACTATCAACGGCAACAACAGTAATAAACCAATGCTTTTTTGATGCAAATCCCATCAAAAAAACCGCTATTAGAACAATAAGTATTACAATCAGGGTTTTGATTACATCCAAGAAAGCATGCCCTTGTGTCAAGTGAAATGTTTGCCATACCTATTTAGAAGAAGAGTAATATTAGTGTAATGAAAAAATGGTTTCATTATTATTTTAATCCATCTATTTTTATTAATTCATATAATTAATTCTCTTATTTAGCTAAAACAAATAATAATTTATTTATTTTAAATGATATGGCATTGATATATGCATTTATAATATGAAATCGACTTTCAAATTTTAAAATGAAAGATCAATATTTTGTGAATCGATAAAGATAAAAGAATTAATTTATTATATTAGAGAAAAAAAACATATATAAAAAATTCAAAAACTCTCAAAAATTTTAAATACCTGTTGAGAATAGAAAAATGATAACCAAAGTTACCATCATAAAATTTTGTTTACAAATCATTGTATTTAGCTTCTCCTCTCTAGCTTTCTATGATATTTGTAAAGCAATAAGTAAATTTGCAATGGTTTAGCATATATATATATATATATATATATATATATATAAAAAGAGAGGGAAGCATATCTACATCTACAATATCTTACAAAATAATATATAGTACGTGTGACATGATATTAAATTATTTAATATTTAAGGATAATTTCATATTGAATATTTATATATTTAATTATCACATATATATGGAATGTTGAAAAAAATCACTATATAACAAATAAAGTCATAATTACGAAAAATTTATTCTAATAATTAAAAATATATTAAAATTAATAAATAATTATATATATATATATATATATATATATATATAACTTTTAAATGGTATATTTTTTGGATGTCACCTTCATCGAAAACAATTCACATGTGTCCCTCTCTCAAATAATCTGAATTGAAGCAAATCAGGATTGAGAAAGAATGATAATATATTGTCGTTGCTCTAAATTTTGTAATGATGTTGGCTTTGAAGCCTTTTATTTATTTTTAAATTTTAATTTTGAATTTTACAATTTATTGGTGGTTTTGTTAGTTGCAAGAAATAGATATGAAACTCACTTATCAAATATTTCGTTACATCCATCTTTTTTTATTTGCTTATTATTTTATTATTATATTTATAAAAAAATACAAACTATATATATATATAAAGTAAATATTAATTTTTATTTGGCGGGTCAAGCAGACTAGTGTTTATACAATTATTAAAGTGTCTGGACCAACTGAATTTGGTGTAGTAGAGAAAGAAATTTAGACTTTCACAAATGTGGTAAATCCATTTTCACAATTTAATTAAGAGAATTATTCAATCGTCTGACATTAAAATAAAATTAAACTTATCGGATTGAATTTGAAACAAAACAAAAAAATTAGAATAACTAAAATAATTAAAAAATACGACAACCCAAACATATATTTAAGCCTTACAGAAATATGATAAGTGAAAGATAAAGAATTGTAATTTTATTAAATTGTTTTTATATTAATCATGAATGTATTTTATTTGTCATAAATTCAAATCACATTATCTTGAAAGTGATAAATATAATATATTATAGGGTACATTTAAAAAAAATAGTTAAAATTATATTAAAAAATAAAAGTAATAGTTTATCTAAGACAAAATTTTCTAATAAATATAACAATTATGGTGAGACGAATCAAATACTTCATACTTCATGATAATAATTCATGTTTTATTTCTTTCTAATAAAATTTACTTAAATTCATAAAAATTTGTTTTGTTCAAACAAGGAGGAAATATCTAACTTCGAAGTTTACTATTTAATAGTTCTTATGTTAACAATAATAAAAATTATGTTTTTTTAATGCAAATTCCATAAAAAAAAAAGCCCTTATCAAAACAATATAAATTAAAATCAGGGTTTCGATTAAATACAAGAAAACATGCCCTTGTGTAAAGTGAAAAGTTGGACGTAGTAAAATTCTGTTAATCGTCTTTGTTTTCTTACTCTTCTTCAGTGATCTTTGTAAATCAATGAGTATATTTACAATGTTTTTGTATATATACTAGGACTCGTACTTTGCACAGGAAAATATTCAAAATAATATTTAATTAAGATATAAATTTTTATAATGTAATGTTTAAAAAGATTGATAAATAAGATACATATACGATAGAATATAATCATGTTAAATTAACATTGTATTTTTTTTATATAAAAAAACTCACGAGAATTGATTGAAAAAACTTAAATGGTATTTAGAACTTTGCCAAAAAAATGAATTTATTTTTTGGATAATTTTATGTTTTTATCTGTCGTCGCTTAAAAGGAAACTTGTGTCCTATACAATAATTTAAGAATATTAAAAAATAAATTAAATTAGTTGAAAGCAATACAAAAATTCAATACTGCCCGTCGTATTCAAATCAACTATTGTACTCCCACAATTTTTTTAAAAAGTCCAAATCAAATGTTTTTAAATAATCACAATTTATATGTTAATATTGATTTTTAGGTATGAGATCATATATAGAAACAAATCAATTAATAGAGTTATCAATATAAATTTTGTTCTAGTGTAAAAAGGTAGAAGCAATTGTGTCTCTCAAATTTTAATCTTTGATTCTCTTTTTCCTTCTTCCATTAGAAACGGATAGCTTATGAATATATTTTGGTTTCGAATGTTTTGTCTGAGTGCGAATGCAATATTTTTTTACTTTCGTGTCTTAGCGCGATTTTGTTGTGAGGTGTTTATTTTAGTTTAGATTGATAAAATCATTTTAATTAATGATTTTGGCGTCGTGAATGTTATATATTTAAATGAATAAGTATTTCATACACTTGAATTTTATCATATTTATAAGTAAGTTGTCGTTTTATACTATTAAAGTGTTGTAGTTATATCCGCAATTCATCCTTTAAGTTTTTAGCAACTTTTAATCACAAATGCATCAATATATTCTATAATTTGATTCAATAAATGTTGTTCTTTTTAGTAAATAAAAAATCAAATACCATATGTTGTTCCTTAACTTAATTTCAATTAACGTTTTAGTTTTTTATCTTTTTTTATATGGTCTTTTATTTTAATTTTGAGTGACAATTTGATATTTTATATTTTAAAATGTCAACAATGTTATTCTATTTTTTACAAAAATTAAAAAATTCATTAAAATTTTCAAACAAAATCCATAAAATTAATTATATTCTTCAATATAATACAAATTTCATCAAATTCGTAACTCAAGTCCTCAAATAAGCTCATATTTTTATTCTTTATTTGATGTTGTTAGAGATGAAAAAATATGAGTTTATTTAAAGATCTAAATTATGAATTTGATGAAATTACATTATATTGAGGATGATAATTAATTTTATAGATTTTGTTTGAAATTTTTTATGAATTTTTTGAT
>JBBPBS010000968.1:9842775-9868458 GCA_037974835.1 Cicer judaicum
TTTGAATTTTTGCAAAAAAAAAAAGAAAAAGGGATAACATTGTTAATATTTTAAAACATAAAAGATCAAATTAAAATTAAAATTAATTGAAATTAAAATAAAAGATCAAATAAAAAGAAAAAAAAAGATGAAGAACCAAAACGTTAATTGAAATTAAGTTAAACCACTACGACAGTTATTTAGCCTAAATAGTTAGATCTGACTATTATATTATTTATAAGATAATAAATTATAAGATATATATATATATATATATATATATTATTTATTTTTTAACCTTCGAAAAGATAATTGAAAACAAAAAGTAAAAAAGAAATAATTGAGATCCATTTTAAGCTCATTTATTATTTGGATTTAATTATATTTATGAATATATAATAGGAAAATAGATTAGACTAAGAAAATTGGATTTAAAAATATACACTTTAGAAATGAATCTCATATAAAATAATGAAATAAGTATTGAAAAAATAAAGATTACATATGAATTTCATTAAGTATTGAAAAGAGAATGTTTCTATCACTTTCACCTCTAAATTAATTGATCGGTGCATCACACCAAAAACATTCCCATGTCGTTGACAAAGTTAAATTCAATAAAATTTTGTTACATATTATTCTAGATTACATATTGAATTACACTACTTTGTTAATTCAATAATTACATTTCATTATATTTTTATTTTATACTCCTATTAAGTTGATCATCGAATTACATTTTGTTTTTATTTTAACTGAATTCAACAATAGCCTCAAATTATATTATTTAATGCATTATATTTTATTTGATATTGAATATGATAAATTTAACTCAAGAGTAATTATAAATTTTAATCACGCAAAAAGATTGTGAAAAAATAGTTGGAAAAACTTAATCTCTACGTGTGAACCACCTTCGTCAATATTTTTCAAGCAAAAAAATTATTTTTTTAAGCAATTAAAACACATCGCCATTTATCATCAAATTAAATGGTATAATAAAGTTATTTTTAATTATTTTTACAGGTGAATGAATGCTTAATTATAATAAGTACAAGTATTAATAACTATTGATTTTAATTATATATATATATAAATAAATATATATATATATATATATATTTACTTAATAATTTAATATATAAATGTTAAATTTTATTAATCAAACTGTAAAGTTAAAAATTTATATTTTGTAGATCAATTTTATAAATTTTTGTAAAATTTTAAAAATATTTAATATTTTATTAATTAATTTAAAATAAATGTATATTAAATTTTTAAAAATAAAAAATAAATATTGATGACTAAATTATATAGTTAGGATTTTGAGTTTATATAAAATTTTGCGTAATTAATTAATAATATATTGTATCAATAATAAGCAGATTAATTAGTGAAATTTATTATTTATATTAAATTATTAAATGGAATATATATATATATATATATATATATATATATATAGATATCAAAGAATAAAGTGAAGATTACTTTTTAACTAATAAAGTTAATGTTTAATAAATTAATTTATTATTTATATTTAATTATAAATAGAATAGTTCATTACTGGAACAAGTTTGTCTGGAAATATAAGTATTCATATTTGTCCATCCCGGCGAATATTTCGTGACATTGCGCGCCACCCCGTTTATATTTGTCTAGATGTGATCCAAGCGGACTCAAGTGTCTGAAGAGCATATTTTCCGAAACAAATTTTATTACTTCGACAAACTTTTCCTTTCATTCTTCCTCAGTGTTGTTTGCGGAATCTAATTTTTTTGAATTATAGTTAATGGTTGTTTGTCAATTCCATTTCTATTACAGAACCATACATGAGATTTTCACCTCATACAACTTCTCACAAATAAGTCGATTTAAAAATATTTAATCAATAAAATAATTTTAATAATATACAATACTATACATATATTTAATAAAAATAAAAAATATAATTCAGTCATAGAATTTTTTGAATTATATCATTTTTTTTATCTTTTGGTCAAAAAGTTGAAGAAAAAAAATAGTGTTCAATAGAAAAATCAACAATTATCATTTTTTTCATACTAAAGACTTCTTTCATTTTAATTATTATTCTCTTTTAAAAGAATGAATTATATATATATATATATATATATATATATATTATCAAAATCTTCTATCTAAAAACATGCAATTTTATTTTTAAGATTATATTTCGTAACTTTATCATTTTAATATTTAATTAAACTTATGTTTCACGATGAATGAGAAAGTATTATGAAAAATATGTTATTCATTATTATGAAAAATATTTTCGTAAATTATATTTGATGAGACAAAATAATTCTTTATGTCTATTAATAAAATATTAAATTTTTTAAAACAATCACACTTAATAATTAGTTATTATATTAATATATTTTTTCTATATCAATATAAATTGACTTCAATTATTATTTTTTAATTTAAATCAATTGAATTACTCACATCATCCCAATGAAACATTAAATTTATCGTTGTAATAGATTTAAAAATTAGTATACTTTGTTTTAATTTTAAATAGTCTAACAATAAAACTCAAAAAAATTAATTATGAGAAGGGTATAAGCGCCCTTATAACAATTCAATATAATGATGAAAAATGCAAGCATCTGAAAAATTCTAAATCTTAGACATGTGTCCAACATTATCCCCACTGTACGTTGTCTCTATAATAATTTGATTATTTGTATTGAACGTAATTTGATTTTGACTTATGAATTAATTCCAAATTGAAATAATATAAAATAAATCAAAATAAAAAAATTGATTTGAATTTATTTTATACTATAAATTCAAGAATATTTTTGCTACTGAACTATAGCTTTTAGAGTAAAATAATTCAAAAACAATTATTATAATATAAATATAAATTATTAATTAAATAAATAATAATAATAAATTAAAAAATATTATTTATGGAGAGTGTTATATCAGCTCAAAATTCGAAGAAAATTTTGAAAACAAAATTTGTGATTCTTAATCTATTTATAATATATAAAAGATTTAATTTGTATATAGTGATAATATAAAAATAATTAAGTATTAGTTAATTTCATTTTTTACTTTTATTATAATTATATCAAAAGTCATAATTATAAATAATTATGATATATTGACATCAATATATATATAATAAATAGATTCATATATAAAAACAAAGTATATGTCACGAAAATGTCCGTAATATAACTTTTAGTATACTGTATAAAATTTTGTTAACTGAAATACAAATTACTACTTTTTTAAAAATTGTCTTCCAAAAATTTAAAATCTTTGAAATACGGTCATATAAAATATTATCCTGTTTAATATAGTTTAATTTTTACTTTTGCCTTGTTTTTCCTTTGTTTATTTTTCCATTTTGTCTTTCATTTCTTTTATCTTAGGTTAGGCCTATGTCCCTACGTGTTATTTCTTATTTTTTCACATAAAAAAAAAACAAAAAAATTATCGAATTAATGAAGTTAGTCCATTTTATAAAAAAAATTCACTAATAGTATTACAAATTGATGAGGTGGCATGTCACATAGAAGCTTTCAATGTTTTTTATTTTATAACATTACTACATGTTCTCAACAATTTGGGAACTAAATTAACATATTTAAATTTATATATCAAGTCAAACAAAAAAATCACAACAACAGAGAACTAGTCATCTTCTTCCTCTGCTCTCAGACTGAACTTTTACATTCTCTGAAATTTATTTACTGTTAGTCTCAGTAATCTCATGTAATCCAAATCTAATTCAGGTACCTTCCACATTATTTTAAATAATCTATGTTTTTTCACCATTTTGTTGCAGGAAATTATGCAGCATTTGATGGATAAGTTGGAGTCATATACAATTGTGAGGCTTTTGATAATTAAAGTCAAATTAGACCATTACTTCAAGGGTAGAATGATTTATGCACCAAAATGTTCAACTTTGTGTTTTGTATTTCTTGTACAACGTATGAGAGAGGTAAATGCTAAACAATTAAAAATGTGTGATATTTTATTAAAAAAAAAAACAATTTCAGTGCTAATTATCTAGTGTGATATATTTGTGAGCATTCGTCTTTTAAGAGCTCTAATGGATGATTAGCAAGGCATATATGGACACTAGGATATTTCTTTATGGTATAATGGTTTTAGTTTATTGTCAAAGTTATGATGATGTGTATATATGGAGTTTGCTACTACTACCTTAGAATTAGGAATTTGATGTTGCTGTTTCTTGACATGTGTTAGGATATGGACGAATATACAAATGACCAATGTAAACTATATAAAGAATTAGTAATATTAATTAATATTTTTCTTTTGTTATCACTTATCTTTAAAGAAAGAGGATCATCCAATACACACCATTTTAGACTTTTTTAGATTCCTTAGAATTACACTTTTATAGGCTGTTGTAAATCTGTAAGTTATATTACCACATTTAAAACTATAGGTGTTTGAAACACATGTATGTTAGTACTTATATTTTTAATGGTAATTTGAGTACTTTGACAAAATTCATTACATATTTTACAATTACTATATATATATATATATTCAATTTTAAATAATAATAAAACTTCACAATATAAGGAAGGTAAAAAAAAAAACACCAAAGAATAACTATGTATATAGGAGAGGTTTTAAACATCCGTAAATAAAACCCCGCAATATAATGGGCACACTTAACAAAGGCGGTTATAAGTCCCCTGAAATAATTTGCTGAGGTTAAAAACCACCCACAAATTAGAACTTTTGCTGTAGTGACCATATATAGAACATCTTAACTAAAGTGACACGTGTAAGTAAAGTTATAGATTTTGAACATATGAACACGACATTATTGAATCTTGGATTTAAATTACAAATACATTGATTTTATGAATACTACATTATAATTTTGAATCTTGGATTTAAATTACAAATATGGTGACTTTATAAATATTATATTATGCCAATAAAAAACACTACAATGGTTACAAATAATGACTTGGATAGAATCCCTATCTCTGAGCTATAATCACTCGACCATTTTGCTCTTGCATTGATGTTCTTATTAGTGTCACATAGACGCTAATATATAGGAACCTAAAAATAACATATCAATCCTACAATACATATATTGAATCTTGAATTTAAATTACAAATGTGGTGACTTCATGGAAATTATATTATATGCATGACAAGTGCCACAATGGTTACAAGTAATAATTTGGAGAGGATCTCTATCTCTATGTCACTCCACCAATTTACTCTTAGCATTCCATCATTTTGCTCTTAGATTGATGTTCTTGTCCTTGCTCAATGTCCCAAACATTAATAGACATAGAACCTAAAAATAGTTTTTAATTTTTAGACAAATTTGAAGCACTATATATAATTCTTGTTGGAAACAAAAGTTCAAGTGGTGAACATACAATTATAGTCGGTCCATCCTATCCACAGATAAGCTAAGTCAACAACTATCCTATCTTTTAGGACAAGATCTGCAAAACATAAGATCATACTTGTTAATGATATGTTAAAGTTAATGCTTCCTTAGCATAACATATTGGATTCTATTTGAAATTGGATTATTGTGACAAATGGAACACAAAATACATTTAAATATATATAAGGAATCAATTTGAATAATGATAGAGAAAATCCACCTATTTTTGGTAACACTCAATAAAGTGTTTTCTAGTTTTAGTCGCAACATATTTTGTGATATTGTGAAGTAACAATCTAGTAATTTTGGATGAAATGATATCATAGTAATTGTTTGCCACATAAACAATAGACAGCTTTAAAAAAAATTTACCATTTATAAAAGTAAGCATTTCATAATCGAACAAGAGAATTCTAATTTATTCCAAATCCTTGCATAGTTTAATCTGTTTAAATTTGTACATCATCTAACCTCCAAATTATATGTTGAGTCCCTTCTGAACTCTCTCGGGAAACGGATGCACCAAGTTGCAAAACCTTGATAAAGCAAATTGACATATCAGTTGCATACAATTTCAAAGAATAATTTATATGCAAGAATATAACTACCTAAATAACATATATACTTTATGTTTACCATGATATCATTATGCATTAGAACTCATAGATGCTCCACCCGCAATATTGAGTTTAATCTGCACGGAGTAACAAATATTAAACTCCAAATCATAACTTTTTCTGACGGCAACAACACAAGCACCATATTGCAATATTAGTAAAAAAAAACAGGCAGGATAAAAATTGAAGATACTTACCCCAAGTCCACTAGATTGGGGACAATTACAATTTACTTGCAATTAACCCACAAAAGATCACTTCCAATATCAACTATAACATTAAATGTCTTTGGTGGAGATTCCAATTTGATTTTTGTAGTATGCATCCTAAAAAAATCAACATTATTGATTATTAATTGAATCTCACTCCACCTATCTCATAAAAATAAAATTCAGTTTTTTTAGATAAATTGAATAAGTAATATTCAACATCTAAAAAATAAATAAAACTGAATCCTCTAACTCATTATGCATTCATAAATATTAGTCTCTAACTTCATAAGAAAAGCTCTTTTCTTTTGAATATTAGTCTCTAATGGCAAATCCTTTGCATCACAAGGATACAATCTAAAAAATGCATAACATACCACAAAAAGAAAAGAAAGTGGGAATAAGAAACTAAAGCAATACATGAAAGAGTTTATGAGATGATTAGTTGTACCCAAAGAAGTTTGGATCTGAGTTGCCTTTGACTGAGAACTTGGCGAAGCCTAACAGACAATGGCATATTATTAGGTGGTGAGCTTTATCACGAGCTCCAAGCATGTCCATCTCAACACTATGGTTAAGTGGAAAGATCCATTTTAAAGGGAGGTAAGGTGTGCACAACACAGACACAATAACCTTAATCATACAATGTCGGAACCTGGAACTACATTTTCGTTGAAATTTCCATTATGGTTATTTCTTCTCTAATGGGAATAGTGGTGGAATTGGTGGTGCGAAAATTGAAATATAGATAGAGACGAGAGAAAGATAGAAGGAGAGTGTTAAGGGATACTTTGTTTTTGTGACAAAGAGTGTTAAGGGATACTTGACTCTTACCATTGATTTATATTTATAGTGTCTAGCCTCATGCATTAAGCAAAAAAAAAAAATGAAAATTGCTTGACAGTGGTGTAAATAATGAATCCCCTTTAGCATATAGGTGGTCCTTCTTGAGTGCTTGAAGGAACTACAAACACATTAATCATAGCCATAAAGTAAACATTCAAATTAAGGAAAAAGAGCTTGATAGATGCACAATGACACGTTGTTAAAGTAAATTAAGAGCAAAATAAAGTAAATTCATACTACTTATAAAAAAGCAAAAACTGGAGGAAGGACAGAAAGATTCTCACTGAACTAGAAATGAACGTTGAACAGTGGTGTAATGACTCACCTTTGCACCTTAGTTGCGTGTCTTCACCTATCAGTCTTTTTCTCCTCTGTAATTAAAACAGAAACCTACAAAATAAAGCAATTAAGAGCAAAATTGAAAGGTAATCAAAGAAGGAAACCGCTTTGAAAAGCATTGAATTGAAAGGACACAAAGATTCTCATTATTAATAGCAATTTACCTTTTTTGTTTGAAAAATTATGGGTGTACACCCATACTCGTGATTTACGACCTTTTCTTTTTTACTTACAAGTGAAAAGACATTTTTACTAAAAGGGGAATTGTACTCAGCCATACTGGACGGTACTAATTGCTTGCGTTTCAATGTTGACGTTCGTGTCTTCTCCGCCGATGGTTCAATCGTTGGATAAGTATTTGTGACCTAAGGGATCCGTGCTCTGACTCAAGCACCGGGTCGGTATGGTGATGGGTGTTTGAGAATTTGAGCAAAGAGTTGGAAAGTTTGGAATCGGGTTTGGGTCAATCGGGTGGAGATCCGGATGTTGGGTGGTTTTCTGAGCGGCTCCAAGTTTAAATTACTAATTTAGTTGTAATATAGTTAATAATTACTAATTTAGTTGTAATTTAGCTGTACCAACTGTCCACAACGATTGGCAAATAGATTTTATCATCTTACTCTTCTAAAATATAGGGTTCAATCATTTTAAAAATTTGATTTAGAAAAAAAAAAATTAAATTAGTTCTACAACTATTAAAATGTCAATTAATTTAATTTTTGACATTATAACAAGATTTTTATGATAAAAAATTATAATTTTGGAGACTATATTAATGATTTGCAATTAATTTAAATATTTTGTTAAAACAAGAATCAAAATAATGTCATATACTTTCAAAAATTAATAAGACACTTTACTCAAAAGATTTTTTTAAGATGGGTAAGTGGTATTTTTACCTCCAACATATCACCATTCACGTTGCCAACTCTTTGTACCACCATTTCATCATCTACCTCGTTGATACAAAATTACTATTGATATTTTCCTCTCTTCTTGATTTGTTACTCTATTCATTTAAATTTTGAAAATAAAGAAGTTTTTATTGGACTATCGTCATTTTGATTACCGTTTTACAACCACCATAAGCTTTCATTGACGACGTTGGGTTGAGATATAGATTGACAGACAAAAGCCCTAAATTTATTTCATGATAGAAGCAAATTTATGGGTTTTATTGGTTTTGTTGTAGGAGATGCATACTTCTATCACTACAACATTTATGGTCTATGACAACATTTTTTTTAAGCAACATCTATAAAATGTTGCTTAAAAATAGATAAGACAGCATTTCATGTATGTTGTTGTCAGCATTGTTTTCACAACACCATACAAACGTTTTCTAAAATATTTTTGGGCGCAATTTTAAAATGTCTCTATAATAACTCTATAACTCTATGCAATATTTGATAATTATTCTCTTAGATATTTCTAAAAATATTTTTCAATTGTTACTTTGTTTCAAATAAAAGGTTACAATTATAAAATGTTACTTAAAAATTTTACATTCATGAAATTTTTTGCGAGAAGAATTCTTTTAATATAATATATAATTATATATATATATATATATATATATTAATATTAAAACATGTTATTTTTTTATTATATAAAATGAAAGTTTGTTAAATAAAAAAATACACTATGAACAATCAATTTTCTTTTTCACTAAATCCCTAAGTAATCAACACATTGTGTCATCGTTCACATTCTTCATCAACTAACTTGTCTTCATTCACCCATCTGTCAACATACCGCACTATTAATGTGATCTCTCCTCCGTCAACAAGAGCATAGTTTGCGTTGTTGTCCACTCGTTCTTTCTCTGGTGTTCGTCTCCTATTCGTCGACGTCGTGTATTGACAGGTTTGCATCTTTGCTCATGTTTTCGCATTTGCTTGTTTGCTACTATGTTATGTGGGTTACTCTATTCAATGTTTGATTTAGGGTTCATCTTCTATGTTTTCTTTATTGCATTTCTTTTTGCTTTGATGCTTGCGCTTGTTCATTTCATTTTGCTTTTCGTTTCTTGTTCGCTTTATTTTGTTGGTCGTTTCTGTTCAAAATTTGGTTTTCGTTCATCATAATTTTGAAATCATAATTAAGCATATGATTTTTTGCTTTATGTTGTAGGAACTAGAAAATATAATACCTTTAGTTTTTGTGTTGATTATTATTTTTCTAATCTTTGATATAATTGTCGTTCACATCTTGAAACTTAATCATCAAATTAGTGAGATTTTAACCAAGCAAAACTTTTTGAGGGTGGACTTCATCACACAAAATATGCAAATAAAATTATCATAGTCTTTGTCTTATCAAATTTATTATATCTTTATTTATTTTACTTAATATACAAATCATTATCTCAGTTGCAACTGATTATATTTATATAAGTCTTATAATATAAGTTTTATGTTTGCATTTGAGTCATTCTTAATTTACATGAGATTTTTCAATTTTTTCTATTCTTTCCTTAAAATATCATTGTGGAACATTAGTTATATCTCTAATTATTAGTTTCCTAATTTTAGGATGGGAGACATGTTGGATAAGCTCTCCTTACTAATTATTATTGTAGTCTATGCTAATATCTTGTAATTCAAGATTAATGCTAATTGAAATTTGATAGGAAATGAAATTAGAATTAGAATTTAATTAATGATTGTGTTCAGGATAAAGTTGATATTTGTAATGTGTTAAGGATAAGCTCTCCATATATGGATAATTCTTCGGATATAATTGATTTTTTAATTTTTTTTTTCTCTGCAAATGCATAACTCACAATTCTATCATTGTTTGATGGTAGTTGTATTTTAAAACATTAAGAACGAATCTAATCCCAACAAGATGAAGAATTTCTACATACATGTTCTCTATTAATTATTATTGCATATATCATCTAAAGATACATCGTTCTTTTACTTGTTTTGGGACTACATAACTATGCTTTTTTTTTTCTAATTGAGGAGAGTAAAGAAAATAAATGAGAGGGAGAGGCTGAGGAGGAAGAATTAAGAAAATTTTTCTTGTTTGAAGATGATGTGAGAGATCTTTCTAGGTTGAATGTTTTTTTAAGTTTGTTTTTTTTTTAAAGATGATGAACAATGATTTAAAATTATTATCTTCGTGTTTATTTTGAATTTTTTTCAAGCCAATTTCCAAAAGTTTTTACTAACTGAGAAATACCATTAACAACAATATGTTCCTCTGTTACTTCTCTTTGATTGAATTTTCACTTAATCATTCTTTCTCCTAAACTGTGATTGACAATGAGATGGTGATTGAGTAATTTCTACTTCAAACTCTTCATCATTAATTTGTTAAGAGGCAAAACAAATCAATTAATCAATAAATCATTTACTATTTGTATACCCAACATTCACAAAGATAAAAATAACCTATAGTAAAATTGAGTTATTTATATTATGATTATTCTAACCCTTGGAACATGTAAACCATTCCTCCAAAAAATGACATTCCGCAACACCCTCGAGTTTGACGCAGATCCTTCCCTTCCAGGGCAACACATAATTGAAAATAACATTCAACATAGAAGGTAGAAAAAAATAATAATTATAGTCTATCAGTTTTTTTTGAAACATCAACCAAAGTTTATTATTAGTAACTATATAAAAAAACAATTAAGATAAAACTCAAATATAAAAAGTGATAGAGAAAAAATGACAATTATGAACAAAGAAAACAATCATAAATCCTCTTATTCAAAATTTATTTTTTCAACGTTTCAATATGAACACAATAAAAAAAACAATCATAATTTTTATCATGTTGTAGAATAAAATAAATCAGAAAACAACCAGAAAACATTAGAGCAAATGTGAAAAAAGGAAATCAACACAACATCAACAATCATAAAATCAACCCAACATCAACAACATAAAATAATCATCAAATCAGAGGAATAATAAATCCAAAGGGATAATAAATTTAGAGAAAATCAATTCAACATCAACAATCATAAAATCAACTCAACATCAATAACAGAAAACAATCATAAAATCAGAGGAAATAAAAAACGATTTCATTAACACAGTAAGAAAATTAAAGAAAATTAGGGAAATTTTAAATGAAAAAAAAGGAAAAAACAGTACATTGAGAGAGCGCGATGGTGGCAGTGGATAGGGAGATGGAGAGGAGAGCGATAGTGAAGAGGGGGAGGGAGATGAGAGTGGAGAGGGAGATGAGAGTGGAGAGGGAGAGGAGAGCCATAATGGAGATTGATAGGAATACAACAAGTTGAGGGTGGAGAAGGAGAGAGAACGTAAGTAGGAAACGACAAAGATAAAAAAATATTTGTTAATGTTTATCAACTTGAAAAAATATTATTTTAACCTACCTTAAACTACATATTAGAAAATAAGGCTCAAGTAGAATATGTTTAAAAAAATTTGATTCCTGTGTCATATCATATTGGTGAATCAAACAAAAAATTAGAGTAGAATAAGATAAACGTATCATATCTTGTATCCTTATCCTAATGCTAACCATCAAACAACTTCAAAAGTTTTTCAAAGACCAATAAAATACCATTGACTTAACAATTAAAAGGTTAAATAAAATATAACAAATACTTAGAAGAGCAACGAAAGACTATTTGTTAGGTCTTATTTAAATTTTCAAATAATTAGTCTTTTATTGATCTACCAAGTAATTGTTAGATCTAATTTAACTTTCATACTATTAAGTTGGTCTTTCTTTATCTTTCCAAATACTTGTAAAGTCTTATTAACATTTTAACTGTTAAGTTATTTTTTTTTTGTCTTCAAAGTATTTGTTAGAACTTATTCAACATTTTTATATGTTAAATAGGTATTAAATCGTAAATTTATTAAAATTTTATGTAATTTAAACATATTGGTTTATATTATTGTTTGATATATTTAAAAATATTATTATAAAATAAAATTGAAATAGGAGGTAGTTTAATGTTATATATTTTAAAAGGTCATGTTTGATTTTAAAATAGAACTTAAGTTTATTGACATGTTAATTTAATTCTTCTATTTACAAAAATTTAAGAGTGGAGAGTGTAAACTTTCATAAAATAATAGTGAAGTAGGTTTTTAAATAGATTTTCAAGTGTTTTTAAACTTTAAATTGAAAAAGATCAGGTCAGTGCTTAACAATATACCTTTGACAGGTAATAGGTCCGACTCGAACCTAACATTTTCAATGTAGGCTAGACTTAGGTATTGCAAAGCTTAATTAGGCTTAATCTATTTCTACCCCTACTAACAAAGTCTTCCGTTTTCAACGCTAAAATAGTAGTTTACTGCCGCTCCATTCTTGTTTCTTTTCTTGTTCTCATTCATCCGCCAAGGTGGTTTATGTTTTTTGATCTAAAATCATATTTCTAACTCGTTTTTTTCTCCACTATTATATTAATAATATATGTAATTTTTTTTTTCTCGTAAATTTTCTATTTTAGTGTGAGGTTGTTTTTGTTCGTCTTGATACAATGTTGTTTTAGTTTCTCGTCTTGTTGCAGAATTTATTTCATTCAGATTGACATATTATCTTAATTTAGTAGATTCAATCAGTGACTTTGGCGTTGTTAACGTTATAACTTCAGAGACAAATATTATGAACACTTTAATTTTATCATATTTGTAAATTTCGTCACAATTATGTAGTTTGTTGTTTTATACTATTAACTTGAATTAGATTTGTAAATTTTTAATTTTTAATTTTTAGAGACTTAAAATTGTATAGTTTTTGATAATATAATTTATATAAATTTAAATAAATGAATACTTTTTAATAATAAAAACATTGCAACACTGAACTAAGATAAAGTGGACTGTACATCAAAATAAAATTAAACAAATTATATAAGAATGTTTTTGTTTCAAGGTTATCAGAAATATTGTTGGGAATGTAGGTTGAGAATGTAACATTTCCATATTAGATATAAGTTTCACAAAATTATTTTCAGAGATAAAATTTCCACGTGATTTTCAATTATATGTTCTCATATGAGAAGGTGGGCGACAAGTTTTTATTCACAGTGAAAATAAAACACAACTAACCAATAACTACCAACTTTCCTTTATTTAATTATTCTATTTTAGACCATCTGTTTCTAAATATAGGATCTGTTTGATCAAATCATTATATTATTTTTAAACTATTTTCTTTTAAAGGAAAAAGATAATTAGAAATATTAAGAACTTTTTTTAAGGGAAGGGAACATCGAGAACTTACCAAACACATTTGTGAGAATAACATTAGCTGGCAATAGAATCCTAAGAAAGCTAATCCTAGAAATATATTTGTATACCATGATACAAACGCCTGATGATATTAATTTAATCTCACTTAGAACGTAATATGAGATTCAACCTTTGTAAATAATCAATACTAAATATATTAAAATATTTAACAATAAATTACTAAGTTTGATGAAAAAAGATAATAGTACTATGTTTGATGAAAATTGATTATTTTTATAAATTTATCTTTGAAAAGAAATAATTAATTAATATTTCAATTATAGTATTTAATGTTGATTGTATAAAAAATATAATTAATTAAGAATATATTAATAAATAAATAATCGAGGAAAAGAAATTCTTAAAAATGTCTTATGTTTAGAGACAAGTTAGTAAATCTTGAAGACATAATTTACACGAGTTTTGAATAATTTTTTCTTTTTCTTTATTTAGTAGAGTGATTTTGCCACAACAGTATAATTTATATACGAAACAACGCCACGGATGAAAAGTGTCACAACAGGATTGTAAGTTAAAAGAACATTTAATCACTTAATTAAATATAGTAATGGTTTCAAAAATTTGAAAATATGGGTGTTTGGTCTAGTGGTATGATTCTCGCTTCGGGTGCGAGAGGTCGTGAGTTCGATTCTCGCAACACCCCATTTTGCCAAAATTAAATCTAAAATTGTTGGTCTCTATCAATGTCTGGAATGAAACTTGTTCTTTGTTATGCAGTTTCAATTGATACTACTATATTAATAATTAATTCATGGGTATCAGTTTACGTGAATTTTAGTCAATAAAATATGTAGTATTGAAAAATAAGTGTAAGAGTGAATGTCACACTATATATATATATATTATGTATTAAGCTTTTGTTTTAGATTAAATCTAAAATTTATTTATTTTTCTAGAAATAACTTTTATGAGAGTTTATTTAAAAATGGTAAAAATTATGTTGAACTCATTTATTACAAATTAAAAGAATAAATTTGATCTTCAATAAATTAGATATTTATTGATAGATGTTTTAACATAATAAAAATCATATTTTTTTATAAAAAAAAATCTCTTGAGAATAATTTTTGTAAAAACTATTCAAATTAGCTTATTATTTTTAAGTTTTTTTTTGTTGAAATTTTACCATTAAAAAGAGTTGAAACAAAAAGATGAAATATTTAAAATAATTTTTTTTATAGAAAAATGGTTAAATATATGATAGAAAAATAAAAAATATTACTTTTTAAAATAAAAATCAAATTTTATAAATTAATAAAAATAAAAAAACATAAATTACAATTAAATCTTAAAAATATTCTTTAAAAAAACGAGTTAGGTGATATCTCTTCTTTATAAAATAACAATCTTGCACACCGTAACAAAAAAAATAATAATTAACAATATTAAAGTTTTTTTTTTTTAACTCAACTAAAATATTATCTAAGTTACTGCATATAATATTTAAATTTAATATAAATATTTTAGTTAACTTAATTTAAGTAACTAAATTAAATTAAAAAAGTTATTTAACATAGGATAATGTTGTACTTTTATAAATAAGCAACATTTTTTTCCTTTATTTTTTGTTAAATTTTTCTAATATCAATCAATTATATTATTTTTTATTTATCTTTTTTAATCTATTTCTCTCTTTATAAATTCTCTCATAGTTGAACATATCATAATTTTTGTTTTTTTTACCTATTTCACTCTTCTTATAGCATCTCTCATCTATTTCTGTGTTCTCAGTTTCTCTCCGCTACCAATTACACCTTGAGAAATCAAAGGTGAAGATATAAAACACGGAGATTTCCGCCACCCAGATCTCTACAATCACAACCCGTCATTCGCCGTTACCACGTAATCGGAGCCTCTTTTATTCGCTGCCGAACTTCTCTCATACTCGAAGGGGTAAGTTACCGATGATTCAAAATATTTCTTCTCCAACCTAAACAATTCTAATTTTTCTAAAATCCTTAGCAACCAAAACAAAATATTACTACTTTCTTAAATTTCCATGCTTTTGAGAGTCACACCAACTCTTTTGCCCCAGTTTTAATCCTTGCGCATCATAAACAATTTGGTGTTGCACTGAACTAAACAATTTGCATCTTTCATTGCAAAAGGATTTCTGATTTTGTCTTGTTAGAGTTAAATTGAGATACTTGGATAATGGTTAGTATGAAATCATACTGCTGTAGTGGTGCCTTTTTATGTTTACTTCCTCTGTAAACCTAAAATGGATGCAAATTGAGTAGTTGCTTGTGTTTAGTTTTGTGGCAACTAAAATTGATTTTATTTAAAAGTGAGTTGAACTAAAAAATTATTACGTTTGTACTCAAAATCTATGATTCTGGCTTCAAGTTAGAATCGATTTTGGAGGCAAAATCAATTTTACTCATATCACCCAAACATGTCAAAACAGTTTTAGACCACCATATTTGATTTTTTATCCTCCAATTGTGGAACCAAACATGCACTTAGTGTATGTTGAATTCCACTTTTGGACCAAGCAAAATTGATTTCTAGAGGTTTATAATTGATTTTGACTTATTTGGTTGTTCTCTGAGTAGAATTGATTTTGCCTGTAGAATTGATGAAGTTAAAATTTGTAGCTTTTGATCTAGAATTGATATTTAGCCTTGGATTTATCATTTGACTCACTTTCACATGAAGTAAACATAAATCATTTTAATTTGAACTAACTTTTAGCCAAAATCAAATTTACTGAACCAATTCATTCAAAATCAATTTTGTAACTGCAGAACCTTGAATTAATCACTTGTTTTTTAGTTTTGGTTGTGTAATCATTCTTCGTGTTTGTAGTATTTCAATGTTTCCCAAGATGTCCTATTGTGATGTGGAATTGATTTTGAATACAATATGCTAGGTATGGTTGTTCACGAGTATACATGAGTTCAATGCGTTACAACAAACCACGGTTAATCATGAACATATATTGCTTTGGAAGGAATCTTGTCACAGCACCATCGTGTTCTTTGTCTCCTGTGCATCTTCCAGCACAAAAGTATGACATCATTCTTTAGTATTTAACTCTTTGTTATGCTGTGTTCTATTCAACAGTTTCATCTTCGTATTCATGTGTACAGTTTGGTTTTTAATTAAGATAAATATGCTATTAGCCTTGTGGGCGCCGCCATTTTGGTTTTCAATAAAAATGTTATGTCTGTTATGTATCTTCTAGGTTGTCATTTGATATATTAGTTGCTGACTGACTGTCTTGTATGTTGCAATGTAGGGAAGCACATTTTTGGTATGTTTTACCTGATGAAGTAAAAGGCACAAACCTGTTGAACAGATATTTTGAAATATTAGCACCTTGTGAGAAAGAAAATATACTTCGCATGAGTGGGGAGGAACTGAAGAAAAGTGCCCTCCTATCTCGTGCATTGGTTCGCACTACATTATCAAGATGTAAGTTTTGAAGTTCTCATATACTCAATGCAAAATCAATACACTTGTATACCAATATCTGGTACCTCAGTGGCAATTGTGAGAATCGGACCTGTCTGTCAACATTGTTTCCCTTTTCTTCTGGAATAAACTGCATTATGCAACTCTTAACTTTTAGAACTGTAACATAATTTGATTATGTTTTGACTGAATAGGCATATAGTCTACTTGTTTGGTTGAACATCTGTTATCTGTATATTGATCATGTTCTTGCTTCATTTAGTTCTGATTCTTTCTATATCATGATAGAGGTCATGTATCTAAACACTATTTTTTACTGCTAGACCAGACAAATTGTCATGTTGATCCAAAATCCTGGAAGTTTAGGAAGAACAATCATGGCAAGCCTGAGGTGTGTTTTTCTATTGTTAATTTATTACCTGTAACTTTTGTACGATTGCACCTTCTTGCTTAATTGAAATGTATTGTTCATTGAGTTTTCTTGTAAACACTAAAAAAATTAGTAGCATATTTGAATAGGTGGATAGCCAATATGCTGATGACTGGAGCTTACCACCACTACATTTTAATATCTCACACACTTCTTCTTTGATAGCATGTGGAGTAACTGTGGGCTCACCGGTATGTATATAGAATTACTGTTCTAGTTTTAACTTTTAAGACTTTTTATTTTAGTGGTCATGTTTCTTGCTCACGACTGTTGGCTTTGAACAGATTTAACTCGTTTTCTCATTGTAGATTGGTATTGATGTTGAAGAGAAGCAAAGGAGGTTAAAGAATGACATTTTAGCCTTTGCACGTCGATACTTTTCTCCACATGAACTAGAAATGTTGACACAAATTGTAGACCCTGAGCTTCGGCGTCAGGAGTTTATAAAATTGTGGACTTTGAAGGTTAGTCAAATTATTGAACGTGATTTGATTTTTACTACTCAGTTAGGAGTTGGGTGAGAAGCAAATGAAACTCTTTGAACTATTATCTAGACAAAATTTGGCTATTTCTCATTTTTGTAGAATAGTGGTGCTATAACGCAGTGGAATTTGAACTAACCGTTATTGTTCTGCAATACGCTATTTTGTACAAATTATTTTCAAATAGCGGTCATAGCTGTGTTGTTGCACTGTAGCGTAGTGGAAGTTGAACAAACCACTATTTTTCTGATCCGTGATTGACCACATTGTTTCTTTGTTTAGCTTTGCATCATTTATTTTCCCCTTTGTTATCTCTAGTTTAAGTAGTTCTTTGTTTTATGTACAAGTTCCTTATTTTTGTGAAAAGTATTTGTATGACCAATCAAATATAGAGATTAAGCATAAATTTCCTTTTATACATATCTATTTATGATAGTTATGAGCATAATGTGATGAGGGAGCTTAAGTAGGTTGAAAATTCAACCTATCTTTTTTGCCGTTCTGCAGCTTCACTTACAGAGACATTTCCCATTTATAGGAGGCATATGTAAAAGCACTAGGAAGGGGTTTCTCAGCATCACCTTTTAATACTTTCACTGTTGGATTAAGAGACCATATGAAAGGAGGCATCCATGTTCCACCTCATGTGATTTCTAAGGTATGTTTTTTACAAGGTTTGTTGGATATTATATGTTGATGAATTGCATAAGAACATATTGAAGCAGAAATTTCCGTATAGTGTACAAATCCTTGCTTTATTAGTTTGTATTTGTCTGCTTCAACAGTTTATTTTGCTGACAGGAAGCTGAAATTACTGTTGAGCCTTTTGGTGAGCTGAACAATCTCTCAAGCAATTGGCATTTTGTGCTTCTAGAGTTGCTTGGTTCTCATTATGCTGCCGTTTGTGTAGAAAAGGAAAGCACCAATACAGGTAGCGTGTTAAAATATTTTCTGTCGGATCGAAATGCAGCAAAAGTTGTGGTAATTTGTAGATCCAAGAAATGTATGAGTTTAATTATTTTAACTACTATTTTGAGATGTTTGAGTAGCTGATACAGCCTCATGTTTGTGGTTTGCAGGCAAAGGGAGCATTCCAGTAAATCTGACGATACGGAAAACAATCCCATTTGTGGAAGATGAATGTGTTTCTGGAACTGACCCTGTGGTGGTGATTGGGGGCTTGAGTAAACTGTTAGTGTGCTGATTAGTGATTTTATAATAATATGGAAGTTTTGCCAACAGCTTTACATTTTGGAATCACTGTTCAAACTTATTTTAGAGCTCCATTTTTTCTTGTTGCTTGGGAAGGCTTGGATAGATGCTGATATCTACTGAATTTTTGGAGCACAATGTACTCCCTGTTCCCTATTTGTGTCTGCAGTGGCTGTTGCACTTGCAGGGAATAACCAAATTTTAATTTGAAATGTAATAATAATTCATGTAAATGTATACATTAGTTAAATAATTTAGCCGTCTTGCTTATAGTAAGATTTGGTATCTTTATTATAATAAGATCGAAAAATTACTCCATTCTGCATATCATGTTTCCCTCCAAAACATCCTTGTATTTAACCCTTTCTGTAACTTTCAAATGCTCTAATTTTAATTCTATCTGTTACTTTAAAATGCTGCAAGTTCAACATATTTTCAAAAGTATATATATTATACAGGGAGCAAGTCGGGCGAAGATATTTTAATTTTTATTAATCAAAATGACATTAATAATTAATTTTACAATTATTTTTAAGGAGATTTGAATTCGGAAGCTTGAAGTAACAAAACTAGATTTTACCACTTATTTCTTCCATTTCCAATTGTTTTTCCTCGTCAATCTCCCCCAATGAGTTGATAGTGACAATCGTGTGCGATTCTTACTTTTATTACTTTGTGTTTCTATGAGATTAGTTTTGTGACATTAACAAGTTTTTCACTTCCACGAATCTTCTTCACTGTGTCGTCATCCTCCACACCGCTGTCGATCTTATGATGCCGCCGTCAATCTACTGAGTAGTTATCCTAAATGAGATGGAATGTTATTAGTTATCCTAAATGGTTTCTGTAGAGCTATTTTATACTGAGTAGTTTAGGTGCACTTTTTCTTTTGCTTTGAAGTTGTGATATTATTAAATCAAAGCAATACATTTTTTTAACTAAAAAATAGAGCAACACATAATTCATTTATTATTCCATAGTTTTTCATTCATTTTATTATTTTTAATAAATTTTTAGGTTACTTCATTTAAGTAGTTTGATCAAACATCACATCTTCAAATGTTGATTGGAAAAAGATATGAAATTTGACAATATAGAAGTGGCTTATCAATTTTGGCTTATACACATACTGATTTCAGAGTTAAAAAAATTGTGAACAAGAATAAAGGTGGCACTATATCATCATGTAGCTTTGTTTGTTCTAAGGATGAGATACGAAAGATGGACAAGAGCCTCAGAACCGAGATTAGAACATATTTCAAAGCAAATATTTCACTAGTATGCAAAAATAGAAATTTTGCCATCCATGAATTTGTAGAGGATCATAATCATCCTCTACAACTTCTAGAGACAACACACATAATTGCATAAGATAGAAATTCCTGCTCTACTATTCATATTTTGTGCTATGCTTTACTCTTATTTATGTTGCATAATTGTGTTATGCTGCAGAAGTATTGATATCACCTTTCACACTGCCTTGTGTTACTTGGTAAACATTTCTAACATTGTGATGCATAATTTAATTAAATGGACCAGAAAAATTATAATAAAACAAAGATACTCAATTCATTATATTCAAAAAGAGTTATAAACTTAACAAAAAAGAACAAGAGGATCATTATATACAATTATACATTATATCCTAATTCTACTTTACAAATTTTTTATCATTCTTGAATTCTAACTATCAAATTCTCCTATGTCTCGTTTTCTGTGTTGTCAAATTCATGTATATCAAATCTTGCATAGTGTCTCTTTTCCTTTTTGTTCTCTTCAGCAGTGCTTTGAATTAGTCTATCAAGTTCAATAAGAATAATTGCAAAACTCCATTAGTGTTGACATAGAAGCAGCCGTTTGGAAAAAACATGTATCTAGTGGATTCTATTGCAAAGCTCCATTTCTATATTAAAGCTTGGCCACAAGGGAAGCTTCATTCCTGAACTACTCTACTGCACCCTGCAAGAAAGTTACTGATTAAATTTAGCATTGTGTACAAACAAATTCCTTACATTAAAACTACAACCAAACCAGACTGTATGTAGCATAGAAAAAACATGTATCTATTTATAAACAACACTAGACCAATTTACTCAAGATTAGCATGGAAAAAAACATGTCTCAAGCATTTTACACCAACAAATATCTTGTAACTTATAAACCACACCATACAATTAACTCATATGAGAGGTACAAATTTAACCAATTTAGTATTAATCCGATCTACACATGGATGGAAGTGGGGATTTTGGGGTTGCAGATCTGTTTTGAGTTCAGGTCTAATTAAGCAATTTTTAAAAAAAAATAAGTATTGGACACGTGGCTTAATCTGCGATTTATCAGACAGACTCGATTGCTCCAAAGGCAAGGTGCAGTTCCCGCCTTAAAGGTAGACAATCTGAATATGTGAAATGACATTTAACACAACATCCATAATCCTGATCTCAATGGATTAACAAATATGTTACGATATACACAAGAGAATTCAGAAAGAATTACACTATAGTTGACTTTAAACATGTAATTTCACAGCCAGTAGTAAATCTATAAACCAAACATTAACTCTGAAGGCCTATTGTAACCAAATAGCTATTAAGGCCTATAGAATACTTTGCAGTAACAAATTGGTATCTGCTCTACTGAAAAAATAAAAAAATAAATAAAAAAAACAAATCACCTGCATTGACAAATTGTCCCTCATTTCTCAACTCTTAATGTCTAGCCATAAGAAACTGGTAATATGTTTGGTCCCTAACTTCCTACATTCACCACTTGGATTAAATTTTCATAAAAAAATCTATGAAATGTCTAACAAACAATTAATTCTTTAGTTCTTATAATTATAATTCTTTTAATTTTTTTTTTTTATTAACATCAATACAAATATAATTTCATTTTAAAATATAACTTCTATTTAATTTCTATTATCAAAATTGTAACATCATTAAAACATAATATTTTTTAAACAAAAAAATCTAAATATAATAAAAATTATTATATTTTTTAACCTAAAATTAATTACAAATGTTTCAATCTTCTTCTCTAAAAAACTTAAATCGCATTTTTTTTCTTCATTTCAATCCTCTTCCTCATCATAATTTCCATATGAAATTCATCATTGTATTCAAATTCATCATTACCATAGAAACAGAAACATTTGAGGTTAATTTTAAATTAAAAACTCTTATAATTTAATTATATTTAAATTTTTTTTAATTAAAAAATAGTTAAATTTTAACAATATTACAATTTTTATAATAGAAATTAGATAAAATGACTATTTTAAAATAAAATTATATTTATAAGAATGTTAAAAAAAAAAAAAACTTAGGATAACTAACATTAAAAAAAAAAGTTAACATTAAAAAAAAAATTATAATTGCAAGTAACAAAATCATATTTAAACATTTTTTTATTTTAACATTAATTGGACCGGTTAATTTATTTGTGGGGTGGAGAAAATTGGAGGTACCAACACAATTAAGGATGTTGGGCAAGCGACTGGGGGAACTTGTTGTGGAGTATTATGATGGTCACCCTCTCCTTTGGAAAATAGTTTCAAAAGAAAGATGTCGGATGAGAATGAATGAGCAATAATCAGAATGAAGTCTCTCCCCCAGAATTTCCCCTCAAATTTGCAGAACACTGAATCCTGTTTTGCTAGAGTATCATACTAGGTAGCTGACTTATCTTCTTTCAATTTCAGCAAATAATGAAGGCCATTCATATACTTTTCGGCAAAAATTGCAAATCCTGTGTTAAAATTGCACTCTTTCTTTCCCAAGTTGAGAGCATTCAAACATTTTTCGCTAAAGGACCGTGTTTGCATATGTTTAGTACCAGATACTTTGGTACTTGTGACCGAGCTCATACTACAGGGACAACACAGTGAGTATAAACATGAGATCGACTATATATTTTTAGACGAGAACAACATATTCCCTAGAATTTCTCAACATATCTCCTTTTAGTTCTCTCACTGACAAACAGCTGTTGGTGGTGGCAGACATCATTTTTGTCCATCAGAATACATCATATTTTCATAAATAGTACTATGCTGCAACGGTTTTACCAATAGTCCTTGCAAGAACAGATTCCATTCCTGAAATGGTGAAAGCGAGTGGCGTCTCTAACAATAAATTGGCGATCGACAATTTTACTAACCAACTTAAAAAACACATGACAATCCACACACACTCTCAGGTTTTTCATGACAGTAATATCTGTTCCAGACCTAGTATTTAATAGACCAAAAGCAATTGCCAATTTTTCACTGTGCACCCCGGCACCAATTAACTGTTCTTCACTCCTTCCTTGACACTTGTGATCTGGTTGATGAATCTCCTTCACAAGATTTTCCAATTCACCCAACATTCGATATATTTCCTTACTTTGGGGATGACTTGTATCCCCAGAGTAAAAAAGGTGCATTTTTCCTTTATACTCCACGTAGCTAATCCCAGGATCCTTTCTAAGCTTTCGATCTCTCATCATAACTCGAACTCTCAAAACCCCGTCTAAGTTTTTAGCATCAGAGTACACATTCGACAACAAAACGTAGTAACCTATATTTGTAGGTTCAAGCTCAATGACATGTTGAAATGCCACTTCTGCTAGTTCTACATTTCTATGAATCTTGCAAGCACCAAGAAGTGCTCCCCAAACAGCACCATCAGGTTTCACCTTCATTGACTCTATCCGATTCATCGCTTCCTTCAACCTACCAGCCC
This sequence comes from Cicer judaicum, assembly GCA_037974835.1. Taxonomy (NCBI): domain Eukaryota; kingdom Viridiplantae; phylum Streptophyta; class Magnoliopsida; order Fabales; family Fabaceae; genus Cicer; species Cicer judaicum. The sequence continues at coordinate 9,866,728 of JBBPBS010000968.1, forward strand.
GGCCCAAAAGATCAACCAAGCAAGAATAATGCTCAGGACCAGGCTGCAAACCAAACTTCCTCTCCATCTCATCAAAATACTCCAAACCTTTCTCAGTCAACCCAGCATGACTACAAGCCGAAAGAACAGTCACGAAAACCGTTCTATCCGGCCTCACGCCAGACCTAACCATTTCATCAAAAAGCTCGACCGCAATCTCACCTTCTCCATGAATCCCATACCCACCAATAATAGCAGTCCAAGACACAACACTCTTTTTCTTCTCATCCATACAATCAAAAACCTCTCGAGCACGTACCAAATTACCACACCTAGCATACATATTAATCAAAGCATTCATCAAATAACTATTCGAATGAAATCCAAATTGCTCGATTTTCCTTTCCACCTCACGACCAATTCCTTGCGCACCAAGGTTAGCACAAGAACACAAAACACCAAGAAGCGTAACAGGATCAGGTTTCACCCCATTCACCTTCTTCATCTCATTATAAATCCCCAGAACACGCCGAGCATGACCGTTCTGCGCGTAACCAGAAATCATAGCGTTCCACGTAATCAAATCCTTCACAGGAATTTCATCAAACAGTTGGCGCGCATATTCCACCTCACCACACTTAACATACATAGTAAGAAAACTATTTGCAACTGATAAATCAGAATCGAAACCTAACGTAAAGGCACAAGCGTGTAAACACGCACCAATGTTTAAGTGATTAGGGAGCGTGATCCCCGAAACTAAACCAAGCATGGTAACAGAATTAACTGAAACCCGCATTTCTCGGCGCATTTTACGGAATATATTAACGGCTTCAGGGAACGTGGAATTAGAAGAGTAACCAGAAATCATGGCGTTGTAAGAGATGGTTAGGTTTATGGATTGTTCGTCGAAGACTTTACGAGCGAAGTGAGGGAGTGAGGATTTAGAGTACATAGAGATGAGAGAGGAGTGGGTATACGGGTCGGGTTGTGAACCGGTTCGGATGACGTGGGCGTGGAGCTGGGAACCGGTGAGGGGGAGAGAGAGGAGGGCGCATGATTTGAGGAGGACAGGAAAGGTGAATGTGTTTGGGAAGAATGATGAACGGAGCATGTGACGGTATACGGTTAGTGCTTCTTGGTATTTTTTTTGCTTTGATAGTTCTCTTAGGTAACAGTTCCATGCTGTCGTTGGATTGTGTTTAGACTCGCCGAGATTGTGCGGTGTCACTGTAAAGTGACGGCGGTTGTCGTCCGTCATCGATTCGTGACAAGTATTTGACATTTAGACATACCATTCGGGTTAAACTGCAATCTTCTTAACCCTATAGAGGTAATATTGTAGTGTTATTTTAAATATATAAAAATTGTTTTTCAGAAAAAAATTAATTAATTTTGGCAAACTAAGATACTCCATGATAAATGAATCTTTATTCAATAATTCCAACCAATGTTTTTTGTGAAAGCAATATTTTTTGTTGAAGGTTAAATGTGTCTTTTAAATATTTGAAATATATTAAAATTATAAAAATATTTTTAAATATGTCTCTTGTTTATCATTTGATTTTTGATTAACTTATTTGATCGTTATTTTATTCTATGAATTTATCCTGTATCAAAATGTAGGATTAATAGTTTTTTAAATTTTTTATTCAATAAACAATAAAATAATATCACTTTATATATTTAGATATTAAAATAAATATTTATTTAATATATTTTATACATATCTATAAATTATCAAACTATTTT
>JBBPBS010000968.1:9868676-9882532 GCA_037974835.1 Cicer judaicum
TTAAACTATGTTGATAAAAACAAAAAATTCATATATTTTAAATATATTAAATTAGAGGTTTCACAATTTTTAAATTACAAACTCGTTATTCAAATCACTTCGATTTTGATAGGATTGATATGCTTTAAACCTAAACTAGTTTAAATAAATACAGGTTTGATAAGGTTATAAAATTTTGAAAATAGTTTTTATTAAAGTTTCAAAAGAAAAAAGTTATAACAATATTTTTAAAATTATATATTCTTATCATTTTGACTTATTAATAAAAAAAATACGTAAATAAACATTTAAACAAATGAAATATATATAAAAAAAAAATCGATTATAATTAGAGACGGTCAATTGTTAGTGAAGATAATTTATACTACATACAAACAAAATTCATAAAATATATATAAATTAATTTTGTTAAATATATATATATATATATATATATACTTCCTGATTATCTATATTCCCAAATTATTACATTAAATGAACATTAACCAAAATATAGAAAAGACATTGAAAGTTGAGAAAATATACGAGAGGCGAATAAAAGTCAATCAATAAGGTAATTTGTTGATTACATTGTATGTGTTTCATTAGACTAAAAACAGCATAAAAATCCACATTGTACTGTTCAAAAGCTAAATAGAACTGAATGAGCAATTAAAATTTGCTACAAAGTAGAATAGCATGATAAATAAATCAAATTCACTTGAGTTAAAAGTAAATAAATTTATCTTGTACTAAATTATAGTGGTTGTCCCATTAACTATATTACAAAAATATATTTCTAAATCATTGCATAAGCAGGTTACTTTGAATTCAATATTAGACAAAACATTTCATGCAAATGGCTATGAAATGAAAGAAAAAAAAAAACATAAAATATAAAACATCTAAAGAAAGTCAAGAAAATAGGTCAAAACTGATTTGGCATGTACATCAAGTGTTGCAGCATGCATAAATTCGCTCTTCTTTGGACACTATGTACAAACATATTCTAAACACCAAATTTGATAAGCTTTGATCATCCATAACTAACACTAAGTAGAATTAGACATAAATAACATCAATTTGATTAGTAAATTTTGACAACAAAGTAGAGTCAAACTTATTTTTATGGAAAAAAAACTATATGAATTTCTATTTTGTTGGAAGTGTTGAATGATTAATTACTTGACATTGGTTCCACAAGCAGTAGAAAATATTGTAACTGATTAGAGCTCCTTGAAACTAACTAATTATCAAATTCGTCATCTCAAACTATATCCCATGATGTATTACTCTTTTGTAGTTGAAACTTGAAAGCTTGTTTGATATAACTTAACAATTAAAAAGCTGAAGAATATGGATATTATCTATGAAATTAAATATGACCAAATAAGTTTCCAAGTTGGTGGTTCAATCACCAAAGCCTAAATGAAGCACAATTGTCAACACAATATGAAATGTTCATGGTAGATTCATATAAAACTTAAGTGTCATAATAAATAATAAATTTTTAGTGTAAATATTCAAAAACGTATAAAATTTAAAATTTATAATTATCACATACTTGAATTCGATGAGGAAGTCACAATATTTTGTATCAAATTAGACAGAATAAAATAGTTTATCTCCATTACTCTTTTCTATACAAGTAAGAATGAAAATTATTTTGTGTTCGTAAAAAAAAAAAATATAGGTGTTTTTTGTTGGAAGAGATGATAAATTTATAGGTAATTTTATTTAATCTTATATATCCATCAAGTATCGGTATCAACTAATGAGATTGATTCGTTTAATATTTAGTTGTTAGTACAACTTTTATCTTTCCAATTTTTAGTGGTTACTAAAACCATTGTCTTTCCAATTAGTAGCTCTTAATATTTGCAGATTTGCAGTTACTATAATTTAGTTTAGGCCAATAAATTGAAAGGTTATGAACCATAAAAATTCTTACATCCTTCCACTTTGTCAAAAATTTAAAGAAACCAATACATAAGTATGATACTTTCATGTATCAAATCTCATTCATGTGAATACATGATTAGTTAACTTAATATAATAAAGCACTAAATGTGAGTTACAACGATCATGTATTATTATTTTCTAAAACACCATTTTTCCATGTACCACAAATATTATTGTTCTACTATACAAGTACTTAAGCACTGCATAAAATATCATTATGGTTCCTTAAATGTTTTTAGGATATTCATGTTGTAACTCATAATTAAAATTACATGCAAAATGACTAGAAATAAATTATAAAGGTTCAAAAATATATAATCATAAAGAGCTTAAAGTATCAACTTCATCAAATACATTACTCATAGGACAACCAAGACCCATTCTAGTACATGTTCCTTAAATGTCTTTGATTCTAACCTTTTAGTTAGCAGGTCAATAATTATAAAGTCTGTTCTAACATACTTTATGAATATTTTTTGTTTATGAATTTCTTTCTCGACAGAAAAATATTTCAACTCCATGTGATTTGCACTCTTTGAATGTTTATCATTCTTTGAAAAGAATACTGATGCAAAATTATCACAGTTCATTTTCAATGACTTAGCTATAATATGTCAACTATTCTAAACCCTAAAACAAGATTTTACGGTCATAATGTTCGAATTATAGCTTCAAAGCATGCTACACATTTAACTTCCATGGTAGATGAAGCAATAACAAATTGCTTAGCACTTTTATGTAATATGGCTCATTCTCTAAGGAGGAATAAGTAGGTAAAAATGGACTTGTTTATGTCAACACATCCACCAACATATGAGTTGGTATATCCAATTACTTATAAGTGATTGCATCTTCTATACATTAACGTATACTCCTTAGTTCATTGTAGATATCTCAAAACTTTCTTTGCAAATTTCAATGATCAACTTTAGGATTACTTTGATACCTGCCTAATATTACAACCGCAAAGCTAATTTTTGGCCTTGTGAATGTTTGCACATACATTAGACTACCCATTATATAACTATATGGAACTGATTCCATTTATTTCCGCTCTATGTCATTCTTTGAACATTGCATGAGACTGAATTTGTCCCCTTTTTAGATTGGTAAAGTTCCAGCAAAACAATTCTCCATGTTAATTTTCTTTATAATTTTATTGATATAGGTCTTTTGAGATAATCCTAATAATCCTTGTGATCTTTCACAAAATATTTCAATTCCTATCACATAGGACACCTCACCCAAATCCTTCATTTCAAAATTATTAGAGAAGTATTCTTTAGTCTCATGCAACATGCTCAAAATATTAGTTGCAAGCACAATATCATCAACATATAAGACCAAAAACCTAAACTTCAACTGATCTTTCTGTATATGCATTTATCAACTAGATTTTCTTAAACTCAAAAGAGGTAATGGTATCTTTGAACTTCATATACCATTTCCTTGAGGCTTGTTTCAGTCCATATATTGATTTATTGAGTTTACACATCATGTGACCTTTCCCTTCAAAAAGGTTGTTTTCAAGATTTCTTCTTCTTTAAGACTATTTTCATATCCATCTAGTGTAACTCTAGGTCATAATGATCCACCAATATCATGATAATATGCAAGGAGTATTTCTATAAGAAAAAAGGAAAATTTCTTTATAATTAACACCATCCTTTTGAGTATATCCTTTAGCAACATGTTGGACTTTATATCGTTTGATGTTCTCATGTGAGTCACGCTTGGTCTTAAAGACCCACTTACAACAAACTCGTTTAACACCTTTTGGAAATTCAACGATTTTCCAAACTTTACTTTCTTGTATGGATTTTAACTCATCTTTCATGGCATCAATCCATTCCTCTAACTCAACACTATCTATAGTTTGTGAAATTGAAAATGGATCTTCATTGATCCCAATGTTCGACTATGGTAAATAAGTATCATAATATAGCTAGAAATAACTATTCTTCTTTCTCTTTGAGATCTTCTAAAAGGAACCTCTTTAGACTCATTTTGTTCATACCTTTGTGATTTAGTCTCTTCATTGAGTGTGTTATCATTCAAATTTTATTCATTGTTGTTCGAATTTTCTATAACAATATTTGGAATGATTGTTGATAAAGGAACACTTATAGGTAAGTAGTATTTACCTTAACTTCCTTTAGACTTCTCAAAGTAACTTATAAAAGATATACCTTTTAGACTTCTCAAAGTAATCAATAGAGTAATTCGAGAGTCTAGTTTCTTTTCATTTGGATTATATACTTACTTCTACTTGACAATATCAAACGTGCATGTGTCTTCAACTTGATTTCCTAATTGTCCACAACTAAAAGAGAGTTTTAGGAACTGCCTAGCTAGGAACTTTGTTTATTAAGCACATAGCAATTTTTAATGCATACATCCATACAAAAATTGGCAATGAGGAGTTGTTAGTCATACTCCTAATCATATTTATTAATGTTCGATTATGACTTTTTGCCACACCATTTTTTTGTGGTGGGTATGTCATTGTGTATGGATATCGTGCCTTTTAAGAGACTTTTGAAATGGCCCTAGAGATTGTTCCATTTCACCATGTTTTTTATAAAGTTCACTACCTTTATCAAATCTTACGACTTTCACTTTCTTTTCTAATTGTCTTTCGACTTCATTGATATAAATCTCAAAGGCATCAATTGCTTGAGACTTTTCTATAGGCAAATCGACATATTCACAACGTGAAAAGTCATCAATAAATGTGATAAAATATTTTTATCCACCAAGACATGAAGTTTCAAAAGGCCCACATATATGAGTGTGTATAATTTCTAGTTGGTTGTTTCTTGTGGCAACTTTCTTGTTATGTCTTGTATACTTTCCTTTAATGCAATCCACACATAACCTAAGCTCATTAAAATCTAAATTTTTTAAACCTCATTTTCTTGGATATATGAGTGTATAATTTCAAGTTGGTTGTTTCTTGTGGCAACTTTCTTGTTATGTCTGGTATACTTTCCTTTAATGCAATCCACACATAACCTAAGCTCATTAAAATCTAAATTTTGTAGACCTCATTTTCTTGGATATATGACCCATACATTAATGCCACAAGTATGCAAAATGTTTATTAAACATGTTACACTTAGTTCTAATACTTTGATGCTCGAAAAACAATGACTCATAAAATTGATTATGAAGTTTCAATATTTATAAATCATCAATAATATAACAAGAACCAATAAGTTTATTATTATTACATAAATTAAAACAACCATGTCTACCATTAAATTTAAAACCACAATTGTCCAACTTTAAAGAGAAACAAAACTCCTAGACGTTGAAGGTACATAAAGAGTCTTTATTAGATCTAAATGATAGTTAGTATCCAAAATGAAACGACAAGTCCCTATGCTTTCAATTAGAACTTTATTATGATTTAAAGTTTGGAGAAATATCCTTGCTTTGATTTGTGATTTGGATTGTAAGGAATCCCTACATATTAAATGCATGAGTAGTAGCTCCAGAGTCAAGCCACTAGCATTATCTAAGTTTGACTAAAAAGTGCATACATATGTTTTACACAAACCTTTCTTCTCCAACCAAACCTTACATTTTGGACAATATGTTTAGAATTGTCATACTTTAGCACATAGATGACATTTGTCCCATTTTTCTTAAAGTTATTGGTTTCAATTATTTTCTAGTTCCATGAACTAGGTTGAATTTGAAGGTGCAAACACGAGAAATGGGTTGAATTGTGTTTTCCAAAGTTGATAATTTTTTTTGATAATTTATAAAAAAAACTTTCAGTTTTGGTAACTTACTTGGAGTAGAAGTAATCGTATTGAGAGGCAATAAACAATGAAAGCATAAATAATTGGAAAGTTAGCTTTATTCTGGTTCACCGTTAACTAGACTACATCAAGTCCTCTTATTCAAAAGATTTTAATCCACTAATTCAAATACATTGAGTTACAAAGCACCTGACGCTCTAAGCCATTCTTTTTAAACAGCTCGACAACCTCATACTTTTGAGGAACTACCACTTTGACCCTATAAGTCAAATCTTCTCCTAACAACTTGACAATCCCATATTGAAGAATGAACTAAACCACTATCGGGTTTGATACAAAAGATTGGAATTTTAAGTGTTTGCTTCTAACAAAGCTGATAATAATAATAATAATAATAATAATAATAATAATAATAATAATAATAATACACTCTAAGAAAAAAACTGGTAAAAAATATTTTTGAATTAAACAAGTGTTTCTCTCTGTGATCTCTAAAAACTAACTTTGAAATTTTGAGCTTTGTGTGACACCCTAAATCCCAAAATAATATATATATATATATATATAATAATTTATATCATATTCCTATAAAATTTGATTCAAATTAAATAAGTAAAATAAAAATTAAAACCGTTATTTCCGGTATCATCTATCAGAGCGGGGTTCCTCCCAAACTTGAACTTCAAGACTCATTAACCTGTAATAACTGCGATTTCGCAAACGCAGGGCCCATCCAGTCAAACACAAACAACGAAGGAGGTGAGTTTTGAAATCATGTTAATAGTATAATATGAGTAAGAAGAACACGCAAACAATCATAATAGAATCGTATCATAATCACTTTACGATATATCAAAATATTTAATTAAATAGTATCATACTATAACATCAAAGTCACTCAAGTAAAATAATCATCTCATTATAATATGCATCAAATCATCTAATTAATATTACCTTTGAAACACATCAATCACAACAAAACAATCACAAGGAAATGCAATGCTATGCATGAGCTTAGACTCTACTTCACAATGTGGTACCATTCTAACTCTGAAGTACTTGGTTAGGAGGCCATGATACTATCCCACTACAAGAGTGGACGGACAATTCTTGAATGGCCAAGTCCTCATAGATCCCCTCAACTCAACCCGAGACACATATACGCGACGGTCGGGGTACTCTTGTGTTGCACGGTAGCTCCCGGCCTTAGGGAATAACCCACTAATCCACTTAGGAATTCCCCACTAGGTGTACCCCCAAGGTCTATCAGTCTTACTTTAAAGTTCGACTGTAGCCCTCCACGATCAGGCTCATTCAGTTGTACTTCCCCAGAATCACTAGGCTTGTCAGGCCCTACCTATATGATGACAAAATAATCTTCACTTCACAAATTCACAATATTTATTTTCTCCCTTCGTTAGCTTAGACTACTCCATTAAGAGCACCATATTTAAGAATCATCACTATCTCATCAAGTATGAGGTACTTCAATATTTTCATCACAATTTTATAATATCATTAATCATAAATAATCTTGATCATCGTATAAACTCATCACAATTTTATAACATCACTATCATCAATCAAAAATCATCATTATCATCACGTAAGCATATATCAAACCATGCATCCATATTTTATTATCACACCACATAATTTCATCTAAGCAAACATGTACACATAATTTCATTCAACATCCAATATCACAATAATAACAAATATCAACTACCACACAAGTATCGAAAATTAAATCAATCAACACCTTATAAAAATTTCTATTTCACATTTTAACCTCACAATTCTCATATTTCAAATTAATCAATTTATCTCTCAAAGGGCTACTGCCATACGTAGCAACCCTCGGATGAATCGTTGGGAAATACGGTTTTCCCGTTCATCTCACAATATATTATACTCATGAATTCAAACGCTCTCTCACCCCTTACCTTATTTTGACGCTTTCACACATGAATATGATTCCACGAGCAAACAACCTTTGTTTATTGACTATTTGTCCTTCAATTGATCTAACTCGACAGTTTATGGGTAAACGTCAAAAATAAATTATGAGGAGATACTCTAAAAAAATAAATTCGAAAATCGGTCAAAGAAAATTACCATAAATCAGAAAACCAATCAGTGGATAGTATAGCCACTTTTCACACGGTCGTTTTGGCGTTGGTTTCACTCAAATCTGACTTACGGTGAAGGAGAACGGTGCAAAATAACGAATTCTACTCTTTGGTTCTACGGCTTCCCATTCAACTCCCTTCCATTTTCTTTGTTTTGTTTTATTTTAGTACAAATCAAGGTTGACAAGCTCTCTTTATTTATGTTTTTATTTTGGAAATCGACGGATAGAAAACAAGCAGCAAAATCTAACAAACTCATCTAAATATTAGCAAAACCTAACAAACTCATCTAATCATTTGTAAAATTAGTTAACAGCCCATGCCTACCTAACAAATTCATCTAAATATTTGTAAAATTAGTTAACAGTCCATGTCTACCTAACAAATTCATCTAAATATTTGTAAAATTAGTTAACAGCCCATAAAAATACTATCATCTTTATAAATTAGTCAAAACGATTAAATAAATATAACATCAACAATTTATATGAATTACTAAATCACAATAAAGATGTATAAAATCATCATGTCATATGTTATACATAAAAGTAAAGGAAATCAATCACAATATTTCTAACATATCAAAATAGTTATTTATAAATTAAATAATTTAAAATAGAAAGTAGTTATAAATAATTGAAATATAACTATATACATACTTAACATCAATCTAATGCACAGAAAAATATTACATTAATTGGGTACACGTATATACACGTAAAATCGCATAAAATCTTTTTCTTTAAAATATATATTACACTAAAATACTATTATTATTTTTTTAAATATATCAAATAATAAAATATAATATGTATTATTTATATCACTCATGTAATATAACATGTATCAAACTAGCACATCATAGAAAGCATCCATATGACGAAAATTAGCCACGAAATTTATCAACATATATTCTAAAATAATATTCGTCATCAAATTAATTATTTAAAATTCTATTTAATTAATAAAATAGTTTAATATAAAATTTGGGGTGTTACACTTTGAGTTCTTTTTCTCTTTTCTGATTTTCAATGATCTTCCTCTTCTTCCTCTCCTCCTTTTTTCACTCAATTCTTTCGATTCGAAGCTAGTTATGATAGCTTTTCAACTTTTCAGTATGTCACATTTAAACCCTCTAACTTAATTAATGTCTTTAATTATATGATTCTAATATATACTCCATCTGAAATATAATTCAAAAAATAATTGAAATTTTAAATTAAATATATTAAATTTTGAATTATTATTTTTATTTATATTTTAAATGGAGTATTTATATAAATATATTTATAGAAATCAAATTAATGTTTACTATATAAATATGCAGGTTTTTTGTTATTACAATGGCATTTGTGGGTGGCTACTTGGTTCTATCTCTACCATTCTCCATTGTAACCATCATTCGACCTCATGCAATTGGACCAAGGCTTTTCCTCATCATCCTAGACATAGTAATTATGCTCCCTAATTGCAACTTTTATACATATAAACAAATTATTGTTCCTTTTTTATCTTTTCTATATTTCTTAATTGATTAAATCACTAGCTAATCGATTAGATTTAAAATTTAATCGGTTAGTAAGACAGATTAATGAACCTAATTGATAAATATATCAACATTCATCACCTCAACAATACCATTAAATCTCCATATCGGTATCTAAATATATCATTTACTAACTAATTGCCTATTATTAAATGATTACTTATCATTAACTATTTTAATTACTTACATGACTTTTTTTTTAATATTGCTACACGTCCATGATTAGGGACTAGAGAAAAAGGATTGTTTGCCCTTTGATTGCTACCAAAGTTAAAAAATTATTTTCCGTTTTATTACATAGAAAAACACATTAAATATATTAATTATTTTTGACATCATATATATGAAAATCTTGAAAACAACTTATAATAATTGTCAAAAATAGTATAGTATAAGTACTATTAACTTCAACTTAGATTTTAGTGTCAACTAAGTGGTAACTCATAAAACTCTTACTCTGAAATGAAATATAAAAGAAAAAAAAAATGAAAAAGTTGATATATCTAATATGAATTTTTAATTATATAAATTAACTTTTCAATTTCCATGTTATTTATATTTAACTTCAGATGAACTACTTTGTAACTTTAAATTAAATGACAATTATACTATAAAATGATCATCACCTAACATTTTACATAACAAATAACAATAATAACAAAACTCTTCATTTGGTGTGACCCTTTATGAATATGAGATGAGATACAGGGGAATTTTATTATTAGGTATTTTTTCAAAAGCAAAATTTTTCTAGGATAACTTACTACTAGTTTTAATTCTTTTTGAGGAATTTTACTACTGGTTATAACTATACGTCAAACTTTTTTTTTTGTTATTTATAAAACCAACAAACTTCTTTTAATAAGTCTTTAATTAAACATATGCATAATTTAATATTAAATTAAAAAATTTCATTGATTTGTTAATAAATTGTAGGTGTTCCTAACATTGGGCACAGCTAGTGGTGCTTCAGCTGCAGCCATAGTTTACTTAGCACACAACGGCAACCAAGACTCAAATTGGCTTGCCATTTGCAATCAATTTGAAGATTTCTGTTCCCAAACAAGTGGAGCAGTTGTGTCATCGTTTGTTGCAGTGGTGTTCCTTTTATTGTTGATTGTTATGTCCTCTTTGATTCTTGGAAGACATTAGAAAAATTTAGAATATTGCAACAATCATGCAGGGACATAAGTTTCCTGTATTATATGTTATGTTATGTTTTGGTTTTGTTTTCTCTGTTTTTTTTTTAAGTCTTCTTTGGGAAGGTGGTATAGTTTAAAGTATGGAAAACTTTAAGGTTCAATAAACACTTAGCAAGGATCAAACCCCACCATATGTCGAATTCAATGCCTGTTTTTTATCATTAGAACAAACCGTTTGAGTTTTCTTCGATCAAATTTTGTTTATATTTTGGGAAAGAAATGGTATGTAGTAATAAATCAAAATTATTTTATAAAAAATCGTTTAGCTATAATAGAGCAGATGTTGTATTGTTTAAGAAACAAAAATGGAAAACTTAGATTTAGGTGTTTGTAAATTCTTGTAGTTAACCGGATCTTAATAGCAAATATCTATGGGCAGTGTAAAGTGAGGAAGAAGAAACAATTGTGGGGAGAGTTATTCATAACAATGACGCGATAAATGAATTGTTTCATAATCTCAAATTCAAGTAAAAAAAAATTAGATGAATTAACAAAAATTTAATATTTGGTGTCATGCTGAAACTGAGTCTAAAATAGTTTCACAATTATAACACTTTGATACAATAATAATTTACTTTAGATTCAAATATTGAGAACGTTTATGATTGTTAATTTCTATTGATACATGATAATATTCTATATTCCTATAGTCAAATTAAAATATGATTATCTATTTTAATTTGAATTATTGCAACCTATTTTTTAATAATAAAATAGTACTTAAGTTAAATTTTAAATTAATTAGTTACATAAAAGCAATAAGAACAAATAGAGATGAATAATTAAATAACTTGTAATTATAACAAATCAAAATTATATAGTTTTAAGGATACTCATCTGTACCCTAATCCAAAGGAAATTAGGTACACACAATGTTTGACAAAAATTTCATACCAACCATAAAGATCACATTATTATCGTAATAATAAACACAAACTAATATATATAGTTAGAAACAAGTATTTAAATACAAGATGGAAGAAAACAATTCATACCTTAATTGACTCAATTAAACAACTACATTTCCAAAAATATGAGTCCAACCAATTTTATTATATATATCTTGCTCCTACAAAATAAATTCCAAATTCGTTCAACTTTAAATGTTTCTGTCTAGTAATAAGAAGGACCAAAGGTACCAAATTTTGGTAGCTTCTATTTCTCTAAGCATTAAAGATCAATTTTGAAATAAAGGAAAAAAATGGAGAATTAATGCCTTATCTATTTTAAAATTCCAAAAACATTACAATATCATCAATCAAGATTAAGAGCAAACAACATTTTAAAGAAACACAGTCGAGTGCACAACATGATATTGATGTTCTCTTTCCAATTCCAAAAACACTACACTATCATTATACATGGTGACTTTGTTAGAAACCCAACCAAAGTTCAAATATAATCAACTGCTAAAGGAAAATAAAATTCAAAATTAAGAAGTTAGATATGAAATCTAAATTTCAACTGAAATTGCTTTTAAGAAAAAAGAAATCCCTAGATTTCTATTGAGAAAAGATAAATCACTAAATTTAAATTTACAAAATGAAAGCGTAAATCTATAAATTTATTTTTCCAAAAATCATAAAATGAGGATGTGTTTCAGCACCTATTTTAGTTATACCAGATCCATCCATGAATTTTGTGGTTTATTGTGACATTTTTAAAAATGGTTTAGGATTTGTTTTATTGCAAGAAGGAAAAGTGGTAGCTTATGCTTCTAGCAGTTGTAGTCTTTACTCTTAAGATTTGGAGACATTACTTGTATAGAGCGAAATTTGAGGTTTTTAATGATCATAAGCGCCTTACATATTTGCTTGATCAAAATGAATAAGATGGTGGATGAAGTTTCTTAAGGACTACAATTTTGAGTTGAAATATCACCCTAGTTGTTAATGCTCTAAGTAGTAAATCGTTACATGTGGCTTGTATAATGGTACAAGAGACAAGCCTATTAGAGGGGTTTAGAGATATGAATTCGGATGTGTCCTTTAATGCTTTATGCTTGAATCTGAATAGGGTAGAAATCAGTAGTAACTTTAGAGGGATAATAGAAACATAACAACTATTAGATAAAGTATTGCAATCTCTTGTGGATAAGAAGAATTATACCTTATCTAGAGATGGTTTAGTGTTGTTTTATGATAAGATCATTTTTCCTAAGGAGGGGAGTCTTAGGGATAAGATTTTAGATAAAACTCATAACAGTAAGTTCACGATACACCCAAGAATAACTAAAATGTATCAGGATTTGAGAAAAATGTATTGGTGGCCAAGAATAACTAAAATGATGCAGTGTTGACAAGGGGTGTGAATGAAATTCAAGATTCTTCCCACAAGAATTTAGAAGGCACACTTGATGAACTTACATCTTTAGTTAAAAAATTGACAATAGGTAAAACCCAAGAAGTGGTATATGGTATTTGCACTTCTCCATAGCATCCTACAAATTCATGTCCTACATTGCAAGAAGATCCAATTGCTGATGCTCCTCAAGCATATGTAGCAAATATATACAATCCTCAAGCCAACTAAGATCTGTCATCTAACAAGTATAATCCTGGTTGGAGAAACCATCCCAACCTGAGATGGGGGAATTCATTTGTACAACAATAACCTAGGAAGCAACAACAAAATATCCAATTACAACAAATAAGAGATTCCACCATTCAAAATTTGGAAACAAAGATTGTTCAGCTAGCCACTTCAATTAATCAATTGCAGATTCAGGAGTCAAATCAATTGCCTGCAGAATCAGTAGTAAATCCAAATGCTCCCAATATCAATGCAATTATATTGAGGTCTTGGAAAGCCATTGAAATACTAAAGGTACCTGAAAATGCAGTGTAAAATAACAAGGTTGTTGGGGATACTTTCATACCAGAAGTTGATGTTGAGAAAAATATACCTTTTCCTTTTCCTCAAAGGGAAGTGAAGACTAAGAAAATGGACGAGGCAGATAGGGACAAGGAGATCTTAGATATATTTAGGAAGGTGGAAGTGAACATTCCCCTCCTTGAAGCAATCAAACAAATTCCAAGATATGCAAAATTTCTAAAATATTTGTGCACACACAAGAGAAGGTTAAAAGGTAATGAAAGAGTAAACATGGGGCGAAATGTTTCAGCCCTCATTCAGTCCATGCCTCAAAAGTGCAAAGATCCAGGAACTTTTTCCATTCCTTGTACCATAGGAAATAGTCAATTTGATAATGCTATGTTAGATTGAGCCATTGGTAGTGGGATTGTGATGAGGCGGTACTTATCCC
>JBBPBS010000968.1:9882542-9893123 GCA_037974835.1 Cicer judaicum
GAGATGCTCATGAGGTAACATTGTCGGTAACGCTGTAGGGCTGAGGTGTTACATTTCTGGTTATTTTTAGATCCATATTGCATCAAAGGACCAAGAAAAGACCATGCTCACTTCCTTTTCGGCATATTTTCCTATAAGAGGATGTTTTTTCGCCTATGCAATGCTCTTGACACTTTCCAACGCTACATGATTGGTATTTTCAGTGATTTGATAGAAAATTGTATTGATGTTTTAATGGATGATTTTACTGTGTATGGTTCCTTATTTGATGCATGCTTGAACAATTTAGATAGAGTTTTGCATAGATGTATTGAAACTAACCTTGTGCTGAATAATGAAAAATGTCATTTTATGGTTGAACAAGGCATAGTTTTGGGACATGTGATCTCTAAAAATAGGATATAAGTGGAACGTGCCAAGATTGATGTGATCTCTAATTTGTCTTACCAATCTTCCATCCGCTAGATTCGTTTTTTTCTTGGCCATGCAGGTTTTTACTGGCACTTTTTGAGGATTTTAGCAAGATAGCTCTTCCGCTGTCAAATTTGCTACAAAAAGATGTCAGTTTCACCTTCGATGATAAACGCAAGAAGGCATTTGATTTCTTAAAGGCGACACTGACCTCTACTCCCATAATTCAGCCACCCAATTGGACCCTCCCTTTTGAAATTATGTGTGATGCATCTAATTATGCAGTGGGAGTATTCGTTGCACAAAGGGTTGGTAAGGCTACCCATGCTATTTATTATCATTCTAGGACTTTAGATTTTGCACAGGCTAATTATACTACAATTGATAAGGAACTTTTAGCTGTTGTTTTTTAACTTGATAAGTTTAGATCATATTTGCTAGGTTCGAAGGTAGTTTTTTTTACTAACCATGCAACTTTGAAGTTCTTGCTGAAGAAACTAGAAGCAAAACCGAGATTGATCCGGTGGAGGTTGTTGCTCCAAGAATTTGATTTAGAGATTAAAGATGAGAGTGGAGCTGAAACTGCGACAGATGACTACCATCCCCATTCAAGATAAGAGTGGAGCTGACCCCATCCCCATTAAAGATAAGAGTGGAGTTGACCCTATCTCCATTAAAGATAACTTCCCTTATGAGAAACTGCTACAGTTGCGTGAGGTAACTCTTTAGTTAATTGTCTAGTTGTTGGATTCCTTTCTACAGATGCATCCAGAATACAAATACACAAGCTTAAAAGTGATGCCAAATACTATGTGTGGATGATCCATATATGTGAAAATTATGTAGTGGCCAGTTGATTAGGCGATGTATTTCCCACCATGAGGCTCAATCCATTCTTCATTTTTGTCACGCCTCTCAAGTTGGGGGACATTTTGGTCCTCAACGGACATCAAGAAAAGTCTTAGACTCGGGTTTCTTTTGGCCCAATTTGTTTAAATATGCTTTTGAGACTTACAAAACTATTGAACAATGCCAAATAGCAGGTACATCAATTACTCATAGGAGTGAGATGCCACAATAACCTATGTTTTTCTGTGAAGTATTTGGTGTGTGGGGCATTGACTTTGTGGGCCCTTTTCCTATATCTTTTGGTTTTGTCTACACTTTACTAGTTGTTGATTATGTTTCAAAGTGAGTGGAAACAATACCCACTAGGACTAATGATTCTAAAGTTGTTGCAAGTTTTATCAGATCAAATATTTTTTGCAAGTTTGGAATACTCCCGACCATTATAAGTGATCAAGACACTCATTTTTTCAACTGCACCATGAACGCTTTGCTTCAAAAGTAAGGTGTTGTGCATAGAGTTTCTACACCTTATCATCCCCAAACTAATGGGCAAGCTAAAAAAGTCAGTCTGTCCTTTGTGGTGGCCTATGCCCTCACAAAGGCAACTTTTTGTGGCTGCAAAGGCCCTCACAAATGCAGCATTTTGTGGCTGCAAAAGCCCTCATAAATGCCAACCTATTTCACACACTTTGTGGCTGCAAAAGCCCTCACAAAACTTTGTGACCAGCTTATTTGTGGCTGCCAAAAGCCCTCACAAAATCCCACTTTGTGGCTGCTTCTTCCCCTTTGTGAGGGCTTTTGGCCCTCACAAAAACCTTGTTTTCTTGTTGTGGATGGGTGCAGCCAAACAAGAAAGACTATAGCCACTGACTTGAAGAAGCTCATTGGGCTCATAGAACAACCTAGAAAACACCAATAGAGATGTCTCTTTATCGACTTGTGTTTGGTTAGGCATGCCACATCCCAGTGAAAATAGAGCACCGAGCTTATTCGGCGGTCAAGAGTTGTAACCTTGAGATGGAGAAAACTGATTTGGAGAGAAAGCTTTGATTGCAACATCTTGAAGAGCTTAGACTTGAAGTTTATGAGAACTCTCAAATAGATACGGAGAAAACTAAGACTTTCATGATAAGATGATTTCTAGGAAGTAGGGATGGCAATTAGACCCATACCTAGTGGGTACCTGCAAAAAAACCCACAATGGGTAGGGTAAAAACCCGTATAATGGGTATGGACATGGGGACGGGTAATTACCCGCAAAATTAAGCAAGTATGGGTGTGGGTATGAGTACTATAGTACCCACCCCACCCCGTACCTGCACTTATATAAATATATTATTTATTTATTTAGTTATTTATTTATTTATTTATTATATTAGTGATTAGTTTAATTAATTGTTTTCTTTTATGTTTTAACATCTATTAAGATCATTGGACCATTACAATATTTATAATTGAAATATAAACGTTTGCAAATTTTTTAAGAATCTAATTATGATAAATAGGTAAATAATTGTGATTTTATAACTAATAGTTATATCTTATTAATCGCGACTTCAAAATTATACTTGCAACTTTGTATCAATTATCTCAGATAATATTGTCGTATGACTTGCAAGTTGCAACTTCAAAAAATATTATTATGGATATTTAAATATGTATTGTAACGAGTGTTCATTTGAAATGTTTTGAGTTAGAAAATATTTTGGTTTATAATATTTTATGATTGGATTTAAGATATTTGAATAATTTTTAAATTTAATCACAATAATATTATTTATTTAAATCGTGGGTATGGGGACGGTTACTATAGTACCCTACCCATTGCCATCCCTACTAGGAAGGAATTTTCCATTGGCCAAAAAGTTTTATTGTTCACTTCTGTCTTAAAATTATGGCTGGGAAACTACGATCCAAGTGATTTGACCATTTTGTTATTTCTAACATTTTTCCTCATGGTGTAGTGGAAATAAAAAGTGAAAACAAAGAGAAAGTGTTCAAAGTAAATGGACAATGCCTCAAGTTATTCCATGAGAGCTATGTGCTTGAAGATGCTACCATAAGATAACTCTCCTTGGAAAATCCACCTAAACAAAAGTTTGAACATAGAGCTCCATTTCCTTACTCTTTCTTTATATTTGTTACTTTCATTGAGGTCAATATGCAATTTATGTGTGGGTGGTATTATTTTGGATTTTATTTGTTATATTAAAAAATAGAAATAAAAATGGGCATTGCGCTGCATGCTTTTTCATCAGATTTTGTGGTTGTAAATGTTGTGAGTTTGTTTAGACTGGCATGATTAGATAGTATCTTTCCTTCTTGGTAAATAAGTTGGATTAAAATCATGAATTATGTATCATTTGTGATTTTTGAGCCTTATTATGAATGAAATACATTTTTCCATCTTTTTCTTCTTCTTGTGTGTTATCTCACTAATGATTGCAAGTTACGCTAGAACTTGACTTGACTCTTGTTTGCATGCATATATTGAAATAATCTAGACATTTGTTTTTTGTTAAACTACTAGCCAAATAAGTTTACCCTACAATTATTATTTTTTTAAGTCCCTTTGAGCCTAATTATCTCATTATTTGTTATATAGCTTATTACAAGCCTAGAAAAACAACGAATTGACCTAATCTTAGGGGATAAATGAGTCTTTCCTTAAATAAGTGTGGGGTGCTTAACTTCGTTGTTTAAATTTAAGGGTTATAAAAAAAATAAAAAAGAGAAAAAGAAAAGAAAAAAAAATTGAGGAATAAATTGAGGAAAATGGTTGTGTTGTGAGCAAAAAGAGTGTCAGAATAAAAGTCAATGATAATTTATTGAATTACTTCTTAATGTTGTTTTTGTCTCTTAATCATTACTTTTTTATCCTCTTTAATTCTCACCCCTAGTATCTTAGGATGATCTCACCCTCACCTTGACCACATTACAACCTGAATAAAGACATTTTGATCATTATGTGCATGTATTTCAAATATAGATGTTAGAGCCTTGTCAAGCTTATGGTAGGACTAGCTTTCATGATGTGTTTTGAATGTAAACAGTAGCCCAAATTCTTTGAGTGGTTGAGAGAATTTTATATCTTCATATGACTCTATCACTTATATTGTATTCTTTAGTTAACTTGCACTCTTGTTTGCCGTGGTTGTGATAAAAAAATGATTCATGATTGCCTTAAGATAGAAATATTGTTCTCTCTCACTACTTTGCATTCATGAGAATATTTGGAATAACATGCATTGCTTTGCTCGGAGTGCAAAAGCTTAAGTGTGGGGGAATTTGATCATAACATTTGGACAAATGTTTCAAGTTTTCTAGTTTGATATTTTAAAAGCTATTTATAGCTTAGAATTTTTTTTTTGTGTTTCTAAACTTTCGGTCGAAATTGAATTATAATTTTATTGTTTACATTTTGACCGTTGCTCGCTCTGTAGGCCATAACCTGAGCTCTCGATATCCGATTGGCGCATAAAAATAGGCATTGGAAAGCTAAAAATTAGAGCTACAACTTTTGTGTTGGAATAAAAGGCCAATGCCGAACTTTACTGGACATATATTGCAGATTCAATAATCTAGACTTTTGTAATAATTTTAAATAGCGGGCCACTTGTTTCCTAAACCGTAAAGCTGAAATTGAGTACAATATAATGCAAGTTTTCTTTCTTTTCTAGAAGAGAAAATTTTAGGATTTAGATTGATAAAGGAAATAAACACTTTTTATTTTAATTTCATGGAAGACTAATTTTATAAGATTAATCTACGAGTTCAAAGTTTCATCAACACATTGAGATTCATGTTACACTATCAATTTCGCTTCATGATTCTATTTTTGTTTATTTGATTATATTGATATTTTGATTACTTAAATTGAATTTCAATAGGATCAATTCAATTCATTTGATAGAATTTGGTTTCGGTTTCTAATTTAATTGAATTATTATTTTACGACGCTTGATCGTTAATTATAATATTTTGAGGATTTTGATGTTTAATCCAATCAAAGAAACTGAATTCAATATGATTGATTATGTTGGTTTGATCAATCCTATAGCCAAATAAGAATAGAATCATAAATTAGAAATTAAACTCATTGATAGAATATATGATAGGTCTGAAACTCGAATAAGTGGATTAATCTTTTTGCTTATTTGTTAAAAAAATAAAATAAAAAAATTGAAATAACCTTCTTTCTAAATTTAATTTTCAATTTGGTTAATATTATTATATCAAAAGTTCTGGCGAAACATTTCGAGATATTACCTCTATTTATATTTTATCAATTGTATTTGACTTGCATGCGACAGCGGATCAACTATTTTAGAATTAGAGGAAGAAGTCATTATCCAAGTCTTACTCATTCAAGTACATAAGTTTTTTTATATTTGCACCCGTTTGGTCACTTTGGTTTTTTTAGTTTGACGTAAATTTTGGGAGCAAAATTTCTTTAAAGAGGAGAGAAAATATAACATCCTAAATTGAACGACAAAAAATAATCAGAATTTTAAAATTTAAAATAGTCTAATTATAGATTATTATTATTATTATTATTATTATTATTATTATTATTATTATTATTATTATTATTATTATTATTATTATTACTCTAAATGTTATCAATAACGGATTTGTTTAAAATAAGATAACCTTAGTAAGTTATTTTGTTTGTTAGAGACTTCTAAGGTAATAATAGGAAGTTTGTTTTGTTTGTTAAAAGTTTATGTAAATTAGATAATAATAAATAAAGCTACTATAACAATCTTTTGCTAAAATATTCTAATTTATTTGATTATTATTGATGTGAATTATTGTTAATTTAATTGATGGGTTTTTATTAATTATTGGAAGTAATTGGTTATTATAGAAAAATCTTAGTTTTATCATGTATATTTCTAAAGAATATTTTTGGAAGAACGTGTGTGTCATGAATGATTTTTTCAACTACCGCGCTCGATGAGAACAATGCTTGTTTTAAAATTGTTGGTACTATTTACTGGGATTTAGTATCTCATTAAAATGTTTTCAAAGCTTGAGATTGTCGGGTATGTCGAGAGTTTAGAAATCCTACCTCCTTTGAGAAGAGTAATTTTCTTAGATTAGGTTAATCGATCAAGAATAAGTAGACATAATATCTGGATTGTATTTTATTTTAGGATTAGTTATAAAATGCCCAATTTTTAATATTTTGATTATTAATGAATTTTCAGTTGTAAGGTTTTATTTTAATGATTTTACAATATTAGGTTTTTGGAAATTTCATTATTTATTATAGTATCTTTTCTCTTATATAAATATGAAAACTTTTTTGTTATTACCTCAATTTTTATACCCACGTAACTAGGCGTTACCGAGATAGCCTTCCGAATTTCCGGATCTACCATGCAACTCACATTTACCTCAACTGTCATGTACATGTGTCTCGGGTGAGTTGAGAGGATCTATAATGACATAACTAATTTAAATTGTATGTACACTTGTGTGGTGGCGTAGAATCAAGTCTCGTAACTAAGTACTTCAAAGTAGATGGATATCAAAGAAACTACATGAGCCTAGAATATTAGAGCATGTATGACATTACTTCATATGAGCGCTGACTTACCTAGATGTTGTTGATTGTATTCATTATTACTTTGATTATTTTTGTTAATTGTGATTTATGTGATACTGTATTTAATTGGTGTTTTAGGCGTTATTCTCAGTTATTTTATATTGTTACATGATTTTGAAGATTATCCCATTCGTTTCTTGTATGCGCATTTGCAAAAGTGTAGTTATTTTGGGTTATTAGTCGGTGAACCATGTTTTGATAGTGATACTCAGTGGACGTCATTTGTTGTATTTTTGTCGAGTTTTAAACTAAATTATATTTAATAAACTTTATCGCTCACTCGTGTTAAACTTTTATTTAGAGATATAAATTAATTGTCTCTATGTTTTGAATATATAATGATGCTAGAAGTATTAGTTTAATAAACTTTGACTATATTCGATATTAAAAAAAAAAATTATTGATTTTTATGTATGTTTTGTGTAAGTGTCAATACGGCGTCATGATTTTTACACTCTATTTTTTGATAGCTATAAATGTCTTTCAAAATCAATGCTTTTACATTCTATTTGAAATCATAATTTTTGGTATTTTTGAATGAATTTTTTATATAAAATTAATTTATCCAAGTCTCACTCATGCAAGTACATAAGCTTTTTTATATTTGCATCAGTCTGGTCACTTTGGTTTTTTTTTAGTTTGACGTAAATTTTGGTGGCAAAATTTAATTGAGGAGAGAAAATGTAACAACCTAAATCGAATGACTAAAAATAATCAGAATTTCATATTTTAAAATATTCTAATTATAGATTATTATGATTATATTATTATTATTATTATTATTATTACTATTATTATTATTATTAAGCTAATTGTTATCAATAACTAATTTGTTTAAAATAAGATATCCTTAATAAGTTTTTTTGTTTGTTAGAGACTTCTAAGGTAATAATAAGAAGTTTGTTATGTTTATTAAAAGTATATGTGAATTAGATAATAACAAATAAAGCTATTATAACAATCTTTTGCTAAAATATTCTAATTTATTTGATTATTATAGATGTGAATTAATGTTAATTTAATTGATGGGTTTTTATTAATTATTGGAAGTAATTGGTTATTGTAGAATTTTTTTAGTTATATCGCGTATATTTCTAAAGAATATTTTTGGAAGAACTTGTGTGTAATGAATGATTTTTTCAACTACTGCGCCCAATGAGAACAATGCTTGTTTTCAAAATGTTGGTACTATTTACTGGGATTTATTATCTCATTAAAATGTTGTTTTCAAAGCCTGAGATTGTCGGATATGTCGAGAGTTTAGAAATCCTACCTCATTTGAGAAGAGTAATTTTCTTAGATTAGGTTAGTAGATCAAGAATAAGTAGACATAATATCTGGATTGTATTTTATTTTAGGATTAGTTATAAAATGAACAATTTTTAATATTTTGATTATTAAGGAATTTTTAGTTGTAAGGTTTTATTTTATTGATTTTACAATATTAGTTTTTTGGAAATTTCATTATTTATTATAGTATCTTTTCTCTTATATAAATATAAAAACTTTTTTGTTAATACCTCAATTTTTATACCCATGTAACTAGGCGTTACCGAGATAGCCTTCCAAATTTTTGGATCTACCATGCAACTCACATTTACCTGAATTATCACGTACATGTGTCTCGGGTGAGTTGAGAGGATCGATGATGACATAACTAATTTAAATTGTATGCGCACTTGTGTAGTGGCGTAGAATCAAGTCCCATAACTAAATACTTCAGAGTAGATGAATACCAAAGAAAGAACATGAGCCTAGAGTATTAGAGCATGTATGACATTACTTCATATGAGCACCGACTTACCTAGATGTTGTTGATTGTATTCATTTTTACTTTGATTATTTTTGTTAATTGTAATTTTATGTGATACTGTATTTAATTTGTGTTGTATGCGCATTTGCAAAAATGTTGTTATTTTAAGTTATTGATCGGTGATCCATGTTTTGATAATGATACTCAATAGAAGTCATTTATTGTATTTTTATCGTGTTTTAAACTAAATTATATTTAATAAATGGTATCGCTCACTCGTGTTATTTTTTCATCTTATATTTAGAGATATCAATTAAGTGTCTCTAAGTTTTGAATATGTAATGATGCCAGAAATATTAGTTTAATAAAATTTGGCTATATTTGATATTAAAAAAAAAAAAATTATTCATGATTTTTATGTATGTTTTGTGTAAATGTTGATACGGCATCATGATTTTTACACTCTATTTTTCGATAGCTGTAAATCGCTTTCAAAATTAATGATTTTACAATCTATTTGAAATTATAATTTTTGGTGTCACAATAAAACACAATTGAGAGACAAAATTAATGAACTCGGATGTGTTAAACACATAACATCAAACAATAATTAAAATAAAACCACTAAATATATACTTATTAATTGAACTTATACCACTTAATTAAAATAAAACAAAAATTATAATAATATTTTAATTTAAACATTATTCTAAAATTTTAATTAGAAATTTTCTTTATTTCCTTATAGTTCTTTTGGGTCCTTATCATTTAACAATGACTAAGAATATTTTATAATTTTTTTTAAATTTTTTTTTAGCTAAGTAGTATTGAAAATTAAATATGTTTTTAGTTTCTAAAAAATTATATCATTTCAATTTTAGTTTCTATAAAATAATAATATATTTCTTTGTCGTACACAATTGTCCAACAAATAGTTTTAGTTCATACTAAAAGAAAATATATTCAATTATTCTTCAACGTAAAATATTTTTAATAATATTTTGTAAGAACATTTAAAACATTATTAAATAGTGTTTTGAAAAAAATTTAAATTTTTTTAACTTAAGATTAAAAATACAAGATAAAAGTAGTAAAAATATGAACTTTAAAATCAAATTTTAAATTAATTTTAAGTAAAAATTTTATTCAAAAATACACGTCTACTCAACAATGAAAACAAAACCTACCTACATAATAATGTTGGACAATTGTGTGCGATTAAAAAATTAAATTGTTATTTTATAGAAATTAAAATTAAAACGTTGGAATTTCGTAGGACCTAAAATCATATTTAATTTTAAATATTACATTAGCTAAATTTTTTTTAAAAAAATAATAAAATATTCTTAGTCATTGTTAAATGATAAGGACCTGAAAGAACTATAAGGAAATAAAGAAAATTTCTAATTAAGATTCTAGAAATTTTTGAAATTTATTTATGTTTAAATTAAAATATTATTATAATTTTGGTTTTATTTTAATTAAGTGGTATAAGTTCACTTAATGAGTATACAATAATTTAGTCGATAAAAATTATTGTATTTGGTCTTAGGTGTTATAATTTTAATAATTAAAAAAATTGATAAAATAAATTTTAACCCATCTACATATATCAATTTATAATACAATCTACATGATACACATACAAACAATTTTATTTTTCAATATTCGCATATTAAAATCAACCGTAGATATCAACAATGAGAACACCACAACCACAATTAAACTCATACAAATAATTCTACTTTTAAAATAAATTGATTATAGATCCTAAAATTATATAACAATCTTTGATTACATTTTCTGTTTCCTTTGTTTGCTTTCTTTATGTTCGGTGAGATTTATATCTCTTCAAACTTTTGTTATTGTTTTTATTAAAAAAAATTCAATATATTTTTAGTTTATAAAAACATCACTATATTATTTCATTCCCAATATTATTTCTATGTTTTTT
>JBBPBS010000968.1:9893340-9904402 GCA_037974835.1 Cicer judaicum
AAAATAGTACTTTAAATTTGTTTATAATAGACACTCTAAAAAAAAAATGATTAAATCAAAATATTTTTGTAAAAAATATGTGATATAACATTAATTAAAAATTAGTTATCAACTCATTTAATTAATGAAAAAATAATAAAGAAATAATAGTACTAAAAGATAAAAAGAGCAAGAGCTGAGTCATATTCTTTTATTTAATAAAACAAATCCCTTTAAATTGAAGATAGTGAATACATTTATTGAACTTATCAATACTCCAAATACATTTATTGAGATGAAAATACTTGAATACTATAATAAGTTAAAAATAATAGCAAAGACCTCCCTCATATCTACATGCCTTATCTTCCACTACAAACCAATCGCACCTACTACATGTATAAAGATCTCTTGATTGCTTGTATAAATCAACCCTATGTACGGGTCCACCATTCCACTGAAAGGAACAAAAGAATAATGTTCCTCCAAAAAATTTAAGTCCAAATATCCAATCAATTCTTTTACCATAACGAAAAACATGAACTCCAAGATCATCATCTTTAGACTTGCAATGAACAACTAAGTCACTATGTTCTTTCAATTGGTTGGTAATGCTCAATTTCACTCCAAGAACATTGTCTAGTGATAGCAACACCAACACACACAATAAGAGGTATTTTTGGATAAGGAGAGGCATTATACTTTTGATTAATCTTTACTTTAGATAAAATGAAAATAATTGTTAAAAGAAAAGTATATATTTATAGGATGATTTAGGAAATAATACAAATAAAAAGGTAGCAAATTTTTATTTTATTTGATATATTTTATCAAATATAGAATTTACTATGAATATAAAATAATCAATAATGGTTGACAAAAGTGTCGGTGTTGACTAAAAATATTAAATAAAAATCATTCAACAAATACCTGTTGTATGCTATAATTAAAATTTTTATTTAAAAAAATAAATTTATCATATTGTTATAAATTAAATTTATTATTATTTTTAAAATTTGATATGAAATTTATTACTATTATTTATTTTTATTTATTTTTATAAATTTATTACTATTAATTAAAGTTATACTAATAAATAGTAACAAATTTTACTAATAATTAAATTTATTTTTTATTTTTGAAAATGTATATGAAATTTATTACTAAAAATTTAATACTATGTATTACTTTTATTATTTATTATTATTAATTAAATTCATAGTAATAAATAATAATAAATATTATTATTAATTAACTTTATTTTCTATTTTTAAAAATATATAATTAATTTATTATTATGTATTACAATTAATTTATTACCTTAAATGTATTATTAATTATTACTATTAATTAAATTTTTAGTAATAAATTTAAAAATATACGAACCCAACATCCGAGTGAGAAAAAGTCTATCCACCCTTTATGAAGTGCACCAGAAATTAAGACAAAAGAAAATTGACAAAGATCAAAGGCCATACAAAGTCATAAATCAAAGATTCAATTATCAAAACTATAACACCTCTACAACCTGACGTGTTTGAGCATCATGAAATAGGGCAACATGATATTAATACCCAATTATCAATACTCAATTTTTGAATAGGTTAGGAAAAAATATTTGTTTCTTTGAAAAGTGGATAATATCCAACTTAAGAGGTGAGTAATATTGGTGTTGGGTGGATTCATTCCCAAAGTTAAAACCACCAATTTTATTATTATTATTATTATAATTATTTTTAAGCTTTCGTTCCTTCATTTTTATGAGTATTTTCGAAGGCTATATAGTGTTACGTGGAAGGAAAACGTTCAAGGTAAAGGTTTTTTCTAAAGCAGAGTTAGACTAAATATTAAATTAGTGGTTCGTAAGATATTGATATGATGTCTGAATGTCTTGAATATGCTACCATAGAAGAACTCTCTTTGGAAAAGCCCACATAATCTGAAGTTTGAACAGGCAGCTCAATTTCCTTACCCTTATTTTATATTTGTTACTTTTATTGAGGACAATGTGTAATTTAAGTGTGGGGGGTGGGGTATTATTTTGGATTTTATGTTATATTTAAAAAATAAATATAAAAATGGACATTGCAGTGCATGCTTTTTCATAAGTTTTTATGGTTGTAAAATGTTGTGAGTTTGTTTTAACTGACATGATTGGATAGTATCTTTCCTTGTTGGTAAAATAAATTGGATTAAAATAATAAATAGTGTATCATTTGTGATTGGTCATTAACCCTTGCGAGATTTTTTAGCCTTATTATGAATGAAATACATTTGTCCATTGTTTTTTCTTCTTGTGTGTTATCTCACTCATGATTGCTAGTTACGTTAGAACTTGACTTGACTCTTGTCCGCATGCATATATTGAAATGATCTAGGCATTTGTTTCTTGTTAAACTACTAGCTAAATAAACTTACCCTACAATTATCCATTTGTTTAAGTCCCTTTGAGCTTAATTATCACATTCTTTGTTATATAGCTCATTACAAGCCTATAAGTGAAAAACAACGAATTGACCCAATGTTGAGGGATAAATGAGTATTTCCTTAAATAAGTGTGGGGTGCTCAACTTCGTTGTTTAAATTTGAGGGTTATAAAAATAATAAAAAAGAGAAAAAGAAACAAAAAGAAATTGAGGAATAAAATGAGGAAAATGGTTGTGCTGTGAGCAAAGAGAGTGTGAGAATAAAAGTCAATGATAATTTATTGAATTACTTCTTAATGTTGTTTTTGTTTCTTAATCATTACTTTTTTATCCTCTTTAATTTTCACCCCTAGTCTCTTAGGATGATCTCACCCTCACCTTGACCATATTACAATCTGAATAAAGACATTTTGATCATTATGTGTATGTATTTCAAATATAGATTTTAGAGCTTTGTCAAGCCTATGGTAGTGCTAGCTTTCATGACACTACGCCAAAAATTGCATTTTACAGCGCTTTTTTTAAGCCTTCTACAGCGCTTTTTAAAAAAAAAAAAGCGTTGTGGATTCGAGCGCTGTAAAAGCTACAACAGCGCTTGTAAAAAAGCGCTCTTAAAGGAACCTTTTATTATGCACCTTTGACAGTGCTTGTTAACAACAAGCGCTGTAAAAGGCTTACCCATATTTTATATATTTGGGGTACCTTTTTTACAGTGCTTGTTTGTATTAAGCGCTGTAAAAGGCATACCCATATTTCATATATTTGGGTTACCTTTTACAGCGCTTTTTGGTAACAAGCGCTCTAAAAGGCATACCCATATTTCATATATTTGGGGTACCTTTTACAGCGCTTTTTGGTAACAAGCGCTGTAAAAGGCATACCCATATTTCATATATTTGGGGTACCTTTTACAGCGCTTTTTTATAACAAGCGCTGTAAAAGGCATACCCATAATTCATATTTTGGTATGCCTTTTACAACACTTTGTATAACAAGCGCTGTAAAAGGTATTTTTGTTTTTTTAAACCCTGTATATATTTTAAAAGCGTTTGTTTAGCTTTTTATGGCACTTTTTTTATAAAGCGCTGTCTTTTATCTTTTTATCCAAAATTAGTTTGAACCAGTTCACACAACACAACACAACCAGAATCAATAATTTAAAACAGAAACAGAATCAGTAACACAATCAGAATCAGTAACACAACCAGAACCAGAACTAGAGCCCAGAATCAGTTAAAACATAATCAGTTCACACAATATGATACATATATATTATCCTGTAACACATTAATTTACAACATAAGTAATTAAATATACATTGAACCTAATTTACAACATATTCATAAGCATGTTTATATACTGTCCTATGATCATATACATATAATAACTATGCACCATATAATATTGAGATCCCTTGCTCAGCAGCATGCTATTTCCCAGAAAATCAAATACTTTTCATTTCAAGCACATACTCACACCATTCCTCCTTTAATTCCATCAGATCTTGCTCAGAATATGATGGAGTGGAATTTTCAAAGTACTGCAATATAAAAATTGAACATATTATATTAAGTTAGTATCAAATATATAGATAATTTATATATGAAAATCATATAATCAAAATACCGTACCGTTTCTGGGATAATAGTTATATTCTTGTCAACAATCTCCTTCATGAATCTCAATACGTAGTACCCACAGTCAATGTTGTTTGTTTGACGAGGGCACTTTATTGGGATCCATGTAATATTATTAGACTTTTGCTTCGACACTACCGCACCTCTTTGAGCTCGATAAACTTTTAAGGCACTATCGAATGAATAAATGTGATTATTATAGCATGAACAAACACATTATTTATATATATATATATATGTAAGAAAAAAATGAATATTACTTACGTGTCGAGCATAGTCTTTACTTCGGAGTGATTGTTGTAATCGCCATGCACGGGATCCAAATAGTATATAACTTCAGAGACCCCATTGATTGCAAATAGCACCCAATGTGCCCTACAACAACAAAAAATTGGTTAAGAAATTTTGTTTATACACAACTAATAAATTAAATTGTCATCAATTAAGAAAGATAAAAATTTGTACCCTGAATTATATGGTGCGAAGAACAATTTATTCTTTTCTTTATTTGCTAATAACATATCTACAATATATTTTTTTACATTGTCTGGATCGAGTTTCCACATGGACATCTTATGCGGAGAGAAGAATGAGTATTTATTCGATAATTTCCTCGGGCACACGACCTTCTCATGCAAAAACCTTCAATGAAAATTTTAAACTAGATTAAATACCAATACATTATTAATTAATTACCAATAAATGCAATTAAAAGTATTTTTTACCTTATATACAAGCTCATTACAGTTGCACTGAGCTCCTTATGTTCGAGAAGTTCGTATACGTGCTCCTTGTTGAACAATTCCTCATACTCCTCTCCGAATATTTCTTTATTCATGTGTATCATGCGCGAATCGTCGCTGCTACACAGGTTCTTTTTTACTTGGATGTCAAGACACACCCCGTATTTACCGAGGCGTGGCTGACTTATTTTAGGAGCAGCAGCAGCAGCGACTAATTTGCCACGATCCAATTTTTTTATTGCTGCAAGTTTGGCAGCTTTATTGGCCTTCGGCCTTTGTAATTTGGCAGCCTTATTGGCAGCTTTATTGGCCTCCAATTTTTGAGGTTTGCTGCCTTTTTTTGGATGTGCGGGTGGTTTATTTATTTGGACCTGAAAAAATTGAGGTTAAATGTTAAATGTTAGTTTATTGAATCTGAAAAAATTGACAAAGCTTATGCAATAAATGTGACAAACCTTATCGGGAGACGTAACTGATTTGTTTCTGGGAGGGCTTTTAATGAGGGCAACAAGGTTCGTGGGCCATGCCACGTAACTACCAATAGCTTCGCCCAATGTCTGCATATCTCCGTCGTTGTCCGGTATCGGCAACGGTGCAGTTGGTTCGAAAGCAACAGTAGGCGATACCTTGACATGGCCCTTTTGGATCGGAGTATTGTGCAATACTTCTCCCAAAGTTTTGTACAATTTTCCTTTTCCCACCTTCCGATGAGTGGGCGAGGACAAGTATAGGAAACACGAAGTGACACCCTAAATCAATAGTTAAAACATAAGTACAGTTAATATATAATATTGTTTAATGCATAAGTAATTACATAAGCAAGTAAGTAATTAATTACCTCGGGAATAATTTTCAAACCGATGTTGCAACTCCCGCTTTCACTCTCCATTTGTATTTCACCTTGGAGCTGATCCGGAAGTTGCTTGTCTTTGTTCGTATTCACCAATTGTGCCACTTGCTCAGATAGGATTCTGAGCTTCTCTAATACTTCCTCGTTGGAAGGTTTTTGGCGCTTCTCTTGAGGAAAAAAGATTCTGGAAGTTACCCCAAATCCCTTCCCCCTAACTCGACTGGAATATTCAGGAACATTAAAAACTTTGCCCAAAATGTCCCTGCAACTAGCCTTGTTGCCCTCTTCATTTTCAGAACTTTGTTGGATGGTCTCCTAAAATACATGTAACATTAAAATAGTTAAGTTCATTAGCCTTTTTAAAATACAATATTAAAAAGTATTCAAGTGATAAATACAATATTGAAAAATATTAAAGTCATAATATACTTACACAAAGTTCTATTACTTTTTGAACATTTTCGTTATCAACCACTCCATCCTTATTTACCCGAGCTTCCTTCCACAAGATATGACGACCCAACGGTTGATCGGATTGGGTCTCTTGTCGATATTCGTTAAAACAAAATATTAGTTAGAAACTATAGTTTATAATACAAATTCCCTCATCATTGATGTTACATTGACTTGCAAGTTTTTTGTCTAGACGTGCATATCCCATACGTGATCTTCTGTATGGGTGCGTCGGGTTGCTTGCCCTCTCGCGATTTGCCTTACTAATATTCTATATAAAAAAATAGCAATTATGTAAAAATTTAAAATACGATACAAATATGAATAATAAAATACACAAATGCTAATAAATTAATCACTTACGACAAACGTGGGGTCAGTACGTTTGGAAACAAACGCTTTCCATTCATCATTTGATATATAATGTCGATATATCTTTGGAGGTTCAGCTGTTGTGTTTCCTTCTCTATCTTTAAGATAGAAATTTGAGAGATGCGATCTAAATCCCCGATGGATTTTGCCAGCAACTCTCAACACGTAATTCTTTCGTCCCTCATCAAGGACAAAAGTTGTCTGCAATGAAAAAAATTATAAGTAAAGTATTTCAATGAAAATATTTATAAATGACAAAAGATTGAATCAAAAAATTTACTTGAATATCATTCCATATGATATCTTTGGCATCCTTCAACGCCTTATCTCTCTAGTCGTCAATCGTGATTGGAATATTTTGACGAACAACAGCCCCAATGTAGCTCACAAACATTGCGCTGTGGGGGTCAACTGGCTGACCACTTTCATTCCATCCAACCTAATAAACTCATATAGTAAGTACATGCTATTAAAAAAAGCTAAAAAAATACACAGCAAACAGAGTATAGTATAGTATTACCTCAAACTTGGTGCCATTACTCCTTGCTTTAATTACATTTTGCATTATAGTTGCACCATGTTTGACTTCATTTTCATAAGTCTTACTGGTGCCAACTTCTTCATTTTGACATTCTAAATCTTTGTTTGTATCCATTTAACTACAACAAGTTCAACATGCAGTTTAGTATAACATCAACAAGCTCAACATGCATCATGCATTATTCTAAACAAGCTCAACACGAATCAGTATATATATTTTAAACAAGCTCAACATGCATTTTAATGATTACAAAAACCTAATAACATCAATACCTGAATAATGGTTCGAAGAAAGATGAAATGCGAAGAAAAGAGCGAACGGAGAAATTTCACAGCAATAAAGTTCACAGAAAAATGGTTTTGAAGAAATACGTAATGAGGGTTACGTATTTCAATGAAAATATAAGGTTCGAAATGATCTTGGATGGAAATAAGGTTCGAAATGAAGGAGATGATCGTGGAAATACAGTTCGTAATGGACGGGATTATAGGGTTTGCAAAAGAAGAGAAGAAAGATGAAGGTTGCTCTAATAGTGTAGTTTACGTAATGAAGAGGAAACTGAAGAGGTTACTGTTATATATATAACCCTTTTACAGCGCTTTTTTATAACCCTTTTACAACGCTTTTCCAAAGAGCGCTCTAAAAGGCCTAAGCCTTTTACAGCGCTTTTTATTAAAGCGCTGTAAACGATGTCCTTATTTAAATTTTTAAAAGACTCTTTTACAGCGCTTATCCCCACAAGCGCTGTAAAAGACCTCATTGTTTTAGTATGTTATATAATGTTTTTTTTAAAAGCCTTTTACAGCGCTTGTTAAAAGAAGCGCTGTAAAAGGCATCCTTATTTAAATTTTTCAAAGACTCTTTTATAGCACTTATCCCAACAAGCGCTGTAAAAGACCTTATTGTTTTAGTATGTTATATAATGTTTTTTTTAAAAGCCTTTTACAGCGCTTGTTAAAAGAAGCGCTGTAAAAGGCCTTATTAAGTTATTTTTGTGTTTTGTTATGTTATTTTTTAAACAAGCTCTGCAAAACCCACATAGTAGTAACTGGTCACCACCAAAATATCTTCCTCTTCACCAAACTCCACCTCAAAGTCCTTTTATGCATCTTCTTCGCAAACATCAAAGCTTACTCTTTCAATCTCCACCTCAACACCCTTTTTATCTCTTTACATTCCCTTTTATTCTTAAATCGTAACTTGATCTTCAGGTTCATTGCCATGTTGCGAAAAATGGGTTTGTTAACAATGTGTCTGATGTTTTTGTTAACAATGGGTCTGATGTTTTTGTTAACAATGTGTTTTTGGGGATTCCAATGATGCGTACAAGGTGTTTGAAGAAAATCCTGTTAGAGAAAGTCATGTTAGGTATCTGATGAATATTATTTTTAAAGAATTAATTATTTAACACATTAATTATTTAATGTCATATATTAATTATTTAATATTTAATATATTAACACATTAATTATCTGAAGAATTAATTATTTAACACATTAATTATTTAATGTCATATATTAATTATTTAATATTTAATATATTAACACATTAATTATCTGAAGAATTAATTATTTAACACATTAATATATTAACACATTAATTATTTAATGTCATATATTGTAAAAATTGTTATATACTTATACGTTAAATACCCATCTACGTTGTCACACTTGGAAGGCCTCGGTTCGAATCATGAATTAAGTGAACTTTCGTAAATGTAAGCGTTTTTAAACTACAAGAGTCTTTTACAGCGCTTGTTGATGTAAGGGCCTTTTAAAAGGGCCTTTTACAGCGCTTGGTAAGAAGAGCGCTGTAAATTGTCTCATTATTTTATTTTTAAAAGGGCCTTTTACAGCGCTTTCTTTAAAAAGTGCTGTAAAAGGCATGCACTTTTTTGGTGATTGAAATTGTCCAAATTTACATAAACATGCACTTCACCAAAGACCCTTATCCCCCACCCAACTATCCAAAAGCCAAATACTTAACTCCTAATTGAATCACTGGTTATGCTTGCCTTCTTAGACAACAATAAAACAAGAATAGAACCAGAATAATTCAGATTATAATACCACAATAATTCAATAAAATCAGAATAGAACCAGAATAGAAGGCATGCATAGTTCTGTTAAAAAACGCTTTTTTTACATGCATAGTTCTTAAGAATTGAAATTGTCCAAATTTACAATGTTATGCTTATCCCCCACCCATCAACCAAACTATCCAAAAGCCAATAACTTAAGTCCTAATTTGAATCACTGGTTATGCTTGCCTTCTTAGACAACAATAAAACAAGAATAGAACCAGATCAATAATTCAGATTATAATACCACAATAATTCAATAAAACCAGAATAGAACAATAATTCAGATTACAACAATAAAACCAGAATAGAACAATAATTCAGATTACAACAATAATTCAGATTACATGCATGGCTTATATAAAACAATTAAACA
Source organism: Cicer judaicum (assembly GCA_037974835.1). Lineage (NCBI taxonomy): Eukaryota > Viridiplantae > Streptophyta > Magnoliopsida > Fabales > Fabaceae > Cicer > Cicer judaicum. The sequence continues at coordinate 9,902,798 of JBBPBS010000968.1, forward strand.
TGTACATTAAGATGCCCTTCTTCTTTTCCTGGTGGGATTCACATTTGTTTGTCCATTTACAATATGAAACGATGGATTAATCCAAATTCCCTCATCATGATCATCTCTAAGATATAAATCATCATCAGTTGAATCAATTTCATGTGGTTGTTGTGATGTTGCAAATAAAAGATCATTACCAACATTTTCATCATTGTTGTTATCATCACTTATTTTATTGGTCGATAAAACAACATACCATTTATCATCAGAAGGATCGGTGACATAAAACACTTGTTGAGCTTGCGACGCTAAAATAAAAGGCTCGTCTTTGTATCCCACCCTATTAAAATCAACAAGCAAGAATCCTGACTCATCAATCCGAACGCCATTATTATTATCGACCCACTTGCAACCAAATATGGGAACACGAAACATCGTGTAGTCTAACTCCCATATGCGTTCGATAACCCCAAAATATGATAGATTTGCATATATTGGGTGTCACAATAAAACACAATTGAGAGACAAAATTAATGAACTCGGGTGTGTTAAACACATAACATGAAACAATAATTAAAATAAAACCACTAAATATATACTCATTAATTGAACTTATACCTTTTAATTAAAATAAAACCAAAATTATAATAATATTTTAATGTAAACATAAATAAATTTAATCATTATTCTAAAATTTTAATTAGAAAGTTTCTTTATTTCCTTGTAGTTCTTTTGGGTCCTTATCATTTAACAATGACTAAGAATATTTTATAATTTTATTCAAAAATACACGTCGACTCAACAATGAAAACAAAACCTACCTACATAATAATGTTGGACAAACTAAAATTTACATTTTTATTTTATAAAAATAAAAGTTGAAAGATTAAAATTCTTTTAAAAAAATACTATTACAAAAGAAAAATTCTATAAAAATGAAAAATATATTTAATCTAATATTTATGAGCTAGTATGCCCAACTTTTTGTTTTTTATGACTGAAACATTCAAATTTTAAATTTGAGTCTTATGAATGAACATTCAAAATACATGTTTATCACAAAATGCTAAATATATATTCTCCTCAATTTTATACTTATCAACTATAGATTACTCATATTTCCAATCAAATGGAATAAGGTGGAAAAACAATTATGCCCTCCACTCCACTGATACTTTGGTTTAAGACTCAAATTTAAACTCATAAGACTCAAATTTAAAATTTGAATGTTTCAGTCATAAAAAACAAAAGTTGGGCATACTAGCTCATAAATATTAGATTAAATATATTTTTAATTTTTATAGGATTTTTCTTTTATAATAGGATTTTTTTTATAGAATTTTAATCTTTCAACTTTTATTTTTATAAAATAGAAATATAAATTTTATTTTGTCCAAAATTATAATGTAGGTAGGTTTTGTTTTCATTATTGAGTCGACGTGTATTTTTGAATGAATTTTTTTACATAAAATTAATTTAAAATTTAATTTTAAAGTTCGTATTTTCGTTACTTTTATCTAAGTTAAAATTTTTTAAAATGGATAAATATTTAATAATGTTTTAAATGTTCTTACAAAATATTATTAAAAATATTTTAAGTTGAAGATTAATTAAATATATTTT
>JBBPBS010000968.1:9910592-9926451 GCA_037974835.1 Cicer judaicum
TTTTTAATTTTAAGGGTTTTGTAGAACGGGTTGAATATAAACTAAAAATAATAATGGTAGTGGGAAAGAGGATTATAGAGTTACTTCTTCCGATTTTACAAATACAAAAAAAAATTAAAATATATTTTATTTAAAATTTAAAATTAAATAATTTTATTTTTTATATATTTTTAAGACCAGAGTAATACTAAACCTCCAATAACTGAACCCACCACAACATGAAGACTAACCTTCTTTGTATTTGAATCGGAATTGTCTAGGTCAATCAAATCCAACAATTCAATCACTTTCATTAATTCTACCCCGTTTAAATACACATTTGGTATTAAAACGTATGTCGTATTAGGCTTTATGCTAATTTAAAATTATATGTTTAAATATTAAAAAGAAAAAATTCTAAGTTGTTTTACAATAATATTGATAGATTATTCACAATCAACTTTAATTAATCAAATTAATTAAAAAAAATAGAGTTAGACAAGTATATTTCATTAATTTTTGTTTAGAATTTTAAATTTTACATCACTTAAGTGTTCTAAATTAGTCTATTCACTTATTCATAATTTTCCAATAACATAACCTCACATAAAATAACTTTTACTCAAAAAAAATATTTTAAAAAAAACTCATTATTCCAAAAAAAATATAATGTTGCATTAACCATTTTTCAAAAAGCAAAATCGTTAGGTCATAGAAGTTTAATAACCATCAAGAAAAAAAACACAACTTTATTTTTATAATAATAAATAAAATTAAGTATTCGTAAGAAAATTCGTAGGTACTACCTGCGGCATTTGCTACGGATGTTTCATGCGGAATATTCCGCAGATAAATCCTTAAGAAAATTGTGAAATTTGTTGCGAATGTAAAGTCATATAAATCCGCAACAACCCGAAATCTTACCTGCCGTTTTTGCTGCGGATTCGGAACACGCAGAGATATTCCTAAAACAAGTATGACTTGCACGAAAATTCTTGGGTATTACCTGTGGAATTAAATCCGCCGGAAAAACCCCAATTTCTAGTAGTGATTATTATTATTATTATTATTAGTTTTATAATTATTTTTAAGCTTTCGTTCCTTCATTTTTATGAGTATTTTCGAAGGCTATATAGTGTTACGTGGAAGGAAAATATTCAAGGTAAGGGCTTTTTCTAATGCAGAGTTAGACTAGATATTAAATTAGCGGTTCGTAAGATATTGATATGATGTCTTGAATATGCTACAAAAGAAGAACTCTCCTTGGAAAAGCCCACCTAATCTGAAGTTTGAACAGGAAACTCCATTTCCTTACTCTAATTTTATATTTGTTACTTTTATTGAGAACAATGGGTAATTTAAGTGTGGGGGGTATTATTTTGGATTTTATGTTATATTTAAAAAATAAAAATAAAAATGGACATTGCACTGCATGCTTTTTCATCAGTTTTTATGGTTGTAAATGTTGTGAGTTTGTTTGGACTGACATGATTGGATAGTATATTTCCTTCTCGGTAAAATAAATTGGATTAAATTCATAAATTGTGTATCATTTGTGATTGGTCATTAACCCTTGTGAGATTTTTTAGCCTTATTATGAAAGAAATATATTTTTTCATTTTTTTTTCTTCTTGTGTGTTATCTCACTCACGATTGCTAGTTACACCAGAACTTGACTTGACTCTTGTTCGCATGCATATATTGAAATGATCTAGGCATTTGTTTCTTGTTAAAATACTAGCCAAATAAGCTTACCATATAATGATCCATTTGTTTAAGTCCCTTTGAGCCTAATTATCCCATTCTTTGTTATATAGCTCATTACAAGCCTAGAAGTGAAAAACAACGAACTGACCCAATCTTGGGGGATACATGAGTCTTTCTTTAAATAAGTGTGGGGTGTTCAACTTCGTTGTTTAAATTTGAGGGTTATAAAAAAAATAAAAAAGAGAAAAAGAAAAGAAAAAAAAATTGAGGAATAAAATGAGGAAAATGGTTGTGTTGTGAGCAAAAAGAGTTTCAGAATAAAAGTCAATGATAATTTATTGAATTACTTCTTAATGTTGTTTTTGTCTCTTAATCATTAATTTTGTATCCTCTTTAATTTTCACCCCTAGTCTCTTAGGATGATCTCACCCTTACCTTGACCATATTACAACCTGAATAAAGATATTTTGATCATTATGTGTATGTATTTCAAATATAGATGTTAGAGCCTTGTCAACCTTATGGTAGTGTTAGCTTTCACGATGTGCTTTGAATATAAACAGTAGCCCAAATTCTTTGAGTGGTTGAGAGAATTTTATATCTTGGGATGACTCTATCACTTTTGTTGTATTCTTTAGTTAACTTGTACTCTTGTTTGCCCTGGTTGTGATAAAAAAAAAAAAAAACAATTCATTATTGCCTTAAGATAGAAATATTGTTCTCTCTCACCACTTTGCATTCATGAGAATATTTAAAATCGCATGCATTGCTTTGCTCGGAGTGCAAAAGCTTAAGTGTGGGGGAATTTGATCATAACATTTGGACAAATGTTTCTAACTTTTTAGTTTGATATTTTAAAAGCTATTTATAGCTTAGAATAATTTTTTTTTTTGTTTCTAATCTTTCGGTCGAAATTGAATTATAATTTTATTATTTGCATTTTGACCCTTGCTCGCTCTGTTGGCCATAACCTGAGCTCTGGGTATCGGTTTGACGCATACAAGCAGGCACAGGCACTGGGAAGCTAAAAATTAGAGCTACAACTTTTGTGTTGGAATTAAAGACCAATGTCGAACTTTAGTGGACATAAATTGCAGATTTAATAATCTCGACTCTTGTAATAATTTTAAATAGCGGGCCACTTGTTTCCTAAATCCTAAATCCCAAAATTGAGTACTATATATTGGGAGTTTTCTATATATAAAGGAAATAAACACTTTTTATTTTAATTTCATGGAAGGCTAATTTTGTAAGATTAATCCCCAAGTTCAAAGTTTCATCAATACATTGAGATTCATGTTACAATGTCAATTTCGCTTAATGATTCTATTTCGGTTTATTTGATTATATTGATATTTTGATTACTTAAATTGAATTTCAATAGGATCGATTCAATTCATTTGACAAAATTTGGTTTCAGTTTCTAATTTAATTGAATTATTATTTTACGACGCTTGATTGTTAATTGTAATATTGATGATTTTGTTGTTTAATCCAATCAGAGAAACCGAATTCACATATGATTGATTATGTTTGTTTGATCAATTCTATAGCCAAATAAGAATAGAATCACAAATTATAAATTAAACTCATTGAGAGAATCTATGATAGGTCCGAAACACGAATAAGTGGATTAATCGTTTTGCTTATATGTTAAATAGAAAAATAAAAATATCTAAGAAAACCTCATTTCTAATTTTAATTTTCAATTTGGTTAATATTATTATGTCAAAATTCCTTGCGAAACAACTCGAGATATTACCTCTATTTACATTTTATCAATTATATTTGACTTGTGTGCGACAACGGATCAACTATTTTAGAATTAGAGGAAGAAGTCATTATCCAAGTCTCACTCATGCAAACAAGTCACAAAACCTAAGACACCATTATGCATTTAAATCATGCAAAGGATGAGATAAGGAATAGGTAGTACTTCTTAGTAGCCTTAAAAAATTAACACGTCTAATACAAGTAAAATTACATTCTTAATTACCAAACACAAACTTTCTATTAAAGTACCGCGTCCTCTTTTCATTTATCTCAGTTCTCTAAAAACCACAAATCTCTATTTCTTTCCCTAACCTTCCGAAATACACTTTTGCTCTTCATATTCTCTCCCAAATCTAATAATGTTTTAAATGTTCTTACAAAATATTATTAAAAATATTTTAAGTTGAAGAATAATTATATATTTTATTTTAGTATGAACTAAAACTATTTGTTGAACAATTGTGTACCACTAAAAAGTTATATTTTTATTTTATAGAAATTAAAATTAAAACGTTGAAATGTCGTAGGAGTTAAAAACATATTTAATTTTAAATATTAAATTAGCTAAAAAATATTTTAAAAAAATTATAAAATATGTTTAGTCATTGTTAAATGATAAGGTCCTGAAAGAACTATAAAGAAATAGAGAAAAAAATTCTAATTAAGATTCTAGAAATTTTTTAAATTTATTTATGTTTAAATTAAAATATTATTATAATTTTGATTTTATTTTAATTAAGTGGTATAAATTCAGTTAATGAGTATACAATAATTTAGTCTATAAAAATTATTGTATTTGGTCTACGATGATATAATTTTAATAATTAAAAAAATTGATAAAATAAATTTTAGCCCATCTACATATATCAATTTATGATACAATCTACATGATACACTTGGTTAGATTAATAACATAGCATGTCACATTCGCATATTATATCAACTGTAGATATCAACAACGAGAACACCACAACCACAATTAAACTCATACAAACAATTTTAGTTTTAAATAAATCGATTATAGATCCTAAAATTACATAACAATCTTTGATTACAATTTCTGTTTCCTTTGTTTGCTTTCTTTTTGTTTGGGGAGATTTATATCTCTTCAAACTTTTGTTATTTTTTTTTTTAAAAAGAATTCAATATATTTTTAGTTTATAAAAACATCAATATATTATTTTATTCCCAATATTATTTCTATGTTTTTTTTTTGTTGTAAAAATAGTACTTTGAATTTGTTTATAATAGACACTCTCAAAAGAGGATAATTAAATCAAAATAGTTTTATAAGAAATACGTGATATAACATTAATTAAAAATTAGTTATCGACTCATTCAATTAATGAAAAAATAATAAAGAAATAATAGTACTAAAAAATAAAAAGAGCAAGACCTGAGTCATATTCTTTTATTTAATAAGAGAAAGTCCTTTAAATTGAAGATAGTGAATACATTTATTGAACTTATCAATACTCCAAGTACATTTCCCATCTTCCACTACAAACCAATTGCACCTACTACATGCAAAAGTATCTCTTGATTGTTTGTATACATCAACCCAATGTACGGGTCCACCATTCCACTGAAAGGAACAAAAGAATAATGTTCCTCCAAAAAATTTAGGTCCAAACGACCAATCAGTTCTTTCACCATAACGAAGAACATAAACTCCAAGATTATCATCTTTAGATTTGCAATGAACAACTAAGTCACTATGTCCTTTCAATTGGTTGATAATGCTTACTTTCACTCCAAGAACATTGTCTAGTGATAGCAACACCAACACACACAATAAGAGGTATTTTTGGATAAGGATAGGCATTGTACTTTTGATTAATCTTTACTTTGGATGAAATGAAAATAATTGTTAAGAAAAATTATATATTTATAGGATGATTTTAGGAAATAATACGAATAAAAAGGTAGCAAATTTTTATTTTATTTGATATATTTTATCAAATATAGAATTTACTATGAATATAAAATAATCAATAACGGTTGACAAAAAGGTCAGTGTTAAATAAAAATATTAAATAAAAATCATTCAACAAATACCTATTGTATGTTATAATTAAAATTTTTATTTAAAAAAATAATATTATTATAAATTAAATTTATTATTATTTTTAAAATTTGATGTGAAATTTATTACTATTATTATTTATTATTATTATTATTATTATTATGATTTATTTTTATAAATTTATAACTATTAATTAAAGTAATACTAATAAATAGTAACAAATATTACTAATAATTAAATTTATTTACTATTTTTGAAAATTTATATTATTACTATAAATTTATTACTATGTATTACTTTTAATATTTATTATTATTAATTAAAATTATAGTAATAAATAATAACAAATGTTATTATTAATTAACTTTATTACAATTTTTAAAAATATATATAAAATTTATTACTATAAATTTATTACTATGTATTAATATTAATTTATTATCATAAATGTGTTATTAATTATTACTATTAATTAAATTTTTAGTAATAAATAATAATAAATTTTTAGTAAAAAATATAAAAATATACGAACCCAACATCCGAGTCAGAAAAAGTCTATCCACCCTTTATGAAGTGCACCAGAAATTAAGACAAAAGAAAATTGAGAGAGATCAAAGGCCATACAAAGTCATACATCAAAATTCAATTACCAAAACTATAACACCCACTACGTCAAAAATGACATTTTATAGTGCGTCTTTTATAGCGTTTATTAAATAAAAGCGTTTATATATGATATTTTAAAAATAACGGAGGATACAACAACTCTTTTTTGACAAGCACTGTAAAAAAAGTGCTGTAAAAACTTGTGCTTTCACATAATTAAAGGACCAATTAGAGCTTGGAAAAACGCTGTAAAAGGCTTTTAAAAAAAAATAAGGAGGTCTTTTACAGCGGTTTTAGACAAGCGCTTTAAAAAAGTGTTGTAATAGGCTTTAAAAAATAAAATAAGGAGGTCTTTTACAACGCTCTTTAAAAAAGCGCTGTAATAGGCTTTTAAAAAATAAAATATGGAGGTCTTTTACAGCGTTCTTTTAAAAAGCGCTGTAATAAGCTTTTAAAAAATAAAATAAGGAGGTTTTTTACGGCGCTTTTTAAAAAAGAAATGTAATAGGCTTTTAAAAAATAAAGTAAGGAGGTCTTTTACAGCGCTCTTTAAAAAAGCGCTGTAATATACTTTTAAAAAATAAAATAAGGAGGTCTTTTGCAGCGCTCTTTAAAAAAGCGCTGTAATAGGCTTTTAAAAAATAAAATAAAGAGGTCTTTTACAACGCTCTTTAAAAAAACGCTGTAATAGGCTTTTAAAAAATAAAATAAGGAGGTCTTTTACAATGCTCTTTTATAGCACTCTTTAAAAAAGCGCTGTAATATACTTTTAAAAAATGAAATAAGGAAGTATTTTATGGCGCTCTTTAAAAAAACGTTGTAGTAGGCTTTTAAAAAATAAAATAAGAGGTCTTTTACAACGCTCTTTAAAAAGCGTTGTAATAGTCTTTTAAAAAATAAAATAAGGAGGTCTTTTACAGCGCTTTTTAAAAAAGCGCTGTAATAGACTGTTAAAAAATAATATAAGGAGGTCTTTTACAGTATTTTTTAGAAAAACGTTTTAATAGGCTTTTAGAATAGGTCTTTTACGGCGCTTTTTAAAAAAGCGCTGTAATATGATTTTATATATAACAGCAAATCGTTTCAGTTTCCTCTTTAATACATAAACTTCACTACGCTTCAGTGTACTTCTCCTCTTCATTATCCTTCTCATTGTGAACTCTACTGTCCCTACGAACCATATTGTTAACCATCTCCATTGCAAATCATCTCTATATTTGTTACTATCCCTACGAATATTATTACGTACTCTTCTCATTGCAAGCCCTACCCTGTCCTACGAACCGTTCGTATTTCTGCACATTCTCGCTGTTCCATCTTAAACGAAACCGTAACCTTACGAACCCTACGTATTTCTTCGCACTATTCAGGTATTGTATTCATTTATTCATTTATTTCTTACATATATATATATATATAATGTGTTTGTTAATGCTAATAATCATATTTATTTGATAGTATTTTACAAGTTTTCCAAGCTCAAATGGGTGCTACAGTGTCGAAGTAAAAATTAAATAAATCACATGGATTCAAATAAAGGTTTGAAATATATGCCTTTAAAATTTCATTAACAATTAATGCACAAATATTTATTGACTTATATGTTTTATTTTATAGTGCCCTCGTCAAACTAACAACATAGACTGCGGATACTGTATATTGTGATTTATGAAGAAGATTGTTGACATAATCCCAGAAAGAGATCTAATTGAAATAAATGAATGCACCTATTACAACGCCTTTTTTAAAAAGTGTCGTAAAACTAATACAACAAGCATCGCATTTATAGAACAGATTTACATCGCTTTTTTATTTTAAAGAGCACTGTTGTATCTTTTTACAGCACTAGATACTAGAGCGCTTAATTTTTTGAAAAAGCATTATAAATGGCTTAAAAAAAGCGCTGTAAAATACCATTTTTCGCGTAGTGACCTCTACAACCTGACGTGTTTGAGCATCATGAAATATGGCAACATGATATTAATACCCAATTATCAATACTCAATTTTTGGATAGGCAAGGAAACAATATTTGTTTCCTTGAAAGGTGGATAATACCCAACTCAAGAGGTGAGTAACATTGGTGTTGGGTGGATTCACTCCGAAAGGTGAAACCACCAATTTTATTATTTTATCTGTATTATTATTATTAGTTTTATAATTATTTCTAAGTTTTTGTTCCTTCATCTTTATGAGTTTTTTCGAGGGCTATATAGTGTTGCATGGAAGGAAAACGTTCAAGGTAAGGGCTTTTCCCAATGCAGAGTTAGACTAGATAATAAATTAGCGGTTCGTAAGATATTGATATGATGTCTGGATGTCTTGAAGATGCTATCATAGAAGAAATCTCCTTGGAAAAGCCCACTTAATCTGAAGTTTTAAGAGGGAGCTCTCTTTCCTTACCCTTATTTTATATTTGTTACTTTCATTGAAGACAATATGTAATTTAAGTGTAGGGGATATTATTTGTTATATTTAAAAAATAAAAAATAAAAATAAAAATGGACATTGCACTGCATGCTTTTTCATCAGTTTTTGTGGTTGTAAATATTGTGAGTTTGTTTGGACTGACATGATTGGATAGTATCTTTAATACTTGGTAAAATAAATTGGATTAAAATCATAAACTGTGTATCATTTGTGATTGGTCATTAACCCTTGTGAGATTTTTTAGTCTTATTATGAATGAAATATATTTATTCATTTTTTTCTTTTTCTTGTGTGTTATCTCACTCACGATTGCTAGTTACGCCAGAACTTGACTTGACTCTTGTTCGCATGTATATATTGAAATGATATAGGCATTTGTTTCTTGTTAAACTACTTGCCAAATAAGCTTACCTTATAATTATCCATTTGTTTAAGTCCCTTTGAGCCTAATTATCCCATTCTTTGTTATATAGCTCATTACAAGCCTAGAAGTGAAAAACAATGAACTGACCCAATCTTGGGGGATAAATGAGTCTTTCCTTAAATAAGTGTGTGGTGCTCAACTTCGTTGTTTAAATTTGAGGGTTATAAAAAAAAATAAAAAAGAGAAAAAGAAAAAAAAATTGAGGAATAAAATGAGGAAAATGGTTATGTTGTGAGCAAAAAGAGTGTTAGAATAAAAGTCAATGATAATTTACTGAATTACTTCTTAATGTTGTTTTTGTCTCTTAATCATTATTTTTTTATCCTGTTTGATTTTCACCCATAGTCTCTTAGGATGATCTCACCCTTACCTTGACCATATTACAACCTGAATAAAGACATTTTGATCATTATGTGCATGTAAGATAGAAATATTATTCTCTCTCACCACTTTGCATTCATGAGAATATTTAAAATCGCATGCATTGCTTTGCTCGGAGTGCAAAAGCTTAAGTGTGGGGGAATTTGATCATAATGTTTGGACAAATGTTTCTAACTTTTTAGTTTTATATTTTAAAAGCTATTTATAGCTTAGAATAAATTATTTTTTTGTGTTTCTAATCTTTCGGTTGAAATTGAATTATAATTTTATTATTTACATTTTGACCCTTGCTCGCTCTGTAGGCCATAACCTGAGCTCTGGGTATCGGATTAACGCATACAAGCAGGCACTGGAAAGCTAAAAATTAGAGCTACAACTTTTGTGTTGGAATTAAAGACCAATATCGAACTTTAATGGACATAAATTTTAGGATTTATATTGATAAAGGAAATAAACACTTTTTATTTTAATTTCATGGAAGGCTAATTTTATAAGATTAATCCACGAGTTCAAAGTTTCATCAACACATTGAGATTCATGTTACACTGTCAATTTCGCTTCATGATTCTATTTCTGTTTATTTGATTATATTGATATTTTGATTACTTAAATTGAATTTCAATAGGATCGATTCAATTCATTTGACATAATTTGGTTTCGGTTTCTAATTTAATTGAATTATTATTTTACAACCCTTGATCGTTAATTGTAATATTTTGATGATTTTGATGTTTAATCCAATCAAAGAAACTGAATTCAATATGATTGATTATGTTTGTTTGATCAATCCTATAGCCAAATAAGAATAGAATCAGAAATTAGAAATTAAACTCATTGATAGAATCTATGATAGGTCTGAAACTCGAATAAGTGGATTAATCTTTTTACTTATTTGTTAAATAAAAAAATAAAAAATCGAAAAAACCTCCTTTCTAATTTTAATTTTCAATTTGGTTAATAGTATTATATCAAAAGTCATTGCGAAACAACTCGAGATATTACCTCTATTTACATTTTATCAATTGTATTTGACTTGTGTGCGACAACGGATCAACTATTTTAGAATTAAAGGAAGAAGTCATTATCCAAGTCTCACTCATGCAAGTACATAAGCTTTTTTATATTTGCACCAGTCTGGTCACTTTGGTTTAATTTAGTTCATGTTTTAATTTTAAATTGTATCTTCATTCATAACTTAGTCAATAATGATCTTATTCAAAAATGATTTTCGTGAACTACAGTGAGTTAGGGTTTTGATTTTCTTCTGATTTAAGATTTTTCTTCTGATTTAGTGTTTTTGTGTGTTGTTTTTTTGAACATTTTCAATTTGCAAATTGCTTTAGTTGCAGATATCAGCGTGTTTCTGAAATTGAAGTCTATTGTCAAATTGAAGGAGCCAAAGAGTTCTCGAAATTAATTTTATTTATTTACTAGTATTATTTACCAACCAAAAATACTTCATTTATAAATCAATGGTATTCATTACTTTATTCTATGAATCAACAAGCAAATCTTGCCTTTTCTTTCTTTTTCTCTTGCATTGCTCACTTAACAGTGTTTGAAACCCCTTGCTTATTCAAATTTCAAATCTTGTGTCACCAGGGTTCTAAACTCAAATATTTGGAGTTACTTCATTCATGTGTTTTAAGTGCTTGAATTTTTTGTTTCTAGTAGTTAATTTGAACACTTTTTCTCTTCTATTAGGCAATATGCTATGTACTTGTAAGGCCACTGTCAAATAATTTGTACAGACCGATCAATCGGGTGGTAGCAGAACTGTTGTGGCTTTAACTTGTTTGGCTTATTGATTAGTGGGCTGGAGTTAAGGTGCTTAAACCATTGAATTGATTGGTAACTATTATTGTTGTGTTCAAATTTATTTATTTAATTTAATTGTCTACTTAGGCATTTGTATTTATCTGTGTTATTCTATAAAACCTGGAACTGGGTCTCTATTATTTCTTGAAATCTTTTTTTTTTGGAAGGTGGTGTAGTTAGATTTGACCTGGGAAGTTTAATTACATTGTGCTTGTAGAGCTTACAAGGAGCCAAAGAGTCTATTGCTTTAGTTGCAGCGTCTCTCTCAGGTCCATATCTACTATTCAAACTTTTCTTGTATCTCCCACACTTGCTTAAAATTTGTAACTAACCGGTGAAATTTTTTTTTCTTCGATTTCCTGTTTCTTCGATTAGGTTAGTTTCCATTTCTTCAATTTCCTATTTTATATAAATATATTTTGAGTTCGTCTTCAATTTCCCTTTTTTATTTGATTGATTTACCAATTATATTCAGATTATCATGTTTAGTTTGTTTTGATTCTCAAGTTTACTAGCTTCTGTCATAATTCTCGATCTCCATCATATATATCTACAATGAATCATCTTCCCATGCTTTCCCATCAGCAACTACTTTACTTGCTTTCCCATGCTTATGTCTTTTGTTTCAAGGTGTTAAAAACTTTAATCATATCTTGACATCTTGTGTTCACATCGTATTTCTTCTTTTTGTACTAAATATATTTTTCCCTTTGAGCCATATTCTGTTGTTGCCTTTTTCAGAAGGTAAAGCTATTTAATGTTTTATAAGATTGTCATTCTTGTCTAGTAGCTTCCATATATATGAATATGATGGTATATTGTCCTACGATTTAGTTTGAATTTGGAATCAATAACCACATAATAGTTTCATTCTGATGGTCACGATTGGTCTTAGTTGCATATCTCTAATTTATTCTGCACTCATTGGAACTATGAGATTATTTGATGGAAGATTTGAGCTTACAATAATCTTTGAATGTAAAGAATGAGTTCATCTTTCTTTTGCTCAACATATTCATAAGTTGTCCTTTTAAGATTATCAAGAAGTGTTATCTTAATATTACATTTTTCAAGAGATACTTTCATGTGGAAAAGACAGTATTCAAGAAGTACTCGATCGTTGATATTTGTTATCTTTTGCACCATCTTGAGGCCCTTGAGATTCTTCTTCAAGGGCTATGAGATTATTTGATGGAAGATTCTATATAATCTTTGAAAATGATGAATGAGTTGATCTTTCTTTTGCTCAATATATTCATAAGTTGTGCTTTAAGATTATCAAGATGTGTCATCTTAATATTACAATTTTTTAAAGGGTTCCTATATGTGGAAAAGACTGTATTCCAAACAACCTTGACAGTTGAGATTCTTCTTCAGGGGCTATGTGGTGTTCAAAGGGAACGATTGAGGATCCATAAAATATGTCGCAAGAACGGTCCAAATCTCGGTGAGTATTTTCTTCCAATACTATGTTATGCTACAGCCAACAATACTTTGTTTAACCGGTCGCTTCGCTATTAATGTATTGTTAATTTCATTTGAAAGAATATGTAGAAAATAGATCTCTCGATATTGCTTGCTCTATATTGAACCCCACTCTTCTTAACGCTGCTTATGGTTCATGGCAGGTAACTTTATCATAAATCATTTAATAAGTACAATGATAGTATTGATCATTAAATTATTTGTACTAAACAATCACATTTTCCAACTGTAATCATATCCAATCTAGTTTAGCTCCTCCATCAGAAGATCTCCATGGATATTAGCATGATTGCAGATTAAACCATGCTAAATGTACTAGGCTACAAATCCAATTTCTGCAAGGTGATTTATAAGTACCATTCATTGCAAGTGAAGAGAAAACTTAAATACATACTATTCAATTGTTTAAGACATTTCAATGTCTCTTGAATACATGATTCAGGAATCACATGCTGAATTCTGTTAAAGATTTCTCAAGATCAAATCAGAATAGACTATTTAGTAATTCGTGTTTTGCGCACTGCCAAACCGAGAGGCATGATACATGGTTTTCAGACAATTCTCCAGTTGTTGGGAACAAGGTGAGTCCAAGCTTTTAGTTGACAATGGGAAATGTTAGTAAAAGCTTGATTTTTGACAATGGGAAATGCTACTTAATGGTGATTCTTGAGATGATTGCTGATAATACTCTTTAATTTAAATATATTTAATGTATCTAATACTAATATGTACAAATATATTAACAATATGTAGGTAATTGTTTTAGCTGTTGGAGATTGGTTTTTCGACCGAGAAGGTGTTACGATCATTGATTGTCCTTATCCTTGTGATAATACATGTAACCATATGGTTTTCAGTTGAGCCAAAGTTCATCATCCATCATCATCAGTGGAGGATTAGCTATTTGAGAATGTTGAGGCAAATCCTCTTTGTTCCTCAACACTTAACATCATATGTATTATTTATGTAATATTTGAATTGAGAAATCCTGTTTGTTCCTCTTTGAATCCAAACTCATATCAATAGTTAGATTGTTACTATTTGTGATATTTCAAAGATGTCTTTGAACAAGTCTTTGAATCCAAACTCATATTAATAGTATTCTAATTAAATACTTCAAAAATATATTTATAATAATTTCCACATAAATCAAAAACAGGAAAAAATTGGTGTGGACCTTTCCTCCGAATTTTTCTTCGAAAACAGTGTTGATACGGATTTACCTGCGGATTTTTATTCGAACATCTTGCATATATATAAAACGTAGGAATACTACTGCAAACTTGTTCTGTATGAAAATTCGCAAGAACATTTCTGAATGAAAATTCGCAAGACAGTTTCTGTATGAAAATTCGCAAGAAAATACGTGATGTATCTAAAATGTATGCTGCGAATTTTATTTACTTTTCCTGCGGAATTATCTGCAGGTACCTTACCTGCGGATATCGAAATCCTAAGAAACCAATTATCCACGAAGGTTTTACGTGGGAAACAGTTCCTCAGAAAAATCCGCAGGTAAACGTGTTTCCTGCGGATATTTAGCTTAAAACCGCAGGAACATCCGCAGGCAATACCTTATTTAGCTTAAATCCGCAGAAAAAAAATTCATTATTCCAAAAAGAATATAATGTTGCATTAACCATTTTTCAAAAAGCAAAAGCTTTAGGTCATAGAAGTTTAATAACCTTTAAGAAAAAAAAACTACTTTATTTTTATAATAATAAATAAAATTAAGTATTCGTAAGAAAATCCGTAGGTACAACCTGCGCATTTGCTACGGATGTTTCATGTGGAACATTCCGTAGGTACTACCTGCCGTTTTTGCTGCGGACTTGGAACATCGAAAATTCTTGGGTATTACCTGCGGAACTAAATCCGCAGGAAATGCCGCAGGAAAAATGCCAAATTCTAGTAGTGATTATTGTTATTATTATTAGTTTTATAATTATTTTTAAGCTTTCGTTCCTTCATTTTTATGAGTATTTTCGAAGGCTATATAGTGTAACGTGGAAGGAAAACATTCAAGGTAAGGGCTTTTTCAAATGCAGAGTTAAACTAGATATTAAATTAGCGGTTCATAAGATATTGATATGATGTCTTGAATATGCTACAAAAGAAGAACTCTCCTTGGAAAAGCCCACCTAATCTGAAATTTGAACAGGCAACTCCATTTCCTTACCCTAATTTTATATTTGTTACTTTTATTGAGAACAATGTGTAATTTAAGTGTGACGGGTATTATTTTGGATTTTATGTTATATTTAAAAAATTAAAATAAAAATGGACATTGCACTGCATGCTTTTTCATCAGTTTTTGTAGTTGTAAATGTTGTGAGTTTGTTTGGACTGACATGATTGGATAGTATATTTCCTTCTTGGTAAAATAAATTGGATTAAATTCATAAATTGTGTATCATTTGTGGTTGGTCATTAACCCTTGTGAGATTTTTTAGCCTTATTATGAATGAAATATATTTTTTCATTTTTTTTTCTTCTTGTGTGTTATCTCACTCACGATTGCTAGTTACGCCAGAACTTGACTTGACTCTTGTTCGCATGCATATATTAAAATGATCTAGGCATTTGTTTCTTGTTAAAATACTAGCCAAATAAGCTTACCATATAATGATCCATTTGTTTAAGTCCTTTTGAGCCTAATTATCACATTCTTTGTTATATAGCTCATTACAAGCCTAGAAGTGAAAAACAACGAACTGACCCAATCTTGGGGGATACACGAGTCTTTCCTTAAATAAGTGTGGGGTGCTCAACTTCGTTGTTTAAATTTGAGGGTTATATAAAAAATAAAAAAGAGAAAAAGAAAAGAAAAAAAAAATTGAGGAATAAAATGAGGAAAATGGTTGTGTTGTGAGCAAAAAGAGTTTCAGAATAAAAGTCAATGATAATTTATTGAATTACTTCTTAATGTTGTTTTTGTCTCTTAATCATTACTTTTTTATCCTCTTTAATTTTCCCCCCTAGTCTCTTAGGATGATCTCACCCTTACCTTGACCATATTACAACCTGAATAAAGATATTATGATCATTATGTGTATGTATTTCAAATATAGATGTTAGAGCCTTGTCAACCTTATGGTAGTGTTAGCTTTCACGATGTGCTTTGAATATAAACAGTAGCCCAAATTCTTTGAGTGGTTGAGAGAATTTTATATCTTGGGATGACTCTATCACTTTTGTTGTATTCTTTAGTTAACTTGTACTCTTGTTTGC
>JBBPBS010000968.1:9926525-9940737 GCA_037974835.1 Cicer judaicum
AAAAAAAAAAAAAAAAAAAAAAAAAAAAAAAAAAACTATTCATTATTGCCTTAAGATAGAAATATTGTTCTCTCTCACCACTATGCATTCATGAGAATATTTAAAATCGCATGCATTGCTTTGCTCGGAGTGCAAAAGCTTAAGTGTGGGGGAATTTGATCATAACATTTGGACAAATGTTTCTAACTTTTTAGTTTTATATTTTAAAAGCTATTTATAGCTTAGAATAATTTTTTTTTTGTTTCTAATCTTTCAGTCGAAATTGAATTATAATTTTATTATTTGCATTTTGACCCTTGCTCGCTCTGTTGGCCATAACCTGAGCTCTGGGTATCGGATTGACGCATACAAGCAGGCACAGGCATTGGGAAGCTAAAAATTAGAGCTACAACTTTTGTGTTGGAATTAAAGACCAATGTCGAACTTTACTGGACATAAATTGCAGATTTAATAATCTCGACTCTTGTAATAATTTTAAATAGCGGGCCACTTGTTTCCTAAACCCTAAATCCCAAAATTGAGTACTATATATTGGGAGTTTTCTATATATAAAGGAAATAAACACTTTTTATTTTAATTTCATGGAAGGCTAATTTTGTAAGATTAATCCACAAGTTCAAAGTTTCATCAATACATTGAGATTCATGTTACAATGTCAATTTCGCTTCATGATTCTATTTCGGTTTATTTGATTATATTGATATTTTGATTACTTAAATTGAATTTCAATAGGATCGATTCAATTCATTTGACAAAATTTAGTTTCAATTTCTAATTTAATTGAATTATTATTTTACGACGCTTGATCGTTAATTGTAATATTTTGATGATTTTGATGTTTAATCCAATCAGAGAAACCGAATTCACATATGATTGATTATGTTTGTTTGATCAATTCTATAGCCAAATAAGAATAGAATCACAAATTATAAATTAAACTCATTCAGAGAATCTATGATAGGTCCGAAACACGAATAACTGGATTAATTGTTTTGCTTATATGTTAAATAAAAAAATCTAAAAAAACCTCATTTCTAATTTTAATTTTCAATTTGGTTAATATTATTATGTCAAAATTCCTTGTGAAACAACTCGAGATATTACCTCTATTTACATTTTATCAATTGTATTTGACTTGTGTGCGACAACGGATCAACTATTTTAGAATTAGAGGAAGAAGTCATTATCCAAGTCTCACTCATGCAAGTACAAAATCTTTTTTATATTTGCACCAGTCTGGTCACTTTGGTTTAATTTAGTTCATGTTTCATTTTAAATTGTATCTTCATTCATAACTTGGTAAATAATGATCGTATTCAAAAATAGTTATCAACAAGATGTTTTTTGAAAATATGTTTTTTATTCAATTATTTATTTTTGAATCTAGTCTGAGGAGTTCTTCTAGATTGGTTATGTTCGTATTTTGTTCATATTGAGTTTGTAAATCTTTAAATTGATTTCGTTCATATTTTTTTGTAAATAAATCTTGATCAAATCTTCTTCAAATATTGACTATATCTTCCTTTTCAACTTAGTCAAAGATTTTTTTCAATTATAAATCTGAATCAAATTTTATTTTAGATTTAATCAATTATAAATTTGAATCAAATTTTATTTTAGATTATCTTCAATTACAAATATGAATCAAATCTGATTAATCTAATATTGTTATACATAAAGTATTCACCATTGCCTTCTTGAAGGATTGAAGTTTCAGATCTTTTGTAATACATTTAGATGTCTGAAGCGAAGTCTAACTAGAAGGCCACAATCCGTGGATTGTGGACATTCCATGTGGTATTGTAGAACAATGGTTACTCCTACAGAATATTGGTGGCCATTGTTCCGCTATTTTGAAAAACTGATAAAAAGTGAGACATTCAGGTGGAAAGGTAAAACATATAAACAATATCATAACAACTACTTTCATGGTTACACTTTGTTTCATTTCTAACAATGAGAGCTATGTGTTAATTAATTGATCGATACTCAAATAATGGTATGGTATATATAGATAAAACTTCAAATATTCAAATACATGGATTGCATTCTTTCTACGTTGACGTGGACAAAAAATATGGTAGCATGATGTTAAAACACTTTGTATTTACTAAGACAAAAATATTTAAAAAAATTAAAAACAATTCACATGTTTTCACATGTTATTTAACACCCATTTAAGAGTAAACAAGTCACAAAACCTAACACACCATTATGCATTTAAATCATGCAAAGGATGAGATAAGGAATAGGTAGTACTTCTTAGTAGCCTTAAAAAATTAACACGTCTAATACAAGTAAAATTACATTCTTAATTACCAAACACAAACTTTCTATTAAAGTACCGCGTCCTCTTTTCATTTATCTCAGCTCTCTAAAAACCACAAATCTCTATTTCTTTCCCTAACCCTCCGAAATACACTTTTGCTCTTCATATTCTCTCCCAAATCTAATAATGTTTTAAATGTTCTTACAAAATATTATTAAAAATATTTTAAGTTGAAGAATAATTATATATTTCATTTTAGTATGAACTAAAACTATTTGTTGAACAATTGTGTACCACTAAAAAATTATATTTTTATTTTATAGAAATTAAAATTAAAACGTTGAAATGTCGTAGGAGTTAAAAACATATTTAATTTTAAATATTAAATTAGCTAAAAAATATTTTAAAAAAATTATAAAATATGTTTAGTCATTGTTAAATGATAAGGTCCTGAAAGAACTATAAGGAAATAGAGAAAAAAATCTAATTAAGATTCAAGAAATTTTTTAAATTTATTTATGTTTAAATTAAAATATTATTATAATTTTGATTTTATTTTAATTAAGTGGTATAAGTTCAGTTAATGAGTATACAATAATTTAGTCTATAAAAATTATTGTATTTGGTCTAAGATGATATAATTTTAATAATTAAAAAAATTGATAAAATAAATTTTAGCCCATCTACATATATCAATTTATGATACAATCTACATGATAAACTTGGTTAGATTAATAACATAACATGTCACATTCACATATTATATCAACGGTAGATATCAACAACGAGAACACCACAACCACAATTAAACTCATACAAACAATTTTAGTTTTAAATAAATCGATTATAGATCCTAAAATTACATATCAATCTTTGATTACATTTTCTGTTTCCTTTGTTTGCTTTCTTTTTGTTTGGGGAGATTTATATCTCTTCAAACTTTTGATATTTTTTTTTAAAAAAAATTCAATATATTTTTAGTTTATAAAAACATCAATATATTATTTTATTCCCAATATTATTTCTATGTTTTATTTTTAAAAAAAAATAGTACTTTGAATTTTTTTATAATAGACACTCTCAAAAGAGGATAATTAAATCAAAATATTTTTGTAAGAAATACGTGATATAACATTAATTAAAAATTAGTTATCGACTCGTTCAATTAATGAAAAAAATAATAAAGAAATAATAGTACTAAAAAATAAAAAGAGCAAGACCTGAGTCATATTCTTTTATTTAATAAGAGAAAGTCCTTTAAATTGAAGATAGTGAATACATTTATTGAACTTATCAATACTCCAAGTACATTTATTGAGATGAAAATACTTGAATACTATAATAAGTTAAAAATAATAGCAAAGACCTCCCTCATATCTACATGCCCCATCTTCCACTACAAACCAATTGCACCTACTACATGCAAAAGTATCTCTTGATTGTTTGTATACATCAACCCAATGTATGGGTCCACCATTCCACTGAAAGGAACAAAAGAATAATGTTCCTCCAAAAAAATTAGGTCCAAACGACCAATTAGTTCTTTCACCATAACGAAGAACATGAACTCCAAGATCATCATCTTTAGACTTGCAATGAACAACTAAGTCACTATGTCCTTTCAATTGGTTGATAATGCTCACTTTCACTCCAAGAACATTGTCTAGTGATAGCAACACCAACACACACAATAAGAGGTATTTTTGGATAAGGAGAGGCATTGTACTTTTGATTAATCTTTACTTTGGATGAAATGAAAATAATTGTTAAGAAAAATTATATATTTATAGGATGATTTTAGGAAATAATACGAATAAAAAGGTAGCAAATTTTTATTTTATTTGATATATTTTATCAAATATAGAATTTACTATGAATATAAAATAATCAATAACGGTTGACAAAAAGGTCGGTGTTAACTAAAAATATTAAATAAAAATCATTCAACAAATACCTGTTTTATGTTATAATTAAAATTTTTATTTAAAAAAATAATATTATCATAAATTAAATTTATTATTATTTTTAAAATTTGATATGAAATTTATTACTATTATTTATTATTATTATTATTTATTTTTATAAATTTATAACTATTAATTAAAGTAATACTAATAAATAGTAACAAATATTACTAATAATTAAATTTATTTACTATTTTTGAAAATTTATATAAAATTTATTACTATAAATTTATTACTATGTATTACTTTTATTATTTATTATTATTAATTAAAATTATAGTAATAAATAATAACAAATGTTATCATTAATTAACTTTATTACAATTTTTAAAAATATATATAAAATTTATTACTATAAATTTATTACTATGTATTAATATTAATTTATTATCATAAATGTGTTATTAATTATTACTATTAATTAAATTTTTAGTAATAAATAATAATAAATTTATAGTAAAAAATTTAAAAATATACGAACCCAACATCCGAGTGAGAAAAAGTCTATCCACCCTTTATGAAGTGCACCAGAAATTAAGACAAAAGAAAATTGAGAGAGACCAAAGGCCATACAAAGTCATACATCAAAATTCAATTATCAAAACTATAATACTCACTATGCCAAAAATGACATTTTATAGTGCGTCTTTTATAGCGTTTATTAAATAAAAGCGTTTATATATGATATTTTAAAAGTAACGGAGGATACGACAACTTTTTTTTGACAAGCACTGTAAAAAAAGTGTTGTAAAAGACTTGCGCTTTCACATAATTAAAGGACCTATTAGAGCTTGGAAAAGCGCTGTAAAAGGCTTTTTAAAAAAAATAAGGAGGTCTTTTACAGCGCTTTTAGACAAGCGCTTTAAAAAAGCGTTGTAAAAGGCTTTAAAAAATAAAATAAGGAGGTCTTTTACAACGCTCTTTAAAAAAGCGCTGTAATAGGCTTTTAAAAAATAAAATATGGAAGTCTTTTACAGCTTTCTTTTAAAAAGCGCTGTAATAAGCTTTTAAAAAATAAAATAAGGAGGTTTTTTACAGCGCTCTTTAAAAAAGCGATGTAATAGACTTTTAAAAAAAAAGTAAGGAGGTCTTTTACAGCGCTCTTTAAAAAAGCGTTGTAATATACTTTTAAAAAATAAAATAAGGAGGTCTTTTACAGCGCTTTTTAAAAAAGCGCTGTAATAGGCTTTTAAAAAATAAAATAAGGAAGTCTTTTACAGCGCTCTTTAAAAAAACGCTGTAATAGGCTTTTAAAAAATAAAATAAAGAGGTCTTTTACAATGCTCTTTTATAGCACTCTTTAAAAAAGCGCTGTAATATACTTTTAAAAAATAAAATAAGGAAGTATTTTATGGCACTCTTTAAAAAAACGTTGTAGTAGGCTTTTAAAAAATAAAATAAGAGGTCTTTTACAACGCTCTTTAAAAAGCGTTGTAATAGTCTTTTAAAAAATAAAATAAGGAGGTCTTTTACAGCGCTTTTTAAAAAAGCGCTGTAGTAGACTGTTAAAAAATAATATAAGGAGGTCTTTTACAGTATTTTTTAGAAAAACGTTTTAATAGGCTTTTAGAATAGGTCTTTTACGGCGCTTTTTAAAAAAGCGCTGTAATATGATTTTATATATAACAGCAAATCGTTTCAGTGTACTTCTCCTCTTCATTATCCTTCTCATTGTGAACTCTACTGTCCCTACGAACCATATTGTTAACCATCTCTATTGCAAATCATCTCTATATTTGTTACTAACCCTACGAATATTATTACGTACTCTTCTCATTGCAAGCCCTACCCTGTCCTACGAACCGTTCGTCTTTCTGCACATTCTCGCTGTTCCATCTTAAACGAAACCGTAACCTTACGAACCCTACGTATTTCTTCGCACTATTCAGGTATTGTATTCATTTATTCATTTATTTCTTACATATATATATATATATAATGTGTTTGTTAATGCTAATAATCATATTTATTTGATAGTATTTTACAAGTTTTCCGAGCTCAAATGGGTGCTACAATGTCGAAGTAAAAATCAAATAAATCACATGGATTCAAATAATGGTTTGAAATATATGCCTTTAAAATTTCATTAACAATTAATGCACAAATATTTATTGACTTATATGTTTTATTTTATAGTGCTCTCGTCAAACTAACAACATAGACTGCGGATACTATATATTGCGATTTATGAAGAAGATTGTTGACATAATCCCAGAAAGAGATCTAATTGAAATAAAGGAATGCACCTATTACAACGCCTTTTTTAAAAAGCGCCGTAAAACTAATACAACAAGCATCACATTTATAGAACAGATTTACATCGCTTTTTTATTTTAAAGAGCATTGTTGTATCTTTTTACAGCACTGGATACTAGAGCGCTTAATTTTTTGAAAAAGCGTTGTAAATGGCTTAAAAAAAGCGTTGTAAAATACCATTTTTCGCGTAGTGACCTCTACAACCTGACGTGTTTGAGCATCACGAAATATGGCAACATGATATTAATACCCAATTATCAATACTCAATTTTTGGATAGGCAAGGAAACAATATTTGTTTCCTTGAAAGGTGGATAATACCCAACTCAAGAGGTGAGTAACATTGGTGTTGGGTGGATTCACTCCGAAAGGTGAAACCACCAATTTTATTATTTTATCTGTATTATTATTATTAGTTTTATAATTATTTCTAAGTTTTTGTTTCTTCATCTTTATGAGTTTTTTCGAGGGCTATATAGTGTTGCATGGAAGGAAAACGTTCAAGGTAAGGGCTTTTCCCAATGCAGAGTTAGACTAGATAATAAATTAGCGGTTCGTAAGATATTGATATGATGTCTGGATGTCTTGAAGATGCTATCATAGAAGAAATCTCCTTGGAAAAGCCCACTTAATCTGAAGTTTTAACAGGGAGCTCTCTTTCCTTACCCTGATTTTGTATTTGTTACTTTCATTGAAGACAATATGTAATTTAAGTGTAGGGGATATTATTTTGGATGTTATTTGTTATATTTAAAAAATATAAAATAAAAATAAAAATGGACATTGCACTGCATGCTTTTTCATCAGTTTTTGTGGTTGTAAATATTGTGAGTTTGTTTGGACTGACATGATTGGATAGTATCTTTACTACTTGGTAAAATAAATTGGATTAAAATCATAAACTGTGTATCATTTGTGATTGGTCATTAACCCTTGTGAGATTTTTTAGTCTTATTATGAATGAAATATATTTATTCATTTTTTTCTTCTTCTTGTGTGTTATCTCACTCACGATTGCTAGTTACGCCAGAACTTGACTTGACTCTTGTTCGCATGTATATATTGAAATGATCTAGGCATTTGTTTCTTGTTAAACTACTTGCCAAATAAGCTTACCTTATAATTATCCATTTGTTTAAGTCCCTTTGAGCCTAATTATCCCACTCTTTGTTATATAGCTCATTACAAGCCTAGAAGTGAAAAATAATGAACTGACCCAATCTTGGGGGATAAATGAGTCTTTCCTTAAATAAGTGTGTGGTGCTCAACTTCGTTGTTTAAATTTGAGGGTTATAAAAAAAATAAAAAAATAAAAAAAGAAAAAAAAATTGAGGAATAAAATGAGGAAAATGGTTGTGTTGTGAGCAAAAAGAGTGTCAGAATAAAAGTCAATGATAATTTACTGAATTACTTCTTAATGTTGTTTTTGTCTCTTAATCATTACTTTTTTATCCTGTTTGATTTTCACCCATAGTCTCTTAGGATGATCTCACCCTTACCTTGACCATATTACAACCTGAATAAAGACATTTTGATCATTATGTGCATGTAAGATAGAAATATTGTTCTCTCTCACCACTTTGTATTCATGAGAATATTTAAAATCGCATGCATTGCTTTGCTCGGATTGCAAAAGCTTAAGTGTGGGGGAATTTGATCATAATGTTTGGACAAATGTTTCTAACTTTTTAGTTTTATATTTTAAAAGCTATTTATAGCTTAGAATAAATTATATTTTTGTGTTTCTAATCTTTCGGTCGAAATTGAATTATAATTTTATTATTTGCATTTTGACCCTTGCTCGCTCTGTAGGCCATAACCTGAGCTCTGGGTATCGGATTGACGCATACAAGCAGGCACTGGAAAGCTAAAAATTAGAGCTACAACTTTTGTGTTGGAATTAAAGACCAATGTCCAACTTTAATGGACATAAATTTTAGGATTTATATTGATAAAGGAAATAAAAACTTTTTATTTTAATTTCATGGAAGGCTAATTTTATAAGATTAATCCACGAGTTCAAAGTTTCATCAACACATTGAGATTCATGTTACACTTTCAATTTCGCTTCATGATTCTATTTCTGTTTATTTGATTATATTGATATTTTGATTACTTAAATTGAATTTCAATAGGATCGATTCAATTCATTTGACATAATTTGATTTCGGTTTCTAATTTAATTGAATTATTATTTTACAACGCTTGATCGTTAATTGTAATATTTTGATGATTTTGATGTTTAATCCAATCAAAGAAATTGAATTCAATATGATTGATTATGTTTGTTTGATCAATCCTATAGCCAAATAAGAAAAGAATCAGAAATTAGAAATTAAACTCATTGATAGAATCTATGATAGGTCTGAAACTCGAATAAGTGGATTAATCTTTTTACTTATTTGTTAAATAAAAAAATAAAAAATCGAAAAAACCACCTTTCTAATTTTAATTTTCAATTTGGTTAATATTATTATATCAAAAGTCCTTGCGAAACAATTCGAGATATTACCTCTATTTACATTTTATCAATTGTATTTGACTTGTGTGCGACAACGGATCAACTATTTTAGAATTAAAGGAAGAAGTCATTATCCAAGTCTCACTCATGCAAGTACATAAGCTTTTTTATATTTGCACCAGTCTGGTCACTTTGGTTTAATTTAGTTCATGTTTTAATTTTAAATTGTATCTTCATTCATAACTTGGTCAATAATGATCTTATTCAAAAATAGTTATCAACAAGATGTTTTTTGAAAATATGTTTTTTAGTCAATTATTTATTTCTGAATCTAGTATGAGGAGTTCTTCTAGATTGGTTATGTTCGTATTTTGTTCATATTGAGTTTGTAAATCTTCAAATTGATTACGTTCATATTTTGTTGTAAATAAATCTTGATCAAATCTTCTTCAAATATTGACTATATCTTCTTTTTCAACTTAGTCAAAGATTTTTTTCAATTATAAATATGAATCAAATTTTATTTTGGATTTATTCAATTATAAATTTGAATCAAATTTTATTTTAGATTATCTTCAATTACAAATATGAATCAAATCTTATTAATCTAATATTGTTATACATAAAGTATTCACCATTGCCTTCTTGAAGGATTGAAGTTTCATATCTTTTGTAATACATTTAGATGACTAAAGTGAAGTCTGACTAGAAGGACACAATCCGTGGATTGTGGACATTCCATGTGGTATTGTAGAACAATGGTTACTCCTACAGAATATTGGTGGCCATTGTTTCGCCATTTTGAAAACTGATAAAAAGTGAGACATTGAGGTGGAAAGGTAAAACATATAAACAATATCATAACAACTACTTTCATGGTTACACTTTGTTTCATTTCTAACAATGAGAGCTATGTGTTAATTAATTGATCGATACTCAAATAATGATATGGTATATATAGATAAAAGTTCAAATATTCAAATACATGAATTCATTCTTTCTACGTTGACTTGGACAAAAAATATGGTAGCATGATGTTAAAACAATTCACATGTTATTTCACGCCCATCTAGGAGTAAACAAGTCACAAAAGCTAACAAACCATTATGCATTTAAATCATGCAAAGGATGAGATAAGGAATAGGTAGTACTTCTTAGTAGCCTTAAAAAATTAACACGTCTAATACAAGTAAAATTACATTCTTATTACCAAACACAAACTTTCTATTAAAGTACCGCGTCCTCTTTTCATTTATCTCAGTTCTCTAAAAACCACAAATCTCTATTTCTTTCCCTAACCCTCCGAAATACACTTTTGCTCTTCATATTCTCTCCCAAATCTAAAGTCATCTCAACTTTTCCTTCCTAG
The DNA here is from genome assembly GCA_037974835.1 of Cicer judaicum. NCBI lineage: Eukaryota > Viridiplantae > Streptophyta > Magnoliopsida > Fabales > Fabaceae > Cicer > Cicer judaicum. The sequence continues at coordinate 9,936,844 of JBBPBS010000968.1, forward strand.
AAAAAGTAGTCCCACATGAACACTTCATGTCGTCGTCATTTTCGAATCTAGCATTTGTGGCTTTGTCTTGTCCACGACGGAGGGATTGGGTATGATGAGATTTTAAGAGTAAGAGAGGAGTGTGGTGGATGGCAGTTGTATTCAAACACATGTTTTCTTTATTGTATTAACTTTTTTGGAAATATCCAGTATGGCTACATTTTGCTTGTTGTAATCATTAATTTACTAATTGAATCAAGTGAACCAATCAGATTCTTTTCAACCTCCCTCTGTTGTATTTTCTTTGGGTTGTGTTTACTTCAATGTTTGGATTGTTAATTTATTGCCTATGCTGTAATTTATTCAGTCCATACAAAACCTCTGCTTCATTATGCTTTGATTTTATTTCCATTACTAACTATATTAATTAATTTATCAAACATTAACTTTATTAGTCAAAAACAACCTTCACTTTATTCATTGATTTATATATATATATATATATATATATATATATATATATATATATACTAACACATACTCATCATCTGTGCCAAAAGAAAAACATATTAATGATCTAATATTTTTAACAATATATTAATGTATGCATATGTTAATGAATAAAGTTACATCAAAACTAAATTTTATATTTACTAACACTAAAGTTAGAATAACTTTTATATTTATCAACATTTACTTTATCGGTAAAAAGAATTTTATTAACTTTATTTACTCTGTCTGTATATATACACATTAACACATTATTTTTTTTTATCAATATTCATGCATATTTATAATAAAAAAATTACAATGAAACTTACTAGTATAGTATCATATTTATTCAATATTCATGCATATTATTAAATAAAAATATAATAATATTCATTCATTCTTTCTATTAATATTAATTCTACTAATTAATTCATACACTATAAAATATAATATTCAAGCATATTATATGAATAATTTAATTATACTCTTTTATGTGAATAACTCAATTTGAAAAATTAATTGACAAAATAAAAATAAACAAAAAAGTTTATGCGGACGGAAAATTATGATAGTAAAAAAGTGAGAAAATAAAAGCGTAAGATAATGAAAATGAAGATATGTATACGTAGACTTTTGTTGCAACGTGAAATTTGACAAATAAGATTTCAAGGACAATTTCTCCCAAAACTCAAATTTATGTAGAATCGGTTGCTAGCAAATTTAAAATTTAGGATATTATGTTTTTATATCTCTTTCTATTTAAAATTTTTAAGAATAATTTTTTTTGTTAGGAGATTGAATGTGACCATAATAAATAAATAATTTTTAATTTAATAAATAATTAATAAAAATAATTAAAAAAAATAAAATTATATTAATAAAGTTAAATAAAATATATTTAATAAAAAAATCAAAATTAATAGAATTATCCGTCAAAACATCTTATATTTTTTTAATATCTCCTTTTTATTATATTTTATAGACAAATTAACGATTTCATTACAATTTCCTCTTATTTTTTCTCCTATTTTATCACAACTATTCCCGTTACATTCAAAGTTACATAAAAAATAGTTGTGATAAAAAATGAGAAAAAAATAGGAGGAATTGTTAATAAAATATAATAAAGTTATAAAATAAAAGGAAATTATTAAAACAATATACTAGGTTATTTGTTTTGGCATATTTAATTAATCACAATATTTTTTTTATATTAGATGTTATTTGTTTGATTTTATTAATATGATTTTGTATTTTTTAATTATTTTTATTTATTAAATTAACAATTATTCATTTGCTTTTACAATAAAAAAATATGCAAGAAAAAATTGTTGGTAATGGAAATTCAACCTCCTAAAGTTCAAAAAAAAAAGGCAGTATATAAATTTTAACATAAAATATAATAGAAAATTATAAATTAAAAAATATAAAAATAAAATGTCTTTAAATTTAGACCCGTTCTCATATACAAATCAAAACAACTTTTTATGTGTCAAATAATTTCTAAAGAATTAGTTGTTTGCAAACTTTAAATTTCTGCTTGTTAGACGGAGCCGTCGCGTTTTTTACACTAATATCTTATTTTTCAATTTCATATACCAAAATGCCACACTCCCAAAAATATATACCAAATTGCCCTCTTTTTTTTCCACAAGCCTTTTTCTTTTAACTCTTTCACATGGTCGCATCCCCATGGGGATGCGACCTCCTACTGGCCATATTCAAAAAAAAATCATTCTCATTTTGCCCTTAGGTATACTACTATGTTATATATATTATTGTTATATATTTTAAAATTAATTATAATCATTAAATTAATTATTTAAAATAATAAAAATAATTATTTTATTAATATTATATTAATTATAATAAATGTTATTAAATCTACAAAATTCATCAATCTACAAAATTGAAGACAAACCATGGTTTAACACGACTTTGAAGATATTGACTATGTTCTCCTATGTGTATCCAAGGGGCAAGGTCATCAATGAAAACGTTATCAAGTTTCCCCATGACCATTGATGTTATTTGATCCTAAAACATCGATCTTATTGATGTGCCTAAAGTTCTACTATACTTTAATGTAGAATTGACACACTTTTGTTCCTCAATATTTTGAATATCAATAAATGCATTTTGTATTGTTTCCTTTTCCATTCTCACCCATTATATATTTCACAATCTCTTACCAAACATTACTTTGCTTTCCCTTCTTCAAACCATATACCAAACATATTTGCGAGTAGTCCATTCATAAATAAGTTTGCTAAAATCTCATACATAATTTCGATCATGCTATAAACGGTATACATAAAACCCACTATCTAGATGGGCCTCGATATGTTGGGGCAGGAAATTAACGTTGCGTTAATCCCCTAGAAAAGTGTTTTTTATATCAATCATTGTCCAAACGTGTTTTGAATATACCAAATCACGTGAAGAATTTGAAGTTTGTATTGTGGGTATTCTAGCCGCCTACAAATCGAAAAAGGAAGATGTTGGAAGTATACGAGGCTTGAATATAATCCTAAACCAACTAGATCAATAATGGAAAAGCTAGAATATGAAGATGGTCGTTTTCCATCATGTCCCTCAATAATATAATCAACTAGCTGATGGTAGCTACTTTATCTTCAATATTCAAAGTAAGTTATGATGAAGAATAGTCATTCACAAGAAAGAAAGCCACGAGTATCCTAATTACTATCAAATGTATGAGAAAAGCTAGATAAAAAGTTCCTCATTATTCTAGAATACCTTCCGTGAGTATCAGATTACAATTGGGGGACCCCTTTTGATTCTTATTATATAGAATAAAGGTAGTGCGACCCACTCAAACAAAAAATCCCCTTATCAAGAGTAAATGACATGCTTTGACCAACAGTATTCAATTCAAGATAAATATTGACTACCTCATGTTACAAACAATTATTTCAAAAGATCTTAAAAGAAGAATATATGAACTTTGGAGCTGCAAAAGAAGGAATTAATGTTCAAGAAGATTTCACATATCTAAAAGGGCTAGCATGACAAATGGACTCCCAACTATATGAGCAAAAAAAAAAACTCTCAAGTGTGGCTTTGATCTACACCAATATGGAACGGGAAGACTTATCACTACTTGCACAAATTGATGCTTCAAAAGTGTTACATTTAAATGAAGACCCGCTAGGTTGAAAATCCAAAAGGATGACCTAGGCAAAAAGTAGGGTATGAAAACTCAACAATATGAGATGCAAAAATCAATGAAGGCTTGGTAGGTCGAAAACCCAATAGGGCGACCTAGGCAAAAGTTAAAATAAAAAAAAAATAAAAAATAAAAAACCCGTTAGGTTGAAAACCCGAAAGGGCAATCTAAGCAAAAATTAGGGCGCAAAAAAAATATAGAATGAAAAAGGATGACTAGTTTGAGAATTAAAA